>JAVIAB010000024.1:78682435-79282435 GCA_032433765.1 Megaustenia siamemsis | reverse complement strand
TCAGAGGTTGGAGTAAGGCAAGTTTATGGGTTGTCAGAGGTTGGAGTAAGGCAAGTTTATGGGTTGTCAGAGGTTGGAGTAAGGCAAGTTTATGGGTTGTCAGAGGTTGGAGTAAGGCAAGTTTATGGGTTACCAGTGTTCAGGGCAGAATATAATGCCCAATCCCATTCTATTTTCCCGTTCATGATTACCAGTGTTATTTTCTTCTAAATAAAGTTGGCTGCTACTCTATCATGACATCCTGTACAACAAGAGATTCATGATATAACAAGTTTATGAAGCTCCAGCATCGTCACATTTAAGTCATCGTCATTGGCAATTATAACATAAAAATGTGAAGGAGAACATTTTGTAGTTTTTAATTCTTTGTCAAAATTTGTAGTATTTTGTGTTTTGAAACTTAGAGGATGGCATCTTTGAAGGTTGTGATGTCATGGTTTCTATTTTGTGTCATTCTAATGTTGTGGTTTATATTTTGTGTCATTTTGATGTTGTTTATATTTTGTGTCATTGTGATTTCATGGTTTATAGTTTGTGTCATTGTAATTTTGTTTATATTTTGTGTCATTGTGATGTCATGGTTTATATTTTGTGTCATTGTGATGTCATGGTTTATATTTTGTGTCATTATGATGTCATGGTTTATATTTTGTGTCATTGTGATGTCATGGTTTATATTTTGTGTCATTATGATGTCATGGTTTATATTTTGTGTCATTGTGATGTCATGGTTTATATTTTGTGTCATTATGATGTCATGGTTTATATTTTGTGTCATTGTGATGTCATGGTTTATATTTTGTGTCATTATGATGTCATGGTTTATATTTTGTGTCATTATGATGTCATTGTTTATATTTTGTGTCATTGTGATGTCATGGTTTATATTTTGTGACATTGTGATGTCATGGTTTATATTTTGTGTCATTGTAATGTCATGGTTTATATTTTGTGTCATTATGATGTCATGGTTTATATTTTGTGTCATTATGATGTCATTGTTTATATTTTGTGTCATTGGGATGTCATGGTTTATATTTTGTGACATTGTGATGTCATGGTTTATATTTTGTGTCATTGTGATGTCATGGTTTATATTTTGTGTCATTGTGATGTCATGGTTTATACTTTGTGTCATTATGATGTCATGGTTTATATTTTGTGACATTGTGATGTCATGGTTTATATTTTGTGTCATTATGATGTCATGGTTTATATTTTGTGTCATTATGATATCATTGTTTATATTTTGTGTCATTGTGATGTCATGGTTTATATTTTGTGTCCATGTGGTGTTTTGTAATGCTCATTTGTTTTTGTTTTAAAGAGGATGTTTTTTTTAATCCAGCTGGGAGCCATGTTGTGTACTCTTGTGTCTGTGTTGTTGTAGATGTGCAGGATGACAGGGCTATGGTCACTTCCTCCAAGCTGTCCATTTACACTTCTATTTGTGAGCTTGTGGGTGTTGTCTGTGGTCATGACTAGACCTGGTGTGAGCTTGTGGGTGTTGTCTGTGGTCATGACTAGACTTGGTGTGAGCTTGTGGGTGTTGTCTGTGGTCATGACTAGACCTGGTGTGAGCTTGTGGTGTTACATGTGGTCATGGCTAGACCTAGAGTGAGCTTGTGGGTGTTATCTGTCGTCATGACTAGACCTAGTGTGAGCTTGTGGGTGTTATACGTGGTCATGACTAGACCTGGTGTGAGCTTGTGGGTGTTACATGTGGTCATGACTAGACCTAGTGTGAGCTTGTGGGTGTTACATGTGGTCATGGCTAGACCTAGTGTGAGCTTGTGGGTGTTATCTGTGGTCATGGCTAGACCTAGTGTGAGCTTGTGGGTGTTATCTGTGGTCATGACTAGACCTGGTGTGAGCTTGTGGGTGTTATATGTGGTCATGACTAGACCTGGTGTGAGCTTGTGGGTGTTATATGTGGTCATGGCTAGACCTGGTGTGAGCTTGTGGGTGTTATCTGTGGTCATGGATAGATCTGGTGTGAGCTTGTGGGTGTTATCTGTGGTCATGAATAGATCTGGTGTGTGCTTGTGGGTGTTATCTATGGCCATGGCTAGATCTGGTGTGAGCTTGTGGGTGTTATCTATGGCCATGGCTAGATCTGGTGTGAGCTTGTGGGTGTTATCTATGGCCATGGCTAGATCTGGTGTGAGCTTGCGGGTGTTATCTGTGGCCATGGCTAGATCTGGTGTGAGCTTGTGGGTGTTATCTATGGCCATGGCTAGATCTGGTGTGAGCTTGTGGGTGTTATCTGTGGCCATGGCTAGATCTGGTGTGAGCTTGTGGGTGTTATCTATGGCCATGGCTAGATCTGGTGTGAGCTTGTGGGTGTTATCTGTGGCCATGGCTAGATCTGGTGTGAGCTTGTGGGTGTTATCTGTGGCCATGGCTAGATCTGGTGTGCTGGTGGTTTTCCATGCTCATGAGTAATATGTTGGCTCATTGTCAGGATGATTTATTAGAATGAGTTCATTTTCCATGATCCAATCTTCAACTTCTTCACCCCATTTTGTTTAGATGCTTATATCCCAACTTGGAGTGAAAGTTGCCTCACAGAAGCAGAGCTGGAAGCTGTCAGTGACCCACAATTGATGGCTTGTGACAGGATTGGTGAACCAGAACTATCCAGACCCTACTCCACCTCTCAGTGGTGCCTCTGGTAACAGACTACCCTATCTAGTCTGGCCAAGCGAGTCGGGATCAAAGAGGGAAGACAACCCAGTACTTAAAAATAAAATGCTGAAGTCAGATGTGTTTGGCCGAAAGATACAAATATCACAATTTCACTGCAAACCACAACACAAAGCAGACAGGCCCACTTAATGACCTTTAAGGGTGGATGATGAAGAGGTGTAATCCTTTAGTCATCGGGCAAACGCAAGCAAGCATATCTCCAACTAGAGGGATGACTGTTTAGGTCTCCAACTATGAGATAACTTGGCCCTTGCAGTTTTATTTTGTGGAGTCCCAAGGTTTTTGTTGGATGGCTGTAGTTTGTAATCATCAGGTCTCCTCCGCATTGCAGTATTTTAAAACATATTTCAGTTACATTTCTGTTACTTACATTCTGTTCCTTGCATTTCTGTAAATCTACTTATTTTATTATTAATTACATTTCTGTTACTTTACTTATATATCTGTTACTTTACATACATTTCTGTGTTTACCCGACTAGATTACCGACGTTCGGACAACCCGTGTTCAATTCCCGCTGGGAGCAGTGTGAATTGTACTCGTGGTTGAAAAAAAAATAAATAAAAAATACCCCCACGGTAGACCCAGCTGTTGGCAGAAATGGGTACCAGGGTATATTATCCTGGGAAGGTGAGGAATGTCGCTTCGCATCTGAGTTTCGATGCTTGAGGCTACACTATACAGAAATATCCAAACATTTCTGGATAGGCGGCCGAGCACATATGGGTATACACTCGCGTGCTAAGACGCCGGTTCAAGTCTCGTACTTTACCTTCACCTTTTACATTTCTGTTACTTTACTTATATATCTATTACTTTACATATGTTTCTCTTACTTTACTTACATTTCTGTTACTTTACATACATTTCTGTTACTTTACTTATATATCTGTTACTTTACAAACATTTCTGTAACTCTGCTTATATTTTTGTTACTTACATTTATGAGTATGTCACAAGTAATAGTTCCAGATTTTTCTAAAATATTCAACCCAAATAAATGAATAACCTGCCAAAGTCCAACCTGGTTGTCTTCTCATCTTTTCACAGAGAATGGGAAGGTGAAATTGATAAAATGAGGAATGAATTTTTTCATCTACGACCAGAGAACGCAGAATTTGCCAGCCGTGATGGAACATTGACCAGGGTGCCAGCACGTATTTCTGGCAGACCATCAGAGGCAGACGATGGGAAAGCTGTCATAGAGAAGGATGATAAAGGACTTCCAGTATTTAAGGTACACAATCTCTATTCTATTCTTACTAAAATCTATCTTTGTAGCCATACCGAAGAAGTCAGGCACCACTGATTGTGACGACCATCGCACTATTAGTCTCATGAGCCATATGACGAAAATATTACTAAGAATCATCATGAGACGTATAAGAAACAAAATAAGACCAGAAATAAGTGAGGAACAATGTGTATTTGTGTAAGGAAAGGACACCAATAAAGCAATATACATCTTAAGAAAATTGATAGAAAGATCTATAGAGGTAAAGAAAGATCTATATATGTGCTTTATAGACTACACAAAAGCATTTGACAAAGTAAAGCATGTGGAAATAATAAATATGCTGGAGAAATTAAACATTGATGGCATGGATCTGCGAATCATAAAAAACATGTACTGACAACAAACAGCAGCTATACAAATTAACAACCAAACAGGACAATTCCAATATATAAAGCAAGGAGTCAGACAAGGCTGTGTTCTGTCGCCGGATTTGTTTTCACTTTACAACAAATATATTATGAGATCAATAGTAGACAAAAAAGAAATTGAAGTCAACGGTCACAATATAAATAATTTGCGATGTGCGGATGACACAGTCTTAATAGCAGAGACAGAGAATGAACTACAAGAAATGATAGACATAATAGTAAAAGAAAGCATCAAGAAAGGTATCAGTCTGAATAGTAAGAAAACAGAAGTAATGGTTATATCGAAGAAACAATCATCACCAGCATGCAGCATAAAAATAAACTGGACAAATTTGAAACATGTGCAACGTGTCAAATATTTGGGCACAATAATCATATCATCAGATGGAAGATGCACCACGGAAATAAAAAGTAGAATAGCTCAGGCCAAAATAGCATTTCAGAAAATGAAAAATATCTTATGCAACAAATCTATGTCAATAGAAATGAGAAAGAGAGTTCATCGATGCTATATAGAACCAATTCTAACCCATGGAAGCGAATCATGGACAGTAGACAAATAGATGAAAAGACGATTAGAGGCCACAGAGATGGGATTTCTCAGAAGAATGTTGAAAGTTTCCCTGGACAGCCAAAAATACCAATGAGGAAGTTCTCAAAGAGGCCAACACAAAAGGCAGCTCCTAAAAAACATCAGAAATAAACAATGAACATTTTTCGGGCACATCATGAGAAGAGGAAAGTTGGAATACTTGGTTGCAACTGGCAAAATAAAAGGAAAGAGAGATCGCGGATGACAAAGAGAGAAAATACTGGATAGCTTGGTGTCATGACATGGAAAGCAGTCAACAACAGAACTGATATGATGCACTGTAGATAGAAGATTGTGGAAGGACATGATCGCCTACGCCAACCGGTATGGTACATGATGATGATGAATCTCTATTCTAGAAACATATTTCACCTGCACATTTTGATAACTTGTGTTGAAGAATTTCTTTTTTTCTGTTTCATTGAATTATTCTGCGATGAAAGGTTGTTTGACATTTGTTATGGCTGCTCTGGAGCTGGTAGTTTGTGCTACCATGGAAACAAATTATTGATTAGAACTTGCTTGTAAGAGACCACAAAGTTATTATAGAAACTGATTTCACATTTTTTAAATTTAAAAATAAAATTATCTAAATAGATTTTCCAGAAGAGATCTCTGATTTATGAGTCTTAATCTAAGAAGAGAGTCTTAGTGGCTGAGTGGTTAGTGTGTTCACTTCATGATCAGAAGGATCTGGGTTTGATCCCCAGAAGTGGCAGACTTTTTTTGGATCAAGAAGGCTCTGTGGTTCACCCAACCTCTAAAAATGGGCACTTGAGATTCTTCTGGGAAGTAAAGACAACCTGGCATGTTGACATCACTCAAAAATATGCCTTGGTCCTAGAATAATATGGTCACTAACAAACACCACATTCCTCTTATGCCTAACAAAGCAGGAGAAGGAACCTTTACTTACTTTATTTTTTACTTTCTTTGTTTGGGAGATGAGTTAGTAATTCGGATGATTCCACTGGCACGGGCGGTTGAGCAATTATGGATTTTAATTCGTTTGCTGTGAAACCAAGGCCTTCCATAACCAATAACCAATAACCAATAATTTTTTACTTTAATCTAAAAAATATTTGTGAGAGAAGTGTCATTGCCATGTGGGTGTTGCCTCAAATCCGATATTAAATCTTGTGTTCTAAACTTTCCAGGTGCGATTTAACATGAAAGATTACAAACCAGAAGAGATTAATGTCAAAATGGATTCCACAAAGATCATGGTTACAGCCAGGCATGAAGAACGAGGTGGTGGATCTACAGTTAGTCGGGAGTACAGCAGAGAGGTGAACATACCCCGAGATGTGGACCCTCTAGCCTTACAGTGCACCCTTAATCCTGATGGCTTTCTAGTTGTCCATGCTCCACTACCTGCTCCCAGCTATAGCGCCATCAAGGATTCAACTCCTGCCTCCCATAGTCCTGGAGTCCTGAAGTCCAACTCAAGCTACCAGACATCTTCTACGACATCTTCTAAGCCACAGTCAGTGCATGTCTCTACAACTCCTGCATTCTCTCAGCAACAACAGCAGCAGGTTCGCAGCCACACCATCAATCAACAGCATGTTCCATCAAGCAGTGCTGGAAAACCATCAGTCTCTTTCAGCCAGTCAACAATAAACAAAGACGAGATGCTTGCTCATCCAGATCATGTGGTACCTGCCTACAAACCACCACCTGACCTAAGCAAGCTGGACATGCCAGAGAACACCACAGCCCACACTGCTGGTCATTTCATGCATTCAGCCCCCACACAAAACTCTATCTTTCCCAAACCACCTCCTTTCAGTACCCTAAGTTCTACCTTCCCATCTGGCCCGATCTTTCCTGAATCATCAACACAAGCACAGCTGAGTGTCCCAGCAATCACATCACATGATGGAAAGTTCCAGCTTACAATGCCAATAGAGGATTACAAACCAGAGGAGCTGACGGTGAAAACACAGGACAGGAAGGTGATTATTTGTGCCAGGCGAGAAGTCAGTTCTGGGAATAGAGCCCAGACCATGGAGATGAGCAGAGAACATAGCCTTCCTGACAACGTTGATCCTCTTACTGTCAAAGCTTTCTTCACTGACACCAACAACTTGATTGTTGAAGCACCTTTCATCCAAAGCTGAAATCTGATTTCTCATGTCAACATTCAGTCAAACCAAAACAAACTAAACCTGAAATGATGAATTGGGTTTATCTGAAAAAAAACTATGTCGTTAGTCTTGTCAAGTATTTTGCACGCACAATAATTGCTTTTCCTAGTAGTTTTTCAATATTCAAACATAACAAATTAAGATGAATTTTGTTTAAATAAAATAAATATAATGTTGCACCCATGCATTGTTATTTTACAATAGAAAACATAGTAATAGCAAACAGCAAAAACATGTTAATGGAGTCCTAAAGTTAAATATGACATGTTTTTGATTGAACTGGAGATCAGACAAGAATGAACAGGCAATGAAATAAAGAAGGTCTTGACAACTTTAACACACATACAATGGGGAAATTATCTAGGAAAAGAGGAAAGTATTCAGGCTATAATGAACAGTAATAAATGATAAATAAGATAAATGATAAATAAAATAAATAATAAAAATGAAAAGAAATGGAATGTCTTGGGTATGGCCAACAAATAGTACACGTTTATAAAAAAAAAAACTACAGAAAAGTAAGATTTAGTACAGCCTTGTTTGGAGATGACAAGAAGGATCAAAGGAGAATAATCTTAGAGTGCCAACCTGATGAAGACAACGTTGTTGGTGCCCTGAAGAATCTGTGCTGTAATGTAAAAAGTTAAATGGCATTTCCCACTGACGACACTTTAATAACTCAATGAAAGGAGAAACAAATTTATGAAATGACAAACTTGGAGATGGTGCTGGCACTGACTAGGTTTCATAATAATTTTAGTTGTAGTTTGGGATAATAGTTTCAGACTATATTATGGCGATTGGTTGGCATCCTAGGATTATTGCTTAGGAAGTAATGAAGGTTAGTACAGTTACAAAATGGATGGAACAATTTCAAATCAGCAACAAACAAAATGAAATAAATTACCCCACTCTGGAAAATGTAAAATACAAGATAATGGGGATGGAACAAAATGCTCTGAAAGTATGCCAAGGCCATTGCTAGAAATGTGTTCACCTGGAACTCAAGAAGGGCAAGGAAACAAGACGGAAGACCTAGAAATATGTGGATGTGAAATCTTGAGACAGGAATGACTAAGATGAATTACAACTATTAGAGAAGATTAAAAAGACAAGAAAATACTATCATTGCAACATTATCCCATTTCTGATATCTGCAATGGGGGGGGGGGCACATATAGGACCAAGGGGATTAAGCCTTCTTCTCTGATGTGGTCACAATGAGGTGTTCTGGTCTGATTTTCAGTTATTGAAACAATTTAAATAAGTAATAAGCAAAACTGACATTCACTAGATGCTATATATATGTGTAGAGAACTCTTTGTTATATTTTATTATTGCTGTATGCTACGTTACTGATGCAATAATGTGCTACATTGTTGGTGCTATATCGTGCTATAGTAAGTGTACAAATATAGCTGACTATATGTTTTGTTTCAATTGGCTATTCTGTGCCTCTTCAAGTATAAAATATTCAAATATCACTACTTGGCTTCACAAAGTCCTAGAACTGGTTGACATTTGTGTTGATTATTTTTTCATGAACATTACTAAAACAGAAAAGAAACAAATTCAATTCATGGTTGAATGGGTGTGTTCTGCCACAGTAATTTTTAGTCACTTCTTCAAACTATTGTCAGGTCTATATGTCAATTATTTTGATTTGGCATAAATGTCCAAATAACACCCACACTAACATATGTCATTAGCCAGGACATGGCTTGTTACAGGATGACATGTCATGTATTTTCTTCTTTTTGTGTCGATTTCTTGTTATCTTATTTACAGACACATGCTTGTGGTAATGTTATCTGGAGGTCTTCTTTGTCTCCACACAGTTTTGTTTTCAATATTGAGTTGACATTTATAACATTAATGTAAGTAGTTAAATTATCTAATTTAATAGGTGTCAAGTCTTTAATCGCTAAAAGTGTCTGCTTAATGTTTGTTTGAGTTAAAATGTCAGCTTGATGTCTATGATTGATTTTAATATTTACTTAATGTTTGTATCTTGCATAAATATAGCAATAAATTGTTCAAAATGTTTTCTTTTTACAAACTACACACTGTACTAATTTGTAATGTTTTACCACACCAATGTTAATGTTTGGTTGCTAACCTTAAGAAGTAAATACAAACAGGACATTTGTAGCAGTTGGAGTGTTCCTGTCAATAAATTTATGCAAATTATAAATGTCCAAGAAATGAATTCAAGTTGTATATAACAAGTTAAGTTGAATGTTGGCTGATACAGTCTCCTTCAAGGGGATATGGTTAGAGAGAATCTCATGGAATCTTGTGATAGCTGGAAAGACTGACTGCAAAACCTATTGGTGAATTGAAGGCAGGATCTTGGGCACTATGACAATTTAAAATGCAAAAACAAAAAAGAATGCATTTCAATGCTTTGTCGTTCACTTGCAATAATGTGCATAATACATCCTCCCCTGGCCATAATATTGCTTGTATTTGAGAATGTTATCAATGTCAGAGCAGAAATTGCTATAGTCAACAACTAATACATCATGAGGAAATGTCAGCATGCCTGAGGCTATCATATCAGCTCCTTCATTGTCACAAACTCATCCAGCATATTCAATGAGTCTTTCAAGGTTTGTAGATTCTGTATATGTCATTTGTTAATGCAGGATCTATTCCCTGTCTGATGCAGTGTCTTAGAGTCCATCACAAAAACTGTCCTTATTCAGCTGTCGCTAACATCCATTTGAGGATAGCACTTGCTGCTTCATTCCCAAACTAGAACAAGCTGGTGCAGAGTAAGCTCCATTCTGTTTGGCAAAGATTCTGTCCTTGACTGTTACTGGGAAATGCCATTTAACTTTTTGCATTACAGCAGAGATTCTTCAGGGCATTAACAACGTTGCCTTCATCAGGACATTAGTAAGCTATAACACCACTGAGTGTGATATGATCCAGAAGAAAATGACATAGGCAGACTTTTGTACACACTCAACATGCATGAAGCAGAAAAGTGTAACTACTACAAAGACAATTGTTCATTTATTACATTTGTTAGATGTAATTTATGTCAACTTAACTTCATTCATCCGCTGTAATTAACACAGAGGCTGTGAAAGATTTTTTAAAAATTAAGTGTTGTCCTTCCTTCCTTTCTTCCCCCTCCCCTTCTTTCTTTCTCGCATTAGCCCATTAATGCCACCTCTTCATTAATGCCACCACTTCATTAATGCCACCTCTTCATTAATGCCACCTCTTCATTAATGCCACCTCTTCATCATCTCTCCTTCAAGGTTGTAAAATGGGCATTGATGAGTTGTGTTTTGGTTCGCAGCAAAGCTGTGATATTTGCACCTTTTGGCCAGACACATCGGACTTCAGCATTCATTTATAGTACCAGGTTGCCTTCCCTCTTCCAGCTCTTGGTCGGATGGATTTGTCTGTTTCCAGAGATATCATGTGGAGATGTAGAAGGACCCTGGTCAGCTGTGTTGCTGCTGATCCAGATGCAAGTAGTCAGCTGGGAGGAGCAGACCATATACTGCATTGATGCTGTAGTGATGTCCTGTCTCCTATTTATTTATTTATTGTTGTTATTGTTGCAAAGCCTTGGTGGCTGAATGGTTGTGCACTCACTAGTTGCCAGGAGGTTCTGGGTTTAATTCCCAAATGTAGCAAATTTGTCTGCTGGACACACCCTACCTCTAAAAATGGGTACCAGAGAATTTTTCTGAGAAAGAGGACAACAAAAGCCAATAAATTGTGTTGTTGGTCATCAATATGGCACTAACACCACATTTCTCATACATCTTTAGTTGTGAAGGGAACTCACTGCTTTTTTAGTTAACTGCTGCATCTCTCAGTATAATAACTGATGTTATCATTAAACTCATCTCTCAGTATAATAACTGATGTTATCATTAAACTCATCTCTCAGTATAATAACTGATGTTATCATTAAACTCATCTTTCAGTATAATAAATGATGTCATCATTAAACTCATCTTTCAGTATAATAATTGATGTTATCACTAAACTCATCTTTCAGTATAATAGATGATGTTATCATTAAACTCATCATTCTGTATAATAGTTTCCTCAGGTCACATCATTTCAGTATAACATAAACATTGTTATGAATGTATTTCAGAACCAAACTAGGGCACTAACATTTGTGGCAGCTTGGGATGCAGGGCAAGATACTTGATTTTAGCACGAATAAAATAAACAGTTAAATTAGTTCAGAAGACGAAAAAAATAAATAGTTACATTAGTTCAGAAGATGAAGAAAATAAACAGTTAAATTAGTTCAGAAGATGAAGAAAATAAACAGTTAAATTAGTTCAGAAGACGAAAAAAATAAATAGTTACATTAGTTCAGAAGATGAAGAAAATAAACAGTTAAATTAGTTCAGAAGATGAAAAAAATAAATAGTTACATTAGTTCAGAAGATGAAGAAAATAAACAGTTAAATTAGTTCAGAAGATGAAGAAAATAAACAGTTAAATTAGTTCATAAGACGTAGAAAATAAATAGTTACATTAGTTCAGAAGATTATTTATGAAAATTTCTTTCTCTTCTTTCTGACATTCACCCGATGGTTACTAAAGGGATGGATAGTCCACTTAATCACCCATCCTTAAAAGGATGTTAAGTGGGCATAGATGTATTGGGGTTTATTGAACCTTTCAGCCCAATACATCCGACTTCAGCAGGGTAGTTTTAAATACGGGTTAACTCCCCTTCTTCGATCCCTACTTACTTGGATAGACTAGACTGGTTAGTCTGTTACTAAAGACACAGCTAAGAGTTGGAGTAGGAGGGTCCAGGCCTTTTGACCTGTCTAGCATGGGTGATCCCTTGGTAGCATTGCTACCACTAGAACAGCTCTTGCGGATATTGTCACACAGGCTCCTCTACCACTAGAACATCTCTTGGGGATATGGTGACACAGGCTCCTCTACCACTAGAACATCTCTTGGGGATATGGTGACACAGGCTCCTCTACCACTAGAACATCTCTTGGGGATATTGTCACACAGGCTCCTCTACCACTAGAACATCTCTTGGGGATATGGGCAGGCAGGCTCCTCTACCACTAGAACATCTCTTGGGGATATGGGCAGGCAGGCTCCTCTACCACTAGAACATCTCTTGGGGATATTGTCACACAGGCTCCTCTACCACTAGAACATCTCTTGGGGATATTGTCACACAGGCTCCTCTACCACTAGAACATCTCTTGGGGATATGGGCAGGCAGGCTCCTCTACCACTAGAACATCTCTTGGGGATATTGTCACACAGGCTCCTCTACCACTAGAACATCTCTTGGGGATATTGTCACACAGGCTCCTCTACCACTAGAACAGCTCTTGGGGATATTGTCACACAGGCTCCTCTACCACTAGAACATCTCTTGGGGATATTGTCACACAGGCTCCTCTACCACTAGAACAGCTCTTGGGGATATTGTCACACAGGCTCCTCTACCACTAGAACATCTCTTGGGGATATTGTCACACAGGCTCCTCTACCACTAGAACATCTCTTGGGGATATTGTCACACAGGCTCCTCTACCACTAGAACAGCTCTTGGGGATATTGTCACACAGGCTCCTCTACCACTAGAACAGCTCTTGGGGATATTGTCACACAGGCTCCTCTACCACTAGAACATCTCTTGGGGATATTGTCACACAGGCTCCTCTACCACTAGAACATCTCTTGGGGATATTGTCACACAGGCTCCTCTACCACTAGAACATCTCTTGGGGATATTGTCACACAGGCTCCTCTACCACTAGAACAGCTCTTGGGGATATTGTCACACAGGCTCCTCTATCACTAGAACATCTCTTGGGGATATTGTCACACAGGCTCCTCTACCACTAGAACATCTCTTGGGGATATGGTGACACAGGCTCCTCTACCACTAGAACATCTCTTGGGGATATTGTCACACAGGCTCCTCTACCACTAGAACATCTCTTGGGGATATTGTCACACAGGCTCCTCTACCACTAGAACATCTCTTGGGGATATGGTGACACAGGCTCCTCTACCACTAGAACATCTCTTGGGGATATTGTCACACAGGCTCCTCTACCACTAGAACATCTCTTGGGGATATTGTCACACAGGCTCCTCTACCACTAGAACATCTCTTGGGGATATGGGCAGGCAGGCTCCTCTACCACTAGAACATCTCTTGGGGATATGGGCAGGCAGGCTCCTCTACCACTAGAACATCTCTTGCGGATATTGTCACACAGGCTCCTCTACCACTAGAACATCTCTTGCGGATATTGTCACACAGGCTCCTCTACCACTAGAACAGCTCTTGGGGATATGGTGACACAGGCTCCTCTACCACTAGAACATCTCTTGCGGATATTGTCACACAGGCTCCTCTACCACTAGAACAGCTCTTGGGGATATGGGCAGGCAGGCTCCTCTACCACTAGAACATCTCTTGGGGATATGGAGATACAGGCTCCTCTACCACTAGAACATCTCTTGGGGATATGGACACACAGGCTCCTCTACCACTAGAACAGCTCTTGGGGATATTGTCACACAGGCTCCTCTACCGCTAGAACATCTCTTGGGGATATGGGCAGGCAGGCTTCTCTACCACTTTGTGTAGACATGGCAGAGGAGCAAATTTATACAGATGCTCTACTGGTAAGGTTTTAATGCATAAAACATCATGTTATAGTAGAACATCTCTTGAGTTATAATGTTGTATAGTGTCAGACATGATCGGACATGGACAAGGCTGTCAGAGCTGGCTCATGGCAATATTGAGGAAAATGAACAATCTTTATTTTACTTTTACAAATGAAGATGGTTCCAGTATCCACCATCATGTCAACATGCATTGTCTCACTCCTGGACTGCCCATCAGGGGAAAATCTAAACATGACTGGTATATGTTTACTGCTTTGTCATTTCTGAGACTTAAGGGTTACCAGCTTTCTCTCATTCTGTCATTACAAGTAATCTAAGTCTAGTTTCATGCATGAAGAAATGGAGAAACAATGAAAAGAAAAATGCCAGCTTCAAGTGTACAGACCAGTTTGTCATTGGATTGTCCTCAACACATTTCAAACAACTGTCCATAAAGCATACAGATCTTCTCCCCAGAAAATTCCACAGCGTGAAACAATAAGTTGCTTCACAAGTCCTCCCTCATTCTGCTTGTCTATCTATCTATCTATTGACATTTCAAGCCATAGCCGGCCCATGAGGAATAGACCCAGATACTCTTTCTCTTATCTAAATTTTTATTCTAGCAGTTTTTAATAGAATAGCTAAAGCAGCAATGTCCTTCAGAAGCCTTGAAAAGTTGTGGAAATCAAAACTCATCAGCACAAACACAAAACTTAGACTATTCAAATCAAATGTACTATCAACCCTTACGTATGCATGCGAAAGCTGGAAAACAACAAGAGATATAGAAACAAAGTTGAACGTATTTGAAAATAAATGTCTAAGGAAAATATTTGGTATAGCGTGGAATGAATTCAAAACAAACGAGGAAATTAGAGAAATCATCATTCAACCACTAATATCTTCAGTAATAAAGAAAAGACGATGGCCATATGTTGGACATGTGATGAGAAGAGATAATAACCGAATAGCAAAGCAAGCCCTCATGTGGGAAACAACAGGTAAGAGGAAAAGAGGAAGACCCAGAGAGACACTGAGAAAAACATTGATGAGAGAGGCAAGAGCAGCAGGAATCAACTCCCTAATGAGATAGAGCTGCTTGCCCAGAATAGAGACAGATGGCGAGATTTGATAAAATATCTTTAAAAGAAAACTGCTAGAACAAAAATTCTGATAAGAGAGGGAGTATCTTGGTCTACACCCTATGGGCCGGCAACGGCTCGAAAGGTCAATAGATAGATAGATAGTTTTCAATCCTTCTAAAGATATTTTATCAAATCTCACCATTTGTCTCTGATCTGTGCAAGCAACTCTATCTCATTGAGGGAGCCGATTCCTGCTGCTCTTGCCTCTCTGCTCAATGTTCTTCTCAGTGTCTCTTTGGGTCGGCCTCTTTTCCTCTTACCTATTGTTTCCCACATGAGGACTTGCTTTGTTATTTGGCTATTATCTCTCCTCATCACATGACCAACATATGTGATTGAGGTTCTGTGAGGTTCTGCTTGTAGCTCTCCTGAATTTAAGCAACATCCCTTTTATCAAATTTGAAGATCCAGTCATGAGTTACACTAGGGCTGAGTTACACTAGTGCTGCAGATTCATGAACAGCATTATAATTTGTATCTGTTATCTTTATTATACTAGGTCCTTATCAACACATTATTTGAAATAAACAAGGCATGTTGTTGAAACATCATTTTCAATCTTCTTTGAAATATTGACTGGGAGATATTTGAAAAAATGTAAAATGTCACAAATATTAACCAAGCAGGATATCTACAAGAAAAATCAGCGAAGTGTTAACTGTAGCTGCTGTAGTATTGAAGTTGGAGGAATCTTGAACTCACATGATCTCCGGTTTGAAACCAGTGTGGAGCAACTGGGTCTTTCTTTATTAACTCTTGAGTGCCCAGGTTTGTCAGAAGCTTATAATGAAACATAGGTTGTGTGATCATTCATTCATTGAGTGCTATAAGGTTTGTCAGACGCTTATAATGAAACATAGGTCATGTGATCATTCATTCATTGAGTGCCGTCTCCAAAATGAAGGTTGGCTACCATGGAGCTTGATTCCACTCAGTCTCTTGCTTTGATAGTGTAGATTGTCATAGGCTGACTTGTCCAGCTTTGGATATTACTCATCCATTTTAGTCTTGGTCTGACTCTGCCTCTTTTATTTTTAATTTCCCTTCAAAGATTTTTAGTAGGCTGATGTGTCTTTTAACATGCCCCAATAATCGCAAATGTCATGTTTGAATTGTGTTTAGTAGTTCTCTTTTCATTTTTAGTTGTTTTAAGACTTCATCGTTTGTTTTCTTTTCTTTCCATCCAATTATTCCTATTTTTCTATAAATACACACTTTAAAGACTTCAATTTTCTATTCTGTTTTCTTGTCTAATGTCCATGTTTCTGCACCATACAGGAATGTTGAGAAGATATAACATTTTGCTATTCCTAGTTTTAGCCCTGGTGTTATTTGTTTTGATGTTGGTATATTTTTCATGGCATTAAAAGTACTTTTTGCCATTCCTATTCTACTCTATTTAAGTTTTACATTGTCCATATCTGGCTATAGTATTTATTGAGTAAAAAAAAATAAATAGTATAGTATGTCTATAGTATGTCCAAGGTAGTTGTAGTTCTGAACTGTCTCCAGGTCTACTCCTTCAACTTTGATATCCACTTGTAGGTTTTGAGTATTATCTTGTGTTTAAATTGAGTATGTAAAAAGAACTCTTGGCGGTTGAAAATAGAAAAGCAAAGGCCACTATTCAGACTAAATTTCAAAAAGTAAATTTTCCTCTTTCAGTGAAATAATAAGTTTATAAAATAATGTTTGTGAAATGATATATTTGTGAAATAATGTTTGTAAAATATGTTTGTGAAATAACTCCATGGACTCACTGTGGCTTTAATACACAGTGCTGAGATGCCTCTGTGTGCGGGATAGAGATTGGAGTACTACTAATGGACCCTGGCTAGGTGCTATCATGTGGCCACTTTATATAAGAGAAAGAAGACCATTAGTAGTTACAACAGTTGTAGCAATTTGTTATACATTATTGTTTAAGGAGTTCTAAATATAATGAGAAGATTATAGAAATGTATTAACTACATATGATATATAAGAAGTGGATCTTACAAGTGAAATAATGAATTTGAAATGATATCAAATGGAGACTAAGATCCCAGTGCTCCAGTTTTATTAAAACTTTCAAAATAAATAACAAATCATGGCCTAGGTATCTTGCTGATCTATTTTTGCAAATTTAATTTCTCATTTTTATTGGTGTTTATAATGTCATAATTGACATGTTAGTTCATATCTGCAGATCTTGAAACTATGGAGTAAGACCTGTCAGGTCATAATTGGCCCAAACATCTCTGGTTAGAGGTGAACTACAATTTTGCTGCTACAGATTCCAGTAAAAAGTTTAATTTCATGAAATAGCTGCAATAAAATATTTGCTAGCTCCTGTTGGAATAAAATGGCCACTTTTCATTTCCAAATAATTCAGATTTAAAAATTCTGAATTGTAAGTTAGTATTTTCTGAAACAAATTCATTTAAATGTTTTACATTTGCTTTATTTAAAAAAATCTAATATTTTATTATCAAGATATCACACATCCAAAGCCCAAATAATTTCTGGGTAACAGAAGAAGGTGAGCAGTTTCACAAGATTTGTGAACAAACATTCATCTCTAGCACAAACACCTCTGATATATTTCAACTTATAACAATTGTTTTTTAAACTATTTTCATAATTTACAGAGTGCCTCGCTCACTACAGACCCCAACATTTCTTGCATGGTTTTACCACTAATGAGGATATTGCAAAGAAATGTGAAGCTATCTCATTTTGTAAGAATTGTGATGACATCATCATATGTACTGGCAGGAACCACAATTTGTATCCAAACAGGAAACACATTTTCGAGGAAATGCTGGGTTCCCTAGCAAGTGAGAAACCTTGTATCACTTTTCTGACTCTAGTCAGCATGAACAATATTCAGAGTGCTAAAATGGTTGGTAAAATTTTCAACAATAACAAATCTGTCAAGATTTTAATGTCTTGTTGAATTAATGTAATTGCAAAAATGAACAAAAGATCATCTTATTGATTAATCTATCTATCTATTGACCTTTCGAGCCGTAACCGGCCCATAGGGCGTAGACCAAGATACACCTTCTCCTATATGAATTTTTGTTCTAGCAGTTTTCTTTTAAAGATATTTTATCAAATCTCGCCATCTGTCTCTGTTCTGTGCAAGCAGTTCTATCTCATTGAGGGAGCCGATTCCTGCTGCTCTTGCCTCTCTCATCAATGTTCTTCTCAGTGTCTCCCTGGGTCTTCCTCTTTTTCTTTTACCTGTTGTTTCCCATATGAGGGCTTGCTTTGCTATTCGATTATTATCTCTTCTCATCACATGTCCAACGTATGACCATCGTCTTTTCTTTATTACTGAAGATATTAGTGGTTGATTGGCGATTTCTCTAATTTCCTCGTTTGTTTTGAATTCGTTCCATTCTATACCAAGTATTTTCCTTAGACATTTATTTTCGAATGCGTTCAACTTTGTTTCTATATCTCTTGTTGTTTTCCAGCTTTCACACGCATACGTAAGGGTTGATAGTACATTTGATTTGAATAGCCTAAGTTTTGTGTTTGTGCTAATGAGTTTTGATTTCCACAACTTTTCAAGGCTTCTGAAAGACATTGCTGCTTTAGCCAGTCTGATTCTAATTTCTTTGCTCGTATCCCCTTCTCGATCAATGTGACTTCCAAGATAGATGAAGTGATCGATCTCTTCTACTGGTTTGTTTTCCATGTATATTTTGTCACTTGTTGGAATTAAACTTTTCATGACTTTAGTCTTTTCATGATTGACCTCAAGCCCAATTTTGCTGGCTATTGATGATAGTTCATTTGTGTTTTCCTGCATCGTTTTTATCTGATTGCTGATGAGAACTATGTCATCAGCAAAGTCCAGGTCCTCCAAATGGTCTCCTTGTATCCATTCGATGCCTTTATTACCAGTGCAGCCTTTCTTCATTATGAAGTCCATAACAATTCCAAATAACAAGGGCGATAAAATACATCCTTGTTTAACCCCAGTTTCTATTGGGAAACATTCGCTCAGTCCTTCCTCTGTTCGAACTGCACATGTGTAACCATCATACATGTCTTTGATAATATTTATGATTTTTGATGGTAAGCCATATTGATTAATGCACAGGGCCATACATTTTAGAAGCAATGATCTCTGCAATATGTGCCATTTTGGCACGCAAAGTTTCTGTTTTTGAGATTGTGGTTCTGTCCTATGTGTCATATTCGGCTCGAAAGGACAATAGTTAGATAGATTAGTGATCACATGACAATCTTTTAACAACTGAACATTATAAACAAAAGTTATATCTATTATAATGTACTGTCTATTAGTTAGATTACTTCATTATAATTTTCTTACTGCTGAGACTACCATGTTCTTCTTCACTCATTTATCACAACTACAGCTTACCTTGTTGCTGAATGCATCCACCAAATCTTGTATCTGATCTTTTTGTGGTGTTTTCTGTAGCAGTAAATCTTGTATCTGATCTTTTTGTGGTATTTTCTGTAGCAGTAAATTTTGTATCTGATCTTTCAGTAGTGTTTTCTATAGCTCATCGAATCATGTATCTGATCTTTCAGTAGTGTTTTCTGTAGCTCATCATATCTTGTATCTGATCTCTTTCAATGATGTTTTCTGTAGCTCATCAAATCTAGTATCTGATCTTTCAATGATGTTTTCTGTAGCAGCCAATCTTGCAAGATGACGCTGCCTGGCCCATACACAAAGCACAAGTGACAGTCATTTACAACACATGTGATGGAAGATAGTGGTTATCTTGTGACCATCATTGATGGGAGTTTTCTGAGATTCATGTGGGCATGGATTTAATGCAGGACACAGTGATGGCATATTGTTCTCATCTTCAACTAAAATTGTTGTGGATTGGAAGGGCGTCAATTTATCATAAAACAGAAATGTATTCAAGAAGTTTACACCATAAGGTGCTGTTTTCATCTTGCCTTTGAGCTGACTATGTAATTAATAGACATTTTATGGGCAGAAGTAGTTAGTGGACATTTGATTGATTAAGTAGTTAATGGACATTTGATGAGCTAAGTATTTAATGGACATTTGATGAGATAAGTAGTTAGTGGACATTTGATGAGCTAAGTATTTAGTAGAAATTTGATAAACTAAGTAGTTAGTGGACATTTGATGAACTAAGTAGTTAGTGGACATTTGATGAACTAAGTAGTTAGTGGACATTTGATAAGCTAAGTAGTTAGTGGACATTTGATGAGCTAAGTAGTTAGTGGACATTTGATGAGCTAAGTAGTTAGTGGACATTTGATGAGCTAAGTAGTTAGTGGACATTTGATGAGCTAAGTATTTAGTAGAAATTTGATAAACTAAGTAGTTAGTGGACATTTGATGAACTAAGTAGTTAGTGAACATTGGATGAACTAAGTAGTTAGTGGACATTTGATAAGCTAAGTAGTTAGTGGACATTTGATGGACTGATTAAGTAGTCAATGCCAAGTAACCATGTTTAAGACAACAAAAAATTTCCACCAACTTGTTCATGTAGTGAACACTTTTTTCAGAGAGCTCAAGTCAGGTCTATACCATGAATCTTTGCCTTCCTCTGCTCTATAACAGGTTATCTTTGTCAGCCTCTCTTTCTTGTCTCTAGAGTCTAGTTCTTGTGTTAGTTTCTGGACCTCAGTTGAAAATGTTGGTTATTTACTTCCATATCTGCCTTGCTGCCAATGACAAAAATATTCTGAGAACTTTCTTCCAGCAGCCATGAAGAAACAATGACAATCTTGATGTTTTCTTCTATTGCTGTTATCTAGCACCTTGTACAAAACAATGAACGTTTACAGCATTTTTAAAATCCTTTTTTTGCCAAAACTAAGAATTATTTTGACTGGCATGAGCAAAAATGACTTGCTTCAAAATATGATTGATGATTCCTCCAACTTCCCTAGTCTGTGTTTATATTTGCTGCCTCTAGCCATGATCTGAACATAACAACATCACATGACACATATGCAGCAAAGATGGCGTGTAGAATAGCTCTGACAAAAGCAGTATTTTACAAAATATCAAATATTTCATGCAAACCTTGGTGTTACTGTCTTCCCTACTGCAACACAACTTGAATGAAAAGAAAACAGCAGTCCCTTATTTGCTAATGTTCTTCATTTGACAGAAAAACTATAGGCACCTATTTGTGCTTACTTGGAAGTTAGATCAACTGGCAAGTGACATCAGGCAGGGGATGAACCAATAATCACGTCATTGTGAAGCCTGTGTGCTGTCTGCTATTTTATACAACCACTATCTTGTCTTGTAAACCTGCAATTATTTATAATTTATCCTAATTTGATGCTATGCAGCTGTTCTTTCTAATATTTGATTTATTTCATTGAATTGTACAGTGCCTGTAATTTTTATACTGAGTTGTACAATGCTTCTTATTTATCTTTGAGTTGTACAGTGCCTCTTATTTATCTTTGAGTTGTACAGTGCCTCTTATTTATCTTTGAATTATGCAACACCTTTCACATAGTGTTTATATAATAAAATATTACATTAAAACAGAAGTGCCCAGTCGTAACAGACATTTTCCCTCTGTTATCTCATGCATGGTTTGATATAACTTAGATGTAATGTCACATTATTTATATGCATAATTATTAAACATGAATGAGGTCTGTAGCAAGAATGTGTCTGCCATATTTGGACCTTGTCAAACATATCTCGTAAGTTTGGTATTATCAACATTCACAATGCTTTACCATGTGTATTTGAAATACAGGATTTGTTCTCAGTATCATTTGTTCTCAGTATCATTTGTTCTCAGTATCATTTGTTCTCAGTATCATTTGTTCTCAGTATCATTTGTTCTCAGTATCATTTGTTCTCAGTATCATTTGTTCTCAGTATCATTTGTTCTCAGTATCATTTGTTCTCAGTATCATTTGTTCTCAGTATCATTTGTTGTCCAACTGCTGTCCTTGTTGCTTCGTTCCTTGCTGTGTGTCAACAGTGCAAGTGTTTCAGTCTGTGTGTCAACAGTGCATGTGTTTCAGTCTGTGTGTCAACAGTGCAAGTGTTTCAGTCTGTGTGTCAACAGTGCATGTGTTTCAGTCTGTGTGTCAACAGTGCATGTGTTTCAGTCTGTGTGTCAACAGTGCAAGTGTTTCAGTCTGTGTGTCAACAGTGCAAGTGTTTCAGTCTGTGTGTCAACAGTGCATGTGTTTCAGTCTGTGTGTCAACAGTGCAAGTGTTTCAGTCTGTGTGTCAACAGTGCAAGTGTTTCAGTCTGTGTGTCAACAGTGCATGTGTTTCAGTCTGTGTGTCAACAGTGCATGTGTTTCAGTCTGTGTGTCAACAGTGCAAGTGTTTCAGTCTGTGTGTCAACAGTGCATGTGTTTCAGTCTGTGTGTCAACAGTGCATGTGTTTCAGTCTGTGTGTCAACAGTGCAAGTGTTTCAGTCTGTGTGTCAACAGTGCAAGTGTTTCAGTCTGTGTGTCAACAGTGCAAGTGTTTCAGTCTGTGTGTCAACAGTGCATGTGTTTCAGTCTGTGTGTCAACAGTGCATGTGTTTCAGTCTGTGTGTCAACAGTGCAAGTGTTTCAGTCTGTGTGTCAACAGTGCATGTGTTTCAGTCTGTGTGTCAACAGTGCAAGTGTTTCAGTCTGTGTGTCAACAGTGCAAGTGTTTCAGTCTGTGTGTCAACAGTGCATGTGTTTCAGTCTGTGTATCAACAGTGCATGTGTTTCAGTCTGTGTGTCAACAGTGCAAGTGTTTCAGTCTGTGTGTCAACAGTGCATGTGTTTCAGTCTGTGTGTCAACAGTGCAAGTGTTTCAGTCTGTGTGTCAACAGTGCATGTGTTTCAGTCTGTGTGTCAACAGTGCATGTGTTTCAGTCTGTGTGTCAACAGTGCATGTTTTTCAGTCTGTGTGTCAACAGTGCAAGTGTTTCAGTCTGTGTGTCAACAGTGCATGTGTTTCAGTCTGTGTGTCAACAGTGCAAGTGTTTCAGTCTGTGTGTCAACAGTGCATGTGTTTCAGTCTGTGTGTCAACAGTGCAAGTGTTTCAGTCTGTGTGTCAACAGTGCATGTGTTTCAGTCTGTGTGTCAACAGTGCAAGTGTTTCAGTCTGTGTGTCAACAGTGCATGTGTTTCAGTCTGTGTGTCAACAGTGCAAGTGTTTCAGTCTGTGTGTCAACAGTGCAAGTGTTTCAGTCTGTGTGTCAACAGTGCAAGTGTTTCAGTCTGTGTGTCAACAGTGCAAGTGTTTCAGTCTGTGTGTCAACAGTGCAAGTGTTTCAGTCTGTGTGTCATCAGTGCATGTGTTTTAGTCTGTGTGTCAACAGTGCAAGTGTTTCAGTCTGTGTGTCAACAGTGCAAGTGTTTCAGTCTGTGTGTCAACAGTGCATGTGTTTCAGTCTGTGTGTCAACAGTGCAAGTGTTTCAGTCTGTGTGTCAACAGTGCAAGTGTTTCAGTCTGTGTGTCAACAGTGCATGTGTTTCAGTCTGTGTGTCAACAGTGCAAGTGTTTCAGTCTGTGTGTCAACAGTGCAAGTGTTTCAGTCTGTGTGTCAACAGTGCAAGTGTTTCAGTCTGTGTGTCAACAGTGCATGTGTTTCAGTCTGTGTGTCAACAGTGCAAGTGTTTCAGTCTGTGTGTCAACAGTGCAAGTGTTTCAGTCTGTGTGTCAACAGTGCAAGTGTTTCAGTCTGTGTGTCAACAGTGCATGTGTTTCAGTCTGTGTGTCAACAGTGCATGTGTTTCAGTCTGTATGTCAACAGTGCAAGTGTTTCAGTCTGTGTGTCAACAGTGCAAGTGTTTCAGTCTGTGTGTCAACAGTGCAAGTGTTTCAGTCTGTGTGTCAACAGTGCAAGTGTTTCAGTCTGTGTGTCAACAGTGCAAGTGTTTCAGTCTGTGTGTCAACAGTGCATGTGTTTCAGTCTGTGTGTCAACAGTGCAAGTGTTTCAGTCTGTGTCAACAGTGCATGTGTTTCAGTCTGTGTGTCAACAGTGCATGTGTTTCAGTCTGTGTGTCAACAGTGCAAGTGTTTCAGTCTGTGTGTCAACAGTGCAAGTGTTTCAGTCTGTGTGTCAACAGTGCATGTGTTTCAGTCTGTGTGTCAACAGTGCATGTGTTTCAGTCTGTGTGTCAACAGTGCATGTGTTTCAGTCTGTATGTCAACAGTGCATGTGTTTCAGTCTGTGTGTCAACAGTGCATGTGTTTCAGTCTGTGTGTCAACAGTGCATGTGTTTCAGTCTGTGTGTCAACAGTGCATGTGTTTCAGTCTGTGTGTCAACAGTGCAAGTGTTTCAGTCTGTGTGTCAACAGTGCAAGTGTTTCAGTCTGTGTGTCAACAGTGCATGTGTTTCAGTCTGTGTGTCAACAGTGCAAGTGTTTCAGTCTGTGTGTCAACAGTGCATGTGTTTCAGTCTGTGTGTCAACAGTGCATGTGTTTCAGTCTGTGTGTCAACAGTGCAAGTGTTTCAGTCTGTGTGTGGGGAACAGACAAATAATTGCAAAGCTGCTGTAAAGTTGGTAGCAAGTAGTGGGGTGTTAAAGTACACTCATACAAAGTATGGTGGCAGCCAGTAGTGGGGTGTTAAAGTACACTCATACAAAGTATGGTGGCAGCCAGTAGTGGGGTGTTAAAGTACACTCATGCAAAGTATGGTGGCAGCTTTACAAAAAAGGAACACAACAAAATCGTGACATTTCGGCCTACGCTTGGCCTTCTTCGGAAAACAAGATAAAAAATGGACAAAGAAATGAAGACAAACTAAATTACATGTTCGAGGGTAACCAGAACTAGTGGATCTGAAATATAAAGTGAAATGAAATGAGAAGACAAATCAAAAGGGAAAAAATACTATATTACAAGAAAATAATAAATTAAAAATAAATAAAATGTAAAAACATAGAGCTGGACTAAGCTGGAGCTCCGATCTGCATGAACTCTGCGCTAGAACTCGGATGTGAATAAGAGAAAAGGCGAGGTGCGAACCAAGCGTATGTGTGACTTGGCTTGTAAAAATGGAAACTCATATAATCATATAATTGTGTCTATAAACTTATTCCTGAAATGTTGACTTGATTGTCGTCCTTGTGGTCTAGCAAGGGGTGACGCATGTACAGAAGACATGTCTAGTGATGACAAGCATGGAAACAATAGAAGACTTGAAATGGACCATCGTTGTTACAATTTTTTTAAAAGTCAGAATATCAAGAGAAACTGCAATCCAAATAGCTATCAGAAAATTTCAGGAGAGACTGAAAAGGGTATCCTCAAACAAAATAGACTTGTGGACTAACTTGAACCCCTGGAAAACAAGGCTGCAGAGAACAGGCCAACCACAGAGCTACAGACTCCCCCTCTTGACGCTGGGAGACAAAGACAGGAATGAAAGAAGTGTATCAACGAGCATGATAATGCACCATAAATCTCATAACATTAGGCTGTCATAGCATATACTGGGCTGTCATAGCATATACTGGGCTGTCATAGCATATACTGGGCTGTCATAGCATATACTGGGCTGTCATAGCATATACTGGGCTGTCATAGCATATACTGGGCTGTCATAGCATATACTGGGCTGTCATAGCATATACTGGGCTGTCATAGCATATACTGGGCTGTCATAGCATATACTGGGCTGTCATAGCATATACTGGGCTGTCATAGCATATACTGGGCTGTCATAGCATATACTGGGCTGTCATAGCATATACTAAGGTGTGATAACGTTTAGGGAGTTGGGTAATGTTTTGTCACGGTAAAGTGTCAAATTTTGAGGAATGTGTGTTTTGATGCTGCAATTTTTACTACGGTATTGTAATCTGCTTCTGTGTGTTACCAGGGCCTCATTATGAGGAAAGTAAAGAATAGTGACACTGTGACCTTCCAGGCATGTCGTAAGAGGTGACTAAGGAGGTTGATCGATGGCTTGACAAGCTGTCATTGTAAAAAAGTATTGTTATGGAAACAGCCATAGATTTTAGAAGCAGTGATCTCTGCAATATGCGCCACTTTGGCACGCAAGGTTTCTGTTTTTGAGATTGTGGTTCTGCCCTATGTGCTGTCTTCGGCTCGAAAGGACAATAGATAGATAGATAACTTTACAAATGTATCTGATAACATTCATAAACATGGTCATGTAAATAACGCTCAGATTTAATAAAACACTCGCTATTTCACCTTTTCTAATGCCTCGTCATCTCCTCGTGCATTCCATTAGCGATGTCGTGTCGGTGCCCTCAGAAGTTTCATCGTGCAGGAATGTTTGTCTAGAAAATAGCCCTGTTCAAAGATCCTCGTGTCATCGCTGCTACCAGTTATATAATTCTGCTGCTTTATGTCAGTTATACACTTCATGGAACCGATGAGAACACCTCTCAAGATTTTTTTTTTCCTAAATGAAGTGAAATTAAACTGTAATCTTGCGTTAGCACTTTTTGGGATTTCTTTTCAGTGTTATCTGATGCCTTCTGTCCACCATACTCTCAGTGTTATAATTGTATGCCTTCTGTCCATCAGACTCTCAGTGTTATAATTGTATACCTTCTGTCCATCAGACTATCAATGTTATAATTGTATACCTTCTGTCCATCAGACTCTCAATGTTATAATTGTATGCCTTCTGTCCATCAGACTCTCAATGTTATAATTGTATACCTTTTGTCCATCAGACTCTCAATGTTATAATTGTATACCTTTTGTCCATCAGACTCTCAATGTTATAATTGTATGCCTACTGTCCATCAGACTCTCAATGTTATAATTGTATACCTTCTGTCCATCAGACTCTCAATGTTATAATTGTATACCTTCTGTCCATCAGACTCTCAATGTTATAATTGTATACCTTCTGTCCATCAGACTCTCAATGTTATAATTGTATGCCTTCTGTCCATCAGACTCTCAATGTTATAATTGTATGCCTTCTGTCCACCACACTCTCAATGTTATAATTGTATGCCTTCTGTCCATCAGACTCTCAATGTTATAATTGTATACCTTCTGTCCATCAGACTCTCAATGTTATCTGATGCCTTCTGTCCATCAGACTCTCAATGTTATCTGATGCCTTCTGTCCATCACACTCTCAATGTTATAATTGTATACCTTCTGTCCATCAGACTCTCAATGTTATAATTGTACGCCTTCTGTCCATCAGACTCTCAATGTTAAAGTTGTATACCTTCTGTCCATCAGACTCTCAATGTTATAATTGTATGCCTTCTGTCCATCACACTCTCAATGTTATAATTGTATGCCTTCTGTCCATCACACTCTCAATGTTATAATTGTACGCCTTCTGTCCATCAAACTCTGAATGTTATAATTGTACGCCTTCTGTCCATCAGACTCTCAATGTTATAATTGTACGCCTTCTGTCCATCAGACTCTCAATGTTATAATTGTATACCTTCTGTCCATCAGACTCTCAATGTTATAATTGTATGCCTTCTTGTAACCGTGAATGATAGCACATACAGATTTAGATCATAATTGAGGACTAAACAGGACTAGACAAATTTAGCATAGGGATGGCTAACCGCACTGACTGACATAAACTAAAAGTGCCAGATGGCTGGGGAATGACCACTGGTCGTAAACTTACTTTAGCTGTCGGTGAGGAATGTAGAACTAGAAACTAAACGCTAGTCACGACCACCATGACTGACCACTGGTCGTAAACTTACTTTAGCTGTCGGTAAGGAATGTAGAACTAGAAACTAAACGCTAGTCACGACCACCATGACTGACCACTGGTCGTAAACTTACTTTAGCTGTCGGTGAGGAATGTAGAACTAGAAACTAAACGCTAGTCACGACCACCATGACTGACCACTGGTCGTAAACTTACTTTAGCTGTCGGTGAGGAATGTAGAACTAGAAACTAAACGCTAGTCACGACCACCATGACTGACCACTGGTCGTAAACTTACTTTAGCTGTCGGTGAGGAATGTGGAAAGCACGAACTAAGAGGCTAGTCACACAGACTGGCAGATGGTGAGGGAAGGTCACTTAGAATGCAGAAAGAAGTAGAGCCAAATGTCACTTTTATCTGGATAAAGAATAGTTGGCGGGAAAAAAGGTTCACGGTCAGTCAAAACCATATAAAAGTTAGAGGGCAGACTGGAGGGGGACAGACTTCCATTTTTACATCTCGACTAGGAACACACAGAGATAGCCACGCACTAGCGACCGATAGGAATTGAGATAGTCACAGAAGAACTTCAACTTAGAGAAGAGACGTAGAACTAGAGATACACATCGAGATAGCCATTGGAGAACGTTAGATACAGAAGACACAGACGAAAGAGAGCTAGATATAGAGAGACAGATAGAATATCCACTATAGGAATAGTTGAGGTACAACACTGACGGTAGTCGAAGTACTTCAGCGGCCAAGACTTATTAGATCGAACAAGTATCTACAGAACAGAGACGCTAGGAAGGACAGCCTGATAGTATCTATATGTATATGTAATATAATAAATGAGGACTGATTTTAACACGCAAAGTTTGTTGATTCTTGAATGTGCGGTGTCGTGTCATATACCAAGAACAGTCAGAACACGGTTATATTCTGTCCATCAGACTCTCAATGTTATAATTGTATGCCTTCTGTCCATCACACTCTCAATGTTATAATTGTATGCCTTCTGTCCATCACACTCTCAATGTTATAATTGTACGCCTTCTGTCCATCGGACTCTCAGTGTTATAATTGTATACCTTCTGTCCATCAGACTCTCAGTGTTATGTGATGCCTTCTGTCCATCAGACTCTCAATGTTATAATTGTACGCCTTCTGTCCATCGGACTCTCAGTGTTATAATTGTATACCTTCTGTCCATCAGACTCTCAATGTTATAATTGTATACCTTCTGTCCATCAGACTCTCAATGTTATAATTGTATGCCTTCTGTCCATCAGACTCTCAATGTTATAATTGTATACCTTTTGTCCATCAGACTCTCAATGTTATAATTGTATGCCTTTTGTCCATCAGACTCTCAATGTTATAATTGTATACCTTTTGTCCATCAGACTCTCAATGTTATAATTGTATGCCTTTTGTCCATCAGACTCTCAATGTTATAATTGATGATGATGATGATGATGATGATGATGATGATGATGCGTTCGTCCGATGATTTGAGGTATTCTAACGGATACGAACCGTAGACTTCCTCCTCGTCATCCGCCCTTAAAAGGACGTTAAGTGGACGTAGTTACGTTGTGTTGCAGTTTGCAGTGTAACACTGTGATATCTGCGCCTTTCGGCCCAACACATCCGATTTCAGCCGACGCTTTTTTGTGTACCGGGTTCGTCTTCCCACTTCGATCCCTGCTCGCTTGGCCAGACTAGACAGGTTAGTCTGTTTCTAGAGGCACCACGAAGAGGTGTAGCAGGGTCTGGATGGTTCTGGTTCACCGATCCTGGCGCAAGCCATCAGTTATGAGTCACTGACGACTTCCAGCTCTGGTGCTGGGTGGGGCGCGCCTTCGCCTCCATGTTATAATTGTATGCCTACTGTCCATCAGACTCTCAATGTTATAATTGTATACCTTTTGTCAATCAGACTCTCAATGTTATAATTGTATGCCTTTTGTCCATCATACTCTCAATGTTATAATTGTATACCTTTTGTCCATCAGACTCTCAATGTTATAATTGTATGCCTTTTGTCCATCAGACTCTCAATGTTATAATTGTATGCCTACTGTCCATCAGACTCTCAATGTTATAATTGTATACCTTCTGTCCATCAGACTCTCAATGTTATAATTGTATACCTTCTGTCCATCAGACTCTCAATGTTATAATTGTATACCTTCTGTCCATCAGACTCTCAATGTTATAATTGTATGCCTTCTGTCCATCACACTCTCAATGTTATAATCGTATGCCTTCTGTCCACCACACTCTCAATGTTATAATTGTATGCCTTCTGTCCATCAGACTCTCAATGTTATAATTGTATACCTTCTGTCCATCAGACTCTCAATGTTATCTGATGCCTTCTGTCCATCAGACTCTCAATGTTATCTGATGCCTTCTGTCCATCAGACTCTCAATGTTATCTGATGCCTTCTGTCCATCACACTCTCAATGTTATAATTGTATGCCTTCTGTCCATCGGATTCTCAATGTTATAATTGTATATCTTCTGTCCATCAGACTCTCAATGTTATAATTGTACGCCTTCTGTCCATCAGACTCTCAATGTTAAAGTTGTATACCTTCTGTCCATCAGACTCTCAATGTTATAATTGTATGCCTTCTGTCCATCACACTCTCAATGTTATAATTGTATGCCTTCTGTCCATCACACTCTCAATGTTATAATTGTACGCCTTCTGTCCATCACACTCTCAATGTTATAATTGTACGCCTTCTGTCCATCAGACTCTCAATGTTATAATTGTATACCTTCTGTCCATCAGACTCTCAATGTTATAATTGTACGCCTTCTGTCCATCAGACTCTCAATGTTATAATTGTATACCTTCTGTCCATCAGACTCTCAATGTTATAATTGTACGCCTTCTGTCCATCAGACTCTCAATGTTATAATTGTATACCTTCTGTCCATCAGACTCTCAATGTTATAATTGTATGCCTTCTTGTAACCGTGAATGATAGCACATACAGATTTAGATCATAATTGAGGACTAAACAGGACTAGACAAATTTAGCATAGGGATGGCTAACCGCACTGACTGACATAAACTAAAAGTGCCAGATGGCTGGGGAATGACCACTGGTCGTAAACTTACTTTAGCTGTCGGTGAGGAATGTAGAACTAGAAACTAAACGCTAGTCACGACCACCATGACTGACCACTGGTCGTAAACTTACTTTCGCTGTCGGTAAGGAATGTAGAACTAGAAACTAAACGCTAGTCACGACCACCATGACTGACCACTGGTCGTAAACTTACTTTAGCTGTCGGTAAGGAATGTAGAACTAGAAACTAAACGCTAGTCACGACCACCATGACTGACCACTGGTCGTAAACTTACTTTAGCTGTCGGTAAGGAATGTAGAACTAGAAACTAAACGCTAGTCACGACCACCATGACTGACCACTGGTCGTAAACTTACTTTAGCTGTCGGTAAGGAATGTGGAAAGCACGAACTAAGAGGCTAGTCACACAGACTGGCAGATGGTGAGGGAAGGTCACTTAGAATGCAGAAAGAAGTAGAGCCAAATGTCACTTTTATCTGGATAAAGAATAGTTGGCGGGAAAAAAGGTTCACGGTCGGTCAAAACCATATAAAAGTTAGAGGGCAGACTGGAGGGGGACAGACTTCCATTTTTACATCTCGACTAGGAACACACAGAGATAGCCACGCACTAGCGACCGATAGGAATTGAGATAGCCATTGGAGAACGTTAGATACAGAAGACACAGACGAAAGAGAGCTAGATATAGAGAGACAGATAGAATATCCACTATAGGAATAGTTAAGGTACAACACTGACGGTAGTCGAAGTACTTCAGCGGCCAAGACTTATTAGATCGAACAAGTATCTACAGAACAGAGACGCTATGAAGGACAGCCTGATAGTATCTATATGTATATGTAATATAATAAATGAGGACTGATTTTAACACGCAAAGTTTGTTGATTCTTGAATGTGCGGTGTCGTGTCATATACCAAGAACAGTCAGAACACGGTTATATTCTGTCCATCAGACTCTCAGTGTTATGTGATGCCTTCTGTCCATCAGACTCTCAATGTTATAATTGTATGCCTTCTGTCCATCGGACTCTCAGTGTTATAATTGTATGCCTTCTGTCCATCACACTCTCAATGTTATAATTGTACGCCTTCTGTCCATCGGACTCTCAGTGTTATAATTGTATACCTTCTGTCCATCAGACTCTCAGTGTTATGTGATGCCTTCTGTCCATCAGACTCTCAATGTTATAATTGTACGCCTTCTGTCCATCGGACTCTCAGTGTTATAATTGTATACCTTCTGTCCATCACACTCTCAATGTTATAATTGTATACCTTCTGTCCATCAGACTCTCAATGTTATAATTGTATGCCTTCTGTCCATCAGACTCTCAATGTTATAATTGTATACCTTCTGTCCATCAGACTCTCAATGTTATAATTGTATGCCTTCTGTCCATCAGACTCTCAATGTTATAATTGTATGCCTTCTGTCCGCCACACTCTCAATGTTATAATTGTATGCCTTCTGTCCATCAGACTCTCAATGTTATAATTGTATACCTTCTGTCCATCAGACTTTCAATGTTATCTGATGCCTTCTGTCCATCAGACTCTCAATGTTATCTGATGCCTTCTGTCCATCAGACTCTCAATGTTATCTGATGCCTTCTGTCCATCACACTCTCAATGTTATAATTGTATGCCTTCTGTCCATCGGATTCTCAATGTTATCTGATGCCTTCTGTCCATCAGACTCTCAATGTTATCTGATGCCTTCTGTCCATCAGACTCTCAATGTTATCTGATGCCTTCTGTCCATCACACTCTCAATGTTATAATTGTATGCCTTCTGTCCATCGGATTCTCAATGTTATAATTGTATACCTTCTGTCCATCAGACTCTCAGTGTTATAATTGTACGCCTTCTGTCCATCAGACTCTCAATGTTAAAGTTGTATACCTTCTGTCCATCAGACTCTCAATGTTATAATTGTATGCCTTCTGTCCATCACACTCTCAATGTTATAATTGTATGCCTTCTGTCCATCACACTCTCAATGTTATAATTGTACGCCTTCTGTCCATCGGACTCTCAGTGTTATAATTGTATACCTTCTGTCCATCAGACTCTCAGTGTTATGTGATGCCTTCTGTCCATCAGACTCTCAATGTTATAATTGTACGCCTTCTGTCCATCGGACTCTCAGTGTTATAATTGTATACCTTCTGTCCATCAGACTCTCAATGTTATAATTGTATACCTTCTGTCCATCAGACTCTCAATGTTATAATTGTATGCCTTCTGTCCATCAGACTCTCAATGTTATAATTGTATACCTTTTGTCCATCAGACTCTCAATGTTATAATTGTATGCCTTTTGTCCATCAGACTCTCAATGTTATAATTGTATACCTTTTGTCCATCAGACTCTCAATGTTATAATTGTATGCCTTTTGTCCATCAGACTCTCAATGTTATAATTGATGATGATGATGATGATGATGATGATGATGCGTTCGTCCGATGATTTGAGGTATTCTAACGGATACGAACCGTAGACTTCCTCCTCGTCATCCGCCCTTAAAAGGACGTTAAGTGGACGTAGTTACGTTGTGTTGCAGTTTGCAGTGTAACACTGTGATATCTGCGCCTTTCGGCCCAACACATCCGATTTCAGCCGACGCTTTTTTGTGTACCGGGTTCGTCTTCCCACTTCGATCCCTGCTCGCTTGGCCAGACTAGACAGGTTAGTCTGTTTCTAGAGGCACCACGAAGAGGTGTAGCAGGGTCTGGATGGTTCTGGTTCACCGATCCTGGCGCAAGCCATCAGTTATGAGTCACTGACGACTTCCAGCTCTGGTGCTGGGTGGGGCGCGCCTTCGCCTCCATGTTATAATTGTATGCCTACTGTCCATCAGACTCTCAATGTTATAATTGTATACCTTCTGTCCATCAGACTCTCAATGTTATAATTGTATACCTTCTGTCCATCAGACTCTCAATGTTATAATTGTATACCTTCTGTCCATCAGACTCTCAATGTTATAATTGTATGCCTTCTGTCCATCAGGCTCTCAATGTTATAATCGTATGCCTTCTGTCCACCACACTCTCAATGTTATAATTGTATGCCTTCTGTCCATCAGACTCTCAATGTTATAATTGTATACCTTCTGTCCATCAGACTCTCAATGTTATCTGATGCCTTCTGTCCATCAGACTCTCAATGTTATCTGATGCCTTCTGTCCATCAGACTCTCAATGTTATCTGATGCCTTCTGTCCATCACACTCTCAATGTTATAATTGTATGCCTTCTGTCCATCGGATTCTCAATGTTATAATTGTATATCTTCTGTCCATCAGACTCTCAGTGTTATAATTGTACGCCTTCTGTCCATCAAACTCTCAATGTTAAAGTTGTATACCTTCTGTCCATCAGACTCTCAATGTTATAATTGTATGCCTTCTGTCCATCACACTCTCAATGTTATAATTGTACGCCTTCTGTCCATCACACTCTCAATGTTATAATTGTACGCCTTCTGTCCATCAGACTCTCAATGTTATAATTGTATACCTTCTGTCCATCAGACTCTCAATGTTATAATTGTACGCCTTCTGTCCATCAGACTCTCAATGTTATAATTGTATACCTTCTGTCCATCAGACTCTCAATGTTATAATTGTACGCCTTCTGTCCATCAGACTCTCAATGTTATAATTGTATACCTTCTGTCCATCAGACTCTCAATGTTATAATTGTATGCCTTCTTGTAACCGTGAATGATAGCACATACAGATTTAGATCATAATTGAGGACTAAACAGGACTAGACAAATTTAGCATAGGGATGGCTAACCGCACTGACTGACATAAACTAAAAGTGCCAGATGGCTGGGGAATGACCACTGGTCGTAAACTTACTTTAGCTGTCGGTGAGGAATGTAGAACTAGAAACTAAACGCTAGTCACGACCACCATGACTGACCACTGGTCGTAAACTTACTTTAGCTGTCGGTAAGGAATGTAGAACTAGAAACTAAACGCTAGTCACGACCACCATGACTGACCACTGGTCGTAAACTTACTTTAGCTGTCGGTGAGGAATGTAGAACTAGAAACTAAACGCTAGTCACGACCACCATGACTGACCACTGGTCGTAAACTTACTTTAGCTGTCGGTAAGGAATGTAGAACTAGAAACTAAACGCTAGTCACGACCACCATGACTGACCACTGGTCGTAAACTTACTTTAGCTGTCGGTAAGGAATGTGGAAAGCACGGACTAAGAGGCTAGTCACACAGACTGGCAGATGTTGAGGGAAGGTCACTTAGAATGCAGAAAGAAGTAGAGCCAGATGTCACTTTTATCTGGATAAAGAATAGTTGGCGGGAAAAAAGGTTCACGGTCGGTCAAAACCATATAAAAGTTAGAGGGCAGACTGGAGGAGGACAGACTTCCATTTTTACATCTCGACTAGGAACACACAGATATAGCCACGCACTAGCGACCGATAGGAATTGAGATAGCCATTGGAGAACGTTAGATACAGAAGACACAGACGAAAGAGAGCTAGATATAGAGAGACAGATAGAATATCCACTATAGGAATAGTTAAGGTACAACACTGACGGTAGTCGAAGTACTTCAGCGGCCAAGACTTATTAGATCGAACAAGTATCTACAGAACAGAGACGCTATGAAGAACAGCCTGATAGTATCTATATGTATATGTAATATAATAAATGAGGACTGATTTTAACACGCAAAGTTTGTTGATTCTTGAATGTGCGGTGTCGTGTCATATACCAAGAACAGTCAGAACACGGTTATATTCTGTCCATCAGACTCTCAGTGTTATGTGATGCCTTCTGTCCATCAGACTCTCAATGTTATAATTGTATGCCTTCTGTCCATCACACTCTCAATGTTATAATTGTATGCCTTCTGTCCATCACACTCTCAATGTTATAATTGTACGCCTTCTGTCCATCGGACTCTCAGTGTTATAATTGTATACCTTCTGTCCATCAGACTCTCAGTGTTATGTGATGCCTTCTGTCCATCAGACTCTCAATGTTATAATTGTACGCCTTCTGTCCATCGGACTCTCAGTGTTATAATTGTATACCTTCTGTCCATCACACTCTCAATGTTATAATTGTATACCTTCTGTCCATCAGACTCTCAATGTTATAATTGTATGCCTTCTGTCCATCAGACTCTCAATGTTATAATTGTATACCTTCTGTCCATCAGACTCTCAATGTTATAATTGTATGCCTTCTGTCCATCAGACTCTCAATGTTATAATTGTATGCCTTCTGTCCGCCACACTCTCAATGTTATAATTGTATGCCTTCTGTCCATCAGACTCTCAATGTTATAATTGTATACCTTCTGTCCATCAGACTCTCAATGTTATCTGATGCCTTCTGTCCATCAGACTCTCAATGTTATAATTGTATGCCTTCTGTCCATCAGACTCTCAATGTTATCTGATGCCTTCTGTCCATCACACTCTCAATGTTATAATTGTATGCCTTCTGTCCATCGGATTCTCAATGTTATCTGATGCCTTCTGTCCATCAGACTCTCAATGTTATCTGATGCCTTCTGTCCATCAGACTCTCAATGTTATCTGATGCCTTCTGTCCATCACACTCTCAATGTTATAATTGTATGCCTTCTGTCCATCGGATTCTCAATGTTATAATTGTATACCTTCTGTCCATCAGACTCTCAGTGTTATAATTGTACGCCTTCTGTCCATCAGACTCTCAATGTTAAAGTTGTATACCTTCTGTCCATCAGACTCTCAATGTTATAATTGTATGCCTTCTGTCCATCACACTCTCAATGTTATAATTGTATGCCTTCTGTCCATCAGACTCTCAATGTTATAATTGTATACCTTCTGTCCATCAGACTCTCAGTGTTATAATTGTATACCTTCTGTCCATCAGACTCTCAGTGTTATGTGATGCCTTCTGTCCATCAGACTCTCAATGTTATAATTGTATGCCTTCTGTCCATCACACTCTCAATGTTATAATTGTACACCTTCTGTCCATCAGACTCTCAATGTTATAATTGTACACCTTCTGTCCATCAGACTCTCAATGTTATAATTGTATGCCTTCTGTCCATCAGACTCTCAATGTTATAATTGTATGCCTTCTGTCCATCAGACTCTCAATGTTATAATTGTACACCTTCTGTCCATCAGACTCTCAATGTTATAATTGTACACCTTCTGTCCATCAGACTCTCAATGTTATAATTGTACACCTTCTGTCCATCAGACTCTCAATGTTATAATTGTATGCCTAATGTACCGTGTTAAGTGTATAGGGTTTTGTACTTCGACTTGTGTTGTGCCCGCGACTTTTTTGTTTCTCCTCTCTTACGTTCCCAAGTCTTTTTTCGCCAGGCGTGATCTGCTAACTGTTGGACACACCAAATTAGAACACGTTTATGCAAACAGTCTTTATTTCACAGCCCAATCCATGGGCGACGTGTTTAACATGTTTACATGACATTACATGACCAATGTTGGAAACATTGTGTTTCTTCTACACACTTCTCTACTTATCTACTCACTTAAGCGGAGACCGTTCCCCATTGAACGACCTCCTCAGGTCTAAGTCTAATATACTTATTCTATTCGTCTCGTGGACTTTAATTCTCTGGAAACTCCTAACCTAATCCTCCAGGTTTCATCTATGACTGTTCAGAACTCTCTACACCTACGCGTGTGTCATCTCAGACGTTCTCCTAGGAAAATCCTTCCGTTTCTTTGTGTCTCCTAGGGTTGCCAGATACACCGTTTTTGGTCAGGATTGTGTAGCAGCAGCAGCTTTATAGCGAACAAAGAAAACATCATAGGATTGTGCTGTTCTGAAACAGCTATGCCATGCTACCCTAGAATTGCCTTTAATGGGATTACTGTGACCACAAACCAATCTCCATGTGTGTGCCACATATTTACACCCCAGAAAGAAATACTGAATATAACAACATCATGTGCCGTCTGTGATATTAATTACCACAAACCAGGAGCCTCCAGTATGATTGATACAACTGTTGCACCAGGCACTTCATCAGCAGAGCCATATCTATGGAATGTTAATCTGACATTGTTCTTGAATGATGTCCAAGTTAATGAGACATCAGAATCGTGTGGCAGCAGCTACAAGAAGGGAGCGGAGAACATCAAGTTCTGCTGCTATAAAGGAGACTTGCCTTGCTATCCCAGAATTGCCTTAAATGGGATCACTGTAGTTGAAAACTTCTCCTCTTGTGTAAACTACACATTAACATCTAAGAGTGAATCAGTGAAGGTCACAAAATCATATTCTCTCTGTGGCTTTACTAACTACAGGTCATGTGGCTTCTGTTGGATTGGAAATGATAACTTACCACCACTGTGTGTCTATATGTTTGGAATTGGAGTCATCAATGACGGCCTAACATCATCAAGTGCTATGACGATCATCATTTTCGGGAGGACGTGAACTCCCATGGTATATGGTGGATAGGCGGCAGGAACCATTGAAGGCTATGTCTGAAAAGTGTTCCTTCTTGCAGTTTCCTCATATTCCAAGTCCGGCTTGTTGCAGGAGCTACTGAGTTAAGTGCTCTGTGCACACCGTGAGCTGTGTGTCTCATTCGTTTTGATCCTGCTTCGATATCCCGCTTGTTTACGATGAATGATGATATCGTATGTCGGGGAACAGTTGGCTGTGTTCACTTTCTGCGCGGTTTCGCCTTATGTCTTTTGGCGTGTGCTGAGACTGCTACGATGGGGACTACAGTTACCTTTCTTTGTTTGGGAGATGAATTAGTAATTCGGATGATTCCACTGGCACGGGCGGTTGAGCAATTATGGATTTTAATTCGTATGCTGTGATATCGAGGCCGTCCATAACCAATAACCAATAACCGTTTTTTACGGATTTCTCCGTTTTTTTCACGTAATTCGATGACTCCGTTTTATCTTTGCCCGGAGTCGCTAAAACACCGTATTTTAACGCTCACGTAAATATTTTTTTTAATATCGATTAAATAATATATAAATTCGTAGTAAATAATATTAATTAAACCATTCGGCGGTTTGTTTTGTATAATTGTTTCTGGATCATACTTTTAAGTGTGCAAATTGTAGTTCCGCGCTAAAATATTGAAGCGATTTAATTTCCGTCCTAGTCCACGACAAGAATCAATTTATTTCCGATCGTCGATGTGTAAACACAGTTTCACCGCTCCATCCAATTCAATCCTCGCATCTACATATTATTAGTAAGTTTATTTTAAAGCTTGTTAACATTATTTTATAATGAGTGATATGGATTTAAAGAAGTCTCCTCCAAAGAAGAAATTAAAATTACAACACAATCAAAGTTACCGTAAAGTGTGGGAAGAATCGTTTTCATGGGTTAAACCAGGACCTAACGAACATCGAGCTTTCTGTGTGTTATGCAGAAAAGATTTTAGTATTTTTCATGGTGGACAAAGTGACTTAAAACAACATTCAGAATCTAAAACGCATAAACTAAAAGAAAAATCAGATGATGTTAGTGTAAACAAACTTTCACATTATTTTGTAAATGTAAACAATACATCAGAACACGATAATGTTGTCGCGAGTGAACTGGCTTTGGTTTATCATGCAGTCAAACATAATCAAAGTTATTCTAGCTTGGACTGTGGAAATAAGCTTGTGACACACATTTTTAAAGATTATGTGACTGCTTCAAAAGTATCATGTGGGCGCACTAAAGCTGAAATGCTTGTCAAGAATGTTTTAGCACCCAGAAGTGTCAATAATTTTTTAGATATTTTAAAGTGTTCGGAACGAGGTGTGAGATTTTTTTCATTGGCAACAGATGCCTCGAATAAGGGAAACAGGAAGATGTTTCCAGTTTGCCTTCGCTACTTTGACTCAGTGAAAGGAGTGCAGAATAAACTTCTGGATTTTATTGAAAATGCTGATGAAACTGCTTGTGGAGTTAGTCAGCTAGTGCTGCAGAGTTTAGAAAGACATAATTTTGATATAAATCACATTTCTGATGCAAGATTATTGAAAGCTGGCAAATCCTCAAGCAAATACAATTAAAATGCCTCTAGAAACACTAGGTGAGAGTTTTTTTTTTTAATTTAAATAAGAAAATTGTCTTTGCAGAATATGAGCATTGTTTTATTTCTAGTTTCTGTATATAATTTTTCATAAATTTGTTTGAATATAAAGGCGAATTCATTGTCACTACCGGTAACAATATACAAAATCATTTGTTTGTAAATATGTAATTAAAATTGAAGAAAAAAAATTCTACGTAAAAGTACTTCTTTGTTTTTTGGCAAAATCTGGCAACCCTAGTGTCTCCTCTTTAAATATGTGTCGGCTCCTCCAATCAAATCGATCCACGTGTTTAGTTTCTCGACTAATACACCCCCGCAAATCTCGAGATAGTCTGTTTCATTTTTTTTTTTTTTACTTTTCCAGTTGCTTGTCGTCTATTTCGGAACTCACGCTAATGCATCCCCGCAAATCTCGAGATAGTCAGTTTCATATTTTTCTCTTCTCTTTCTCGTGGACTCTATTATTGTTTCCGGTTGCTTGTCATTCACCTCGGACAATCCTGCTTTCTCCCTTCCTCTCCTTTCTCGTGGTATCTCAACCCCCACGTCTACAGTGACACTTGGATACTCGGTCCGGCAACGGACCGCTGGCTTGGGAAATGACACGTCTGCATTCATTCTGTGGTTAATTTTAGTACTTCGCTTTAGTTTGTGCCCGCGACATTTTCCCAAGTTCTTACTCCGCCTGGTGTGATCAGCTGACTGCTAGAAACACAACACTTCACTATGTTGAGGCGAACCCGCAAGTCTTTATTCATCTGACCTACAATTGGCGCCTAGTTACAATATATGCACACACACGTAATTACATGACCAACGATTCTCTCCCGCACGGCCAGTCACGCTTCTCAGTAGCAATATTACTCGCCACTGGTCCCTAGGCTCTCACACAACTTAAAACTCCTAACCTCGGTTTTGTTGGGAACTGTTCTCCATTGAACAATTCCCTAATATCTACTTCTAAGCTAATCTATCATCTCATGTCGCTCGACTCTAGTTCTGTTCGACTTAGCTAAGACTGTCCTCTTAAGCACTACTTGCTAGCTTGGGCTATCGTCACCCTTATCTAGCCATAGGTGTGTGACTTCTCTCTCTGACTTCTCGTTTCTATGTGTCTCGTCTTCGAATGCTCCTCCTATCGTCCAATCAAAAAACTACTTCCTCCGCTTTCCTCCAATCAACTCAACCCACGTCTCAGTTTACCCGTCTAGCTAGACCCTCTCACTTATCTCGAGACTCACACTTCACATATTTTCATAATTTCTCGTGGACTCCCCACTTACGGCTACGTTCTCACCTATGCAGAGACTCACGTTTCACTTACTTTCCCCCATTTATCGTGGTCTCCCCCACTCACGGCTACAACACTACATACAGCAATACATACAGCATCATAAACAACACCACATACAGCACCATATACAACACCACATGCAGCACCATATACAACACCATATACAACACTATATACAACACCACATACAGCACCATATACGACACCATATACAGCACCACATACAACACCATATACAAAAACATATATAACACCATATACAACACCATATACAACACCACATACAACACCATATACAACACCACATACAGCACCACATACAACACCATATACAACACCACATACAGCACCATATACAACACCACATACAGCACTACTTACAGCACCACATACAACACCACATACAACACCACATACAGCACCATATACAACACCATATACAACACCACGTACAGCACTACTTACAGCACCACATACAACACCACATACAACACCATATACAGCACCATATATAACACCACATACAGCACCATACACAACACCATATACAACACCACATACAGCACCATATACAACACCACATACAACACTACATACAACACCATATACAACACCACATACAGCACTACTTACAGCACCACGTACAACACCATATACAACACCACATACAACACTACTTACAGCACCACATACAACACCATATACAACAGCACCATATATAACACCATATACAACACCATATATAGCACCATATACAACACCACATGCAACACATAAAACAACACAATCTTCATCCCAACCGTGTACTACCAATGCAAGACTTAGACTCAAGAACAATTAGAAAAGTAACCTCTGCTGAGATCAAATGTGTTAGAAGAATGAAAGGAAACAGCCTGAGAGACAAGATCAGAAATGAAGAACTGAGAAAATAAGCTAAGAATAATCCCCTCATAGAATATATAAAGCAACAACAGATAAAATGATGCGGGACTGGTTGGTCTCGATGCAAGACGCCGGACTCGAGACAGAGAGGCTGTGGGTTCAAATCCCGGCTCCCCCAGTTTGAGTTTGAATTGCTATCTATGATTTCTCTCTGCGGCACCACCCAACTCTGGTCTCAGCAGCAAGGCCCAGCTTGAAACGTCAATTACTCATCGAGGGAAAAAATATGGGTACCTCCGAAGTCGGAGTTATCTGTCCGTGTGGCGAGGGACACCCATAGCACACGGATGCCAGGGAAAAATGGATTAACACGCAAAATTCAGTTCCCAGTCTTTCTAGGGACTTCGTCAGAGGTAAAAGCTGGCGTACGAAAAAAAAAAATTAATTAAAAAAAAGATAAAATGGTTTGACCATTTTGGGCAGAAAGATCTGCCGCTGTTTGTTGCCAGTAAACGTTCTTTATTATTCTTAGATTGTTTGCTGCCTACGTTTATACCTTCTAAAATGTGGATTATTTCTTTGTGCTTTACTTTCTCAAATCTTCTAAATTACACCTTCTAAAATGTGGATTATTTCTTTGTGCTTTACTTTGTCAAATCTTCTAAATTACACCTTCTAAAATGTGGATTATTTCTTTGTGCTTTACTTTCTCAAATCTTCTAAATTACACCTTCTAAAACAGATCAGGAGATATTTACATTTGCACAAGATCAGATGGCTCACTGTTCAACTTAGCACGACTAAGAGCAAAAACAAAAGTGCCCTACATAAAGAACTTTTTTTTGCTGACGATGCAGCCCTAGTCGCTCATAGTGAAGCCACCCTACAATCGCTGATCAACAACCAGGACAAAGCATGCGACCTTTTATCACTTAATTAGTGTTCAGAAAATAGTAATACTAAGTCAAGGCAAAATCAAACCTCTATCAATCACTCTAAAAGATAGTCCACAAGAATGAGTTCAGAAATTCACGTATCTTGGATCCACATTTACGCAAACAATTTCTCTTGATGATGAAATAAACAGCCGAATTGGTAAGGCAGCTACGACTTTCGATAAACTCACAGAAAGGGCCTGGAACCACACGAAACTAACACTGAAGATCAAACTCTTAATATATCAAACGTGTGTGCTTAGCACACTATTATATGGATCTGAAACATGGACAACATACTCAAACCAGGAACAAAGACTAAATGTCTTCCACATGCGATGTCTCCGCAGAATAATGCACATCAAATGGCAGGACAAAATAACCAATTTAACTGTACTGCAACGTGCTAAGAACGTGCAACGACACTGAGAAGAACATTGATGAGAGAGAGGCAAGAGCAGCAGGATTCGGCTCCCTCAATGAGATAGAGCTGCTTGCACAGAACAGAGACATATGGTGAGATTTGATAAAATATATTTAAAAGAATTGAAAACGGCTAGAACAAAAATTCAGATAAGAGAAGGAGTACCTTGGTCTACGCCCTATGGACCGGCTACGGCTCGAAAGGTCAATAGATAGATAGAACGTGCTAAGACCCCAACAATCATGTCGACGCTCAGATGTCGAAGACTAAAATGGCTAGGGCAACTCCTGCGAATGGAAGAAAAACGCTTCTCTAGGCAAACACTATATGGTGAACAAACACACGGAAAAAGACAGACTCGGCAAACCTAAAACTACGATATAGAGAAATATGTAAATCATCTCTGAATGACTTCTCCATCTGTGAAAATGACTGGGAACATCTGGCAAGTGATCGCACATCATGGAGATATATGGCCCTTTTCGTCTTGTCAGACGGTCTAGTGGAAGCTATTGCGTATTTTTTGAGGTATTGTTTTTGCCGAACAGCTTCTCTCGTGGCTAATTCTACCAATGTTTGACAAACACACGCGGTCACATAATGAACAGGTCAGGCTCGCTGGTCCACAGGGTTTACCATCCTTTTTCATGAGTCTCTTCTCTTCTAAGTCCTGTCTTAGCACAGTCTCAAATGTTGTTATACCGTTCCTTATACATGCACTCCATGATGTGCGATCACTTGCCAGATGTTGCCAGTCGTTTTCACAGATGGAGAAGTCTTTCAGAGATGATTTGAAGATATCTCTATATCGTAGTTTAGGTCTGCCGATTTGTCTTTTTCCGTGTTTTAGCTCGCCATATAGTATTTGCCTAGGAATGCGTTTTTCTTCCATCCGTTGGACATGCCCCAGCCATCTTAGCCTTCGACTTCTGAGCATCGACATGATTGTTAGGGTCTTAGCACGTTGCAGGACAGTTAAGTTGGTTATTTTGTCTTGCCATTTGATGTGCATTATTTTGCGGAGACATCGCATGTGGAAGACATTTAGTCTTTTTTCCTGGTTTGAGTATGTTGTCCAGGTTTCGGATCCATATAGTAGTGTGCTAAGCACACATGTTTGATATATTAGGAGTTTAGTCTTTCGAGTTAGTTTCGTGTTGTTCCATGCCCTTTTTGTGAGTTTGCCGAAGGTCGTAGCTGCCTTACCAATTCGACAGTTTATTTCTTCATCAAGAGAGATGGTTTGCGTAACTGTGGATCCAAGATATGTAAATTTCTGTACTGATTCTAGTGGGCAGTCTTTTAGAGTAATAGATATAGGTTTGAAGTCACCTTGATTTAGTATTACTGTCTTCTGAACATTAATTGACAGTGAGAAAAGGTCGCATGCTTTATCCAGGTTGTTGATCAGCGACTGTAGGGTGGCCTCACTATGAGCGACTAGGGCTGCATCGTCAGCAAATAAAAATTCTTTAAGTAGGGCAACATCATGGAGAGCATGTATAAGAAATGGTATAACGTCATTTGAGACTGTACTAAGGCAAAACTTAGAAGAAAAAAGACTCATGAAAAGGGAAAAAACCCTGTGGATCAGTAGGCCTGACTTGTACATTGTGTGGCCGTGTGTGTTTGTCAAACATTGGTAGAATTAGCCACGAGAGAAGTGGTTCGACAAAAAAAAACCAAAAAAAAAATACACAGTAGCCTCCACTAGACCGTCTAACAAGACGTAAAGGGCCATATAGACTTTGTCAAATGCTTTGGTATAATCTATGTGTTTGGTATAAACATAGGTATAGATCTGTTTTCACCTCCATGGCTCTTTCTACTAAAAATCTTTTGACATATATAGCATTGTATTGCTAGTTCCTTTATCTCCAACAAAACCACACTGTTCATCACTAATTTCGGGACTGATTTTGTTTCGCACTTTTCGCATGATGATTCTTAGTAATATCTTAGTCACGGCATGAACTATTGAAGGCTGTCTGAAAAGTGTTCCTTGTTTGCAGGTTCCTCATATTCCAAGTCCGGCTTGTTGCAGAAGCTACTGAGTTAAGTGCTCTGTGCACACCCTGAGCTGCGTGTTTCATCCGTTTTGACCGTGTTTCGATATTCCAATTATTTTACGAGGAATGATGATATCGTATGACAGGGAACAGTTGGCTGTGTTCACTTTCTGTGCGGTTTCGCCTTATGTCTTTTGGTGTGTGCTGAGACTGCAATGATGGGGACTACAGCTACCTTTCTTTGTTTGGGAGATGATATATTAATTCGGATGATTCCACTGGCACGGGCGGTTGAGCGAATCATCATTGAGTGCCGTCTCCGCAACGAAGGTTGGCTACCATGGAGCGCCATTCTGCTCTGTCTCTTGTTTTGATGGTGCAGGTTGTCATAGGCTGATTTATTCATCTTTTGATGTTACTCGTCCATGTTAGTCTTGGTCTGCATCTTTTTCCTTGTATTTTTCCCTCCAGGATTACTTTTAGTAGGCTGTTGTGTCTTTTAACATGGCCCAAAAATCGCATGTCTTGTTTGAATTGTGCTTAGTAGTTCTCTTTTCATTTTTAGTTGTTTTAAGACATCATCGTTTATTTTCTTTTCCTTCCATCCAATTCTACCTATTCTTCTATATATCCACATTTCAAAGCTTAAATTCTCTGTTCTGTTTTCTTGTCTAATGTCCATGTTTCTGCACCATATAGGAATATTGAAAAGATGTAACATTTTGCTATTCTTAGTTTTAACCCTGGTGTTATTTGTTTTGATGTTAATATGTTCTTCATTACATTAAAATTACTTTTTGCCATTCCTATTCTTTTGTTTATTTCAGTTGTACATTTTCCATCACTGGTTATAGTATGTCCAAGGTAGTTGTAGTTCTGAACTGTCTCAAGGTCTATTCCTTCAATTCTGATATCCACTTGTGGGTTTTGAGTATTTTCTTTGTTTATGATCATAGTGTTAGTCTTTTTGATATTCATATCTAGTCCAAATTTTTTGCTTGTCATGTTTATTTTAAGTAATTTTTGTAGATCTTTAGGATTTTTTGCTAGTAGTACAGTATCGTCAGAATATCTTAGGTTATTGATTATCTTTCCATTAATTTGTAGGCCTGGCATCTCTATGATGTTTTTAAAGATTTGCTCAGTGTATAGATTGAACAAGCTTGGTGATTGGATGCATCCTTGTCTTACTCCTCTTTTTATATCAATGGGTGTAGAGTTCTCTTTGTTATATTTTACTATTGCTGTTTGCTCCCAGTATAGATTACATATTAGTCGTATGTCCATGTCATCTAGAAGTATCTCTTTTAGGCATTCTATACGTTGTTTGTGGTGTACTCTATAAAAAAAAAAACTTTGGTGTAGTCTATGAAGCAGGCATTTATTGGTTTGTTTACTTCTGTGTACTTTTCGATTAATGTTCTCATGCAGAATATGGCTTCTTTTGTCCCGCTATTGTTCCTAAATCCAAATTGCTGCTCATCTAATTCAGTATTGATTTTATTCGGAATCCTTCCTTGTATAACTTTTAGCAACATTTTTGTAACATGGCTCATTAGGCTTATTGTTCTAAAGTCACTGCATTCAACTGCACCATTCTTTTAGGCAATGCAATGAAAGGTGATGTTTTTAGTTCATTTGGTATGTATCCTGTATGGTATATGTCGTTGCATATGTCTGTAATCACTTCAATGCCAAAATCTACTAGTGCCTGTATCATCTCTATCTGTATGATGTCAGGTCCTGCTGCTTTCCACTTTTTCATTGTTTTTATAGCTTTTTCCACCTCAGATTTTAAGATTTTATAGCCTGATGTACATTTTATAACTGGTTTCTTGTCCCTTTGATCATGAAATAGTTCTGTTATATATTCCTGTCATCTATCTATAATATCTTTATTGTCTGTTAGCATTTTTCCTTTTTTTTGTCTGCAATACATCCACCTTCTGTGGCTTTTTTTATTTTTATTAGTCATTTTCTTTATTTCTGTGTGCATTCCTCTTAAATCTTGTTTGCTTTCCCTAGTTTCTATTTCTATACATTTTTGGCTGAGCCAGTCTTCTTTTGCCTTTTTGCACATTTTGCGTATCTCATTATCTATTTTATTGTATTGTGCAGTAAAGGTAAAGGTAAAGTACGAGACTTGAACCGGCGTCTTAGCACGCGAGTATATACCCATATGTGCTCGGCCGCCTATCCAGAAATGTTAGGATATTTCTGTATAGTGTAGCCTCAAGCATCGAAACTCAGATGCGAAGCGACATTCCTCACCTTCCCAGGATAATATACCCTGGTACCCATTTCTGCCAACGGCTGGGTCGACCGTGGGGGTATTTTTTTTTTTTTTATTCCAACCACAAGTACAATTCACACTGCTCCCAGCGGGAATTGAACACGGGTTGTCCGAACGTCGGTAATCTAGTCGGGTAAACACAGAAATGTGAAGCACAAGAAATTGTGCAGTGTTCTTCGCTTGTCTCCTTTCTTCCATTTTTCTAAGATGGTGTTAGTTATCCATTTTTGTTTTTTTTTGGTTCTTTTCTTTTCGGGTAAGGTGTCGCAGGTTTCTTGTATGCTTTTATTTATGCATTGCCATTTGGTTGTTACTTTTTCATCAGGATTTTCTCTTCTGTATTGCTCAATTGCTTCCTCTAGCAGCTTCTGGTATGTGTTCTTTACTTGTATTGTATAGGTATCTTTAATATCTTTTTGATTTAAAGCTGTTATATCTAGTGGATTTGTTGATGAATTAGACTTTTGCTTGTTTCTCTTTGGTTTGATTTCCATTTTAATCATTACAGGATTGTGATCAGAATTAATATCTGCTCCTGTGTAGGTTTTGGCTTTCTTGACGCTGTTACGGAACCTTTCTTTTATCATTATGTAATCTATTTGATTCCTTTTCTTATCTCCAGGGCTTTTCCATGTGTATAGTTTCCTTTTCTCTTGCTCAAAGTAGGTGTTACATATCATCAGCCTGTTTCTTCACAGAATTGTATTAATCTTTCTCCTCTGTCATTTCTTTTTCCTAAACCATGATTTCCTATAATTGTCTTATATCTACCTTTTCCTACTTTAGCGTTCATGTCACCCATTACAATCAAGATGTCTGAAGATTTCACTTGCTTCATAACTTTATTTAGGTCTTCATTGTATGCCTCTATTTGCTCATCTGTGTAGTCTTGAGTAGGTGCATATGTCTGTATTATTACTATGTCGAATGGTTTTGCTTTCAACTTGAGTAGTATAATCCTATCACTGTATGTCCAGTGGGTACTTATATATTTTTGTAGCTCTCTTTTTATCAGTATTCCTACCCCCCTTTGATGTTCTGTTGTGTTTCCTGAGTATATAAATGTATATTTTTCGTCCTCTATGTACCCACATTCTTTCCATCTTGTCTCTGATATGCCTAAAATATCTATATTTATTCGTTCTGCTTCTTGAATCAGATTTTCCAATTTCCCTTCTTGATATAGAGGCCTGACATTCCAAGTACTTATTTTAAGATCTTTCCTCCGACATAAGTTGAACAATTACTGATTTTAATTCGTTTGCAGTAATACTGGGGCCTTCCAAAAACAATTAGTTATTTGACTCATAAGGCTTATTGTGCGATGATCATCGCATTCAATCGCACCATATTTTTTGGGTAGGGCTTTGAATATTGATTTGAGCAGGTCGTCTGGTATATATCCGCTGTTGTAGATATCATTCAATATTTTTGTTATTATTTCTATTCCAAAATCACCCATGGCTTCAATCTCTTCTTTAGTTATATTATCTGGTCCAGGAGCTTTTCCTGCTTTCATATTGCGCAAAGCGTCTTCCACTTCTTCTTTGAGTATTTCTGGTACTTCCCCATTATCCTTAATATTTACTTCTGTTCGTTCATCATTATAAAGATCTTTAATGTATTCTGTCCATCGTCCCCTTATGCTTTTTTGTTCAATCAAAAGTTCTACTTCCTTTGATATTAATCCAGTTTTTTTTTGCGTTTTTCTTCCTGTTAATTCTTCAATTTGTTTGTATATAGCTTTCATATCACTTATTTGCTGCACTTCAATCTCTTTGCATGTCTGCTTGAGAAATACTTCTTTTGCTTCATTACATTTTATTACAGTTTCTTTATTTAATCTCTTATACTTATCTTTGTTATCCTTATTTTTTCTTCTTGTATCCATTAGCTGTAAAATGTCATTTGTCATCCATTTCTTTCTTGAATTTGTCCTCCCTGGTGGTATGAACTCTTTTGATGTTTGTTGCATTGATTCTTTTAGCATTTCCCACTGTTCATCAATGCCTTGTATCTTTTCTACTGCATTGTACCGGTTCTGAATTATGATACTACTTTTTACTTCTAACCTCTTGTCTAATAATTATAAGTCTTCTTCTTCTTCTTTCTTTCCTCATCTGCCTTTCAGCGTCGAGGGGAATAATTATAAGTAGTTAACTTAATCTTTGCAATCTGTCTCTAGTCTAGTTTTTACACATACCAGACTGTTCATAAATCTGTTGTTTATAATTATGTAGTCGATTTGATTGGGAGCCGCGATAGCTCAGTGGTTAGTGAACTGGACTACCACGGACAAGGGGTAGGGTTCGATCCCAACCGACGGCTTCCGGGTTCACCCAGCCTTAAATGGGTACCGGATTTTTTTCTGGGAAAGTAAAGCGGCACGGGCGTAATACCGACCACATTACCCCAAAAATCATGTGCTGAAGGTCTGTAAAATATAGGGTCACTAACACCATATTTCCCTATACGCCACTTGGCGTGACGGGGGTACTTTACTTTACAGTCGATTTGATTACGTGCGTATCTCCTGGACTTTTGCATGTCCACAGAAGTCTTGAATGTTTGCTTTATCCAGCTGTTTCCTATCATCGTGTTGTGTTTTTGCCCAGTCAATAAGTTTATTACCTCTTACATTTCTCTCTCCTGAGCCATAGTAACCAACAACTTCTTCACGAAGGACAATAGATACATGATATATGTCAAAATTAAGATAATCAATTAAAAAAAAAAATTCGACCCCGACGAGATTCGAACTCGCAATCTTCTGATCCGAAGTCAGACGCCTTATCCATTAGGCCACGAGGCCGGTGATAGTTTATACAAACTTTTGTATTTAACAAAAATAAAAATAGTTTATTATAAATAAAAATCTATTTATCAAAGAGATTCCATTTGTTATTTTAATTCCACATTTATAATTGGTTTTGTTTATATTCAACATTTTCCGAGACTTTAAAAACGTTAGAAAAGATTAATTTTGATTTGACTTATAACTTCCGGTCACATAGAATTACTTCCCCCTGAGAGTAACCAAAATGGAAGCAGTGGATCCTTCATGTAACCCACTGGATCCGCTTCTAGTCAAAGTTTGTATTTCGCAACTCGTTTAACACCTTTAATTTACGTAATATTTAATTTGGCTAATTTCTAATATAAATGAACTATCATCAATAGCCAGCAAAATTGGGCTTGAGGTCAATCATGAAAAGACTAAAGTCATGAAAAGTTTAATTCCAACAAGTGACAAAATATACATGGAAAACAAACCAGTAGAAGAGATCGATCACTTCATCTATCTTGGAAGTCACATTGATCGAGAAGGGGATACGAGCAAAGAAATTAGAATCAGACTGGCTAAAGCAGCAATGTCTTTCAGAAGCCTTGAAAAGTTGTGGAAATCAAAACTCATTAGCACAAACACAAAACTTAGGCTATTCATATCAAATGTACTATCAACCCTTACGTATGCGTGTGAAAGCTGGAAAACAACAAGAGATATAGAAACAAAGTTGAACGCATTCGAAAATAAATGTCTAAGGAAAATACTTGGTATAGAATGGAACGAATTCAAAACAAACGAGGAAATTAGAGAAATCGCCAATCAACCACTAATATCTTCAGTAATAAAGAAAAGACGATGGTCATACGTTGGACATGTGATGAGAAGAGATAATAATCGAATAGCAAAGCAAGCCCTCATATGGGAAACAACAGGTAAAAGAAAAAGAGGAAGACCCAGGGAGACACTGAGAAGAACATTGATGAGAGAGGCAAGAGCAGCAGGAATCGGCTCCCTCAATGAGATAGAACTGCTTGCACAGAACAGAGACAGATGGCGAGATTTGATAAAATATCTTTAAAAGAAAACTGCTAGAACAAAAATTCATATAGGAGAAGGTGTATCTTGGTCTACGCCCTATGGGCCGGTTACGGCTCGAAAGGTCAATAGATAGATAGATAGAATTTCTAATATAATTGATGTAAAAATTTGATGCAAACATGAGTTCTAGGTGGCTGTTACTGTTGTTGTTTATAATGTTTGTATTATTGTTTGTAAGCTGCAATTCATGACATGAATTGAATATATAATAATATAATAAATGGGCGACTCAAAAACCATGCATGACAATATAAAAAAGACCCTTGGACCAAAAATAACAAAATTAGCCCCCCTAAAATCCAAGTTTGGAGAACCTATTACTGACAAGGGACAACAAATGCAAAGATGGGTTGAACACTACTCTATAGTCTAATCTATACAGTGACGACAGACCAGCAAACACAGCTCTAGCACAATCAATACCCAAATATCCTACAATGTTTGAACTGGATGTTGAGCCTACTATGAACGAACTTGCTGACGCTATACATGCCCTCTCAAGAGGAAAAGCTGCAGGAAATGACAACATTCCCACAGATGTACTAAAGGACAACCTAAGCGTACTACTTCCACACCTATACAAACTGCTAATTAAATGCTGGAGAAACGGAGAAATACCTCATGATATGAGAAATGCCAAGATTATAACGCTGTACAAGAATAAAGGAGACAGGGGCGACTGCAACAATTACAGAGGCATTTCTCTCCTTAGCATAACAGGCAAAGCTTTTGCTAGAGTCGTACTTAATCGCCTGCATAGACTTGCAGAACGGGTGCTTCCCGAGTCCCAATGCGGTTTCAGACCCGGGAGATCAACCATAGATATGATCTTCACTCTTAGACAACTGCAGGAAAAATGTCGGGAACAAAATATGCCGCTCTATATTGCCTTTGTGGATCTCACAAAGGCATTCGACACAGTAAACAGAGATGGTCTCTACAAGGTGTTAGAAGGCATAGGCTGCCCCCCTAAATTACTTAGGCTGATAATTTCCTTCCATGAAGACATGAATGGCAAAGTCCATTTTGATGGGAGTCCATCAGAGAATTTCAAAGTCAACAAAGGAGTGAAACAGGGATGTGTCCTCGCCCCCACCCTTTTTGGTATATTTTTTGCTGCCCTCCTAAATTACGCCTTCGAAAACAGCTCAGGAGATATTTACATTCGCACTAGACCAGATGACTCACTGTTCAACCTAGCACGACTAAGAGCAAAAACCAAAACAAATGTTGCCCTACTTAAAGAATTTTTATTTGCTGACGATGCAGCCCTAGTCGCTCATAGTGAGGCCACCCTACAGTCGCTGATCAACAACCTGGATAAAGCATGCGACCTTTTTTCACTGTCAATTAATGTTCAGAAGACAGTAATACTAAATCAAGGTGACTTCAAACCTCTATCAATTACTCTAAAAGACTGCCCACTAGAATCAGTACAGAAATTTACATATCTTGGATCCACAGTTACGCAAACCATCTCTCTTGATGAAGAAATAAACTGTCGAATTGGTAAGGCAGCTACGACCTTCGGCAAACTCACAAAAAGGGCATGGAACAACACGAAACTAACTCGAAAGACTAAACTCCTAATATATCAAACGTGTGCTTAGCACACTACTATATGGATCCGAAACCTGGACAACATACTCAAACCAGGAAAAAAGACTAAACGTATTCCACATGCGATGTCTCCGCAAAATAATGCACATCAAATGGCAAGACAAAATAACCAACTTAACTGTCCTGCAACGTGCTAAGACCTTAACAATCATGTCGATGCTCAGAAGTCGAAGGCTAAGATGGCTGGGGCATGTCCAACGGATGGAAGAAAAATGCATTCCTAGGCAAATACTATATGGTGAGCTAAAACACGGAAAAAGACAAATCGGCAGACCTAAACTACGATATAGAGATATCTGCAAATCATCTCTGAAAGACTTCTCCATCTGTGAAAACGACTGGCAACATCTGGCAAGTGATCGCACATCATGGAGAGCATGCATAAGGAACGGTATAACAACATTTGAGACTGTGCTAAGACAGGACTTTGAAGAGAAGAGACTCATGAAAAAGGATGGTAAACCCTGTGGATCAGCGAGCCTGACCTGTTCATTATGTGACCGCGTGTGTTTGTCAAACATTGGTAGAATTAGCTACGAGAGAAGCTGTTCAGCAAAAACAATACCTCAAAAAAATACGCAATAGCCTCCACTAGACCGTCTGACAAGACGAAAAGGGCCATATAAATATATAAATATAATAAATAATAATAATATATAATTTATTTATATTGTTTTTATATTTTATTATATAATATAGTATAGTTAATAAAGTATTAAATTACATTCTTTTCTTAATTCATTTCATGATGCTCTCCAAGTTACTGAGTCTAATCTAATCTTAGTCATGAATCTTTTTCCTTATCACTGAACTTACTTTTAATTTTAACTTCAAACTTACCTACTAAAATAAAAGCAGGAAGTCATGTCATGACAAGCTCCTGGACCAGATATTCTGAGATATAAAGAGATTGAAGCCATGTGTGATTTTGGAATAGAAATAATAACAAAAATATTGAATGATATCTACAACACCAGACGACCAGCTCAAATCAATTTTCATAGCCCTACCAAAGAAATCTGGTGCAATCAATGGAATGCGATAATCATCGCACAATAACTTGAATAAGCCTTATGCCTTATGTGTCACATCACTATGATATTACTAAGAATCATGCGAAGAGTGCGAAACAAAATCAGTCCAGAAATTAGTTATGAACAGTGTGGTTTTATTAGAGATAAAGGAACAAGCAATGCCATTTATATCGTAAGATCTTTAGTAGAAAGAGCCATAGAGGTGAAAACAGATCTATACCTATGTTTCATTGATTATACCAAAGCATTTGACAAAGTAAAGAACCAAGAAATAATCACAATTTTAGAAAGCATAAACGTAGACAGCAAAGATCTAAGAATAATAAAGAACATGTACTGGCAACAAACAGGGAAACCAATTGGGAATGTTTCAACAAATAAAACGGTGTTAGGCAAGGTTGTGGGCTGTCACCAGATTTGTTTAATATTTATAGTGAGATTATTTTAAGATCCATAAGGGGCATGCCTGGAATAACAATTGGAGGTCATAATATAAATAATCTAAGGTATGCAGATGATAGTCTTAATTGCTAAGAGTGAAAATGAGTTGCAAGAAATGTTAGACAACCATGAGTCCACGTCACTCCTTCGGATTAAAGGCACAGCCAGAAATGAGAAACTTAGTGGGCATGTAAGAAGACTTATCAACCAACATAGAACTGAAGTCGCCAGTCGCTGGACAATGTGAGACTTGCTGAGGAGGGGATCTGAGCACCTCCTTATTATTCTTGTTATGGTTCAAACCTGGTGATTGTTCCAACTCTAAAAATATGCAGCAAGACATTGTCAGATGTGTAGTTATCATAGTTCAAATCTGAGAGCTGATGAGCCCGTAAACTGCCTTTCTAAAAATCAGGTAGACAGGTTCATTTTCTATTAGGGTCAAACATTTGTTTCTACAGTCGAACCTGGTCTTAGGACCACCTGTTTAAAGCGTTTCCCTGGTTATAGGACCGGGTCTACAATTTCCCCGAGTTTTTTACTATATGCTAACACTGATTACGGCGCTCACCGTATGACGCGACCAGAGACCAGGCTAATTAACCGCCGCCAATGTTATTTATCCCGTTTACGACGACCAGCCAGTCCTTCGTCTCGCTGGGAGCTATAAACGATCGACACAGGTGTCTACAGGTGTCGAAGTTTTCCCGTATTTAGTGAGTCCCAGATTACAGTGGGACGTGTTACGTTTATCAGTCAATACTGGTGTGAGAAACACGGCAGACGCAGATCTATGATTCGTGAAGTGACATCACTTCGCGGTTCCGTCTAGACCAGAGTAGACCATTGCGTGGCCCGTATAAATTACAGGAATTAACTAAAGAATTAGTCATTGCCCGCTTAGAGTGTATTCACGTACATGTACAGTATCTCAGTGAATTATTTTTGTGGATTTTAAAAGTGTTACACACAATATAGGAAATGGCCAGTGTCAAAAGTGTAAAACCAAAAGCATTAACGCTGGAAGAACGAATATCAGTGATTCGACAAAATCAGCAAGGAAAAAGTTCGCGATTATTGGCAGAACAGTTTGGAGTGGGAAAGACACAGATTTTACGTACGTTAAAGAGAAAAGCCGAGTATATGAATGACTTTGAAAATAATGCACCAAGTATGAAAAGAAGGAATAGCAGGAAAACGGGAAATGAAGACATAAATACACTTTGTTGGAAATGGTGTCAATCAGCACTTGCACGAAAAATTCCGTTATCTGGGCCGATGATCAAAGAACGAGCTTTACAGTTTGCAAAAGAATTGGAAAACTCAGTCTTTAAAGCATCGAACGGCTGGTTAGAGGCCTTCATTAAAAGACACAATCTTGTGTTTGGTAAGCAATGTGGCGAAGTCGGTGATTCAGATATGAGTGCTGCGGCTGACTGGACTTCTAAATTATCCGAGATATGCTATGGTTACGCTGCTCAAGACATTTTTAATTTAGATGAAACCGGGTTATTTTTCAAAGCGACTACGGACAAAACATTTTTTGTCAAAGGAGAAAAATGCGCTGGGGGTAAAAAAAGCAAAGAGCGAATAACAGTGATGCTATGCACTAACATGTTGGGGGAACGAGAACCGGCTTTAGTGATTGGGAAAGCAGCTAACCCTAGGATTTTTAAAACATCAACATAAACACACTGCCAGTGATTTACAGAAACAACAAAAAGGCATGGATGACTGCAGCTATATTTGAAGATTGGCTGAAAAGTTTTGACCGTAAGATGCAGAAAAAAAAGCGCCACATTATTTTATTTGTTGACAACGCTACCTGTCATCCCAAGATCGAACTACAGAATGTTAAGCTGCAGTTTCTGCCACCCAACACAACTGCATTAGTTCAACCCCTAGACCAGGGTGTCATTCAGACATTTAAATTAAAGTTTAGACAAAAACAGCTTCTACATCTTATCACAGTCATGGAATCAAACAAGGATGCTTCCGGAACCGAACTCATGAAACAGGTCAATTTACTGGACGTAGTCTACTGGATTGCTGCAGCATGGAAAGAAGTGGACCACTCAACCATCCTTAAGTGTTTCTGTAAAGCAGGTTTTCATTGTCCTGCTGAAACACACGCATATTCTCTGACGCACATGGAATCTGCATCAAAGACCGACGTGCAAATTGTTTCTACTGCAATTTCTACTGCTTTGGATAACCTTTCAAAAGAATTGTTTGGATACCAATTGACAGACATCTCCATGATTGATTCAGGGCTCCAAACTTGCAACACAATAGAAACAAACTGGGATCTTCCTGCCACTGCAATTTTAGCTGCTGAGGATGTGAATAGTGAATCAGACAACGAACAAGATTCTACTGACATTGAGAAAACATACACTATCGCAGATGCACATAATGCTGTGGAGCTTCTGCGCACCTATTCAATAACAAACGGGAGATCTGACATACTAGACGTTATCATGGACTTGAGAGAAAAATTGAACTTATCGTTTATTTCATCTGTCAAACAACAGACTACCATATTGGATTTTTTTTCAAGTCAAAAGTGATACATGTACAGTATAAGTGGAATCTGTGTATGTGTGTTTTATTTTTGTGTGTTTAACTATCGTGTTTTATGAAAAGTGTCCAACCAGTGGCTATTGTAGACCGACATGTGCACTATGTTCTACTCATGGATTACGCTGATTTGCAGGTTAGTTTTCATAGTGCTTAGGATAAAATTTTTTTTATCGCTCTATTTATTAGGTGAAACCTGTGAGGCAGGACCACCTGTCCTATGGGACCAGTTTTTGAAAGTCCCGTGAATGGTCGCCTTAGACAGGTTCGACTGTATTTGGGATGAAGTTTAGGGTCAAACATTTGTTTCTATTTGGGATGAAGTTTAGGGTCAAACATTTGTTTCTATTTGGGATGAAGTTTAGGGTCAAACATTTGTTTCTATTTGGGATGAAGTTTAGGGTCAAACATTTGTTTCTATTTGGGATGAAGTTTAGGGTCAAACATTTGTTTCTATTTGGGATGAAGTTTAGGGTTAAACTTTTGTTTCTATTTGGGGTGAAGTTTAGGGTTAAACTTCTGTTTCTATTTGGGATGAAGTTTAGGGTCAAACATTTGTTTCTTTTGGGATGAAGTTTAGGGTCAAACATTTGTTTCTTTTGGGGATGAAGTTTAGGGTCAAACATTTGTTTCTATTGGGGATGAAGTTTAGGGTCAAACATTTGTTTCTATTTGGGATGAAGTTTAGGGTCAAACATTTGTTTCTATTTGGGATGAAGTTTAGGGTTAAACTTTTGTTTCTATTTGGGGTGAAGTTTAGGGTTAAACTTTTGTTTCTATTTGGGATGAAGTTTAGGGTCAAACATTTGTTTCTATTTGGGATGAAGTTTAGGGTCAAACATTTGTTTCTATTTGGGATGAAGTTTAGGGTTAAACTTTTGTTTCTATTTGGGGTGAAGTTTAGGGTTAAACTTTTGTTTCTATTTGGGATGAAGTTTAGGGTTAAACATTTGTTTCTTTTGGGGATGAAGTTTAGGGTCAAACATTTGTTTCTTTTGGGGATGAAGTTTAGGGTCAAACATTTGTTTCTATTGGGGATGAAGTTTAGGGTCAAACATTTGTTTCTATTGGGGATGAAGTTTAGGGTCAAACATTTGTTTCTATTGGGGATGAAGTTTAGGGTCAAACATTTGTTTCTATTGGGGATGCAGTAAAACATTTGTTTCTATTGGGGATGAAGTTTAGGGTCAAACATTTGTTTCTATTGGGATGAAGTTTAGGGTTAAATGTTTAGTTCTCTTGGGGATGGCATTAACACCATAACTTGTATAATGTATTGTTACAAAACATAGTATGCAGCCTGGTTTCCCAACCCCTCAGACAACTTTTCCAACCATTCATACAACTCTCCCAACCTCTCAGACAATTCTCCCAACCCCACAGATAAGTTTACCAGCCCCTAAGACAACTTTACCAACCCCTCAGATATCTTCTCAGCAGGTTCTATAAAGGGTGTGTGTAATGTGGTAAACTTTATTATTTTTTTTTCCAGCTTCATGCTTCTTCCAGTCCCAGTGTGTTCTGTGTAGACCTCAGCTGTAACATTGTCATGTTCTAAATATGCTACCAAACTTCATCTTCTATCTTTTTAATATACAGAATGATGGCAGTAGGGGCAGGGAGGTACCACCACCACCACCTCCGCTTCATCCACCTCCAAGTTATGTCTCTGCAGATGATATAAACTCCTTTGACATCATACGTGCTACTCAGTATGGAGTGCTGAACCGCGTAAAGGAGCTGATTGAGGCTGGTTATGATGTTAACCAGATGGACCATGAGAACGTCAGTCTTTTACACTGGGCTGCCATCAACAACAGAACAGATATAGTGACGTAAACAGCTTTTTGTCACTTCATGTAACCATAGAAGTTGTTGTTATCTTTTTATTGCTACAAAGATTCAGAAGGTGTCATAGTTAGTGTTCAGTTAGGCTTTTAATTTCTTTAATCAGCATGCTGTTTGAAGGAGAAGAGATCAAGCTTTATAAGAGTTTAAACATATCTTATGTTTCAGGTATTTCTGTATGAACACTATATTATATTTATGTATGGTCGCTGTATATGTTTTCTGTTTGATCACTGTATGTGCTTGTTGCTTGATTAGTTGTGTCTAGTCTAATCAATGTTTTTGGAAACTATTTTAACTAAACTGGTTGTCTAGAAGGTGGATTATTCAAATGTTTGACAGATTATTTCAACTGAATACAACAGCCGCATGGTATTTTATTTGTATAATTTTGCCATGAAATATTGTCATGAGTGAAACAATAAGGTACTGTTGTTGTTTATTAACAGCTACTTTATAGCAAAAGGGGCTATTCTGGATCGATTTGGAGGAAACCTGAACTCTACTCCCTTGCACTGGGCAACAAGGTAATTTGCTAGAATTATAGATTGTCGCATGCACAATTTTGTCCCCTCCATAGACCTTCCTAATTATTCCCGCTGGTGGCCCCTGACAAGTCATTGCTAGCAGATTTTTTCAAACACCATACACGCTTAGTGGAAACTGCTAATGTAATGTAAAAGTGCAACTTTTTAGAATAAATTTGACTGTTAGTGCTATAATTTTTATTTCTTTGGTCTCTGACTGAAAATCTCTTCATCTGTAGGCGAGACTAGAAACAAAACTTTGTAAACACGGGATATGCAACGATTGACACTAAGATAGGAGCTGGACTGACAGTCAATATGTTAATAAACAAATCACCATGTGATAGCGCTATGCATTTGAATTCGGGGCCATAAATTGGGTTTAAGCCTGCAAATGATTGCTGCATTTGGTTCTTGAGACTGCTTAGGTAAATGCAAAGCTTTGTAGCAACAAATGATCTTCTTCTATCCTTCCTCTGTTGCCGTTGGCGTCGAGGGGAGAAACAATCTGCGATTCTTTGCTCTTCTGTTGGCATCTTCTGATGTTATTCCTCCTAGTGACTCTAGTCTTAGCAACAAATGATGCTAAGATAAAAGCTGGACTGACGGCCAACTTGTCAATAAACAAAGCACAGTCCGATAGCGCTATGTGTTTGAATTGCAAGCCATACATCAGGCCTAAGCCAGCATATCAATCCTGCATCTGATTCCCGCGGCTCTTCTTTGGTAAATGCAAAGCTTTGTAACAAAAGTTCTAAGAAAATATTTCTTCAAACTAGAAAGGGTGTTCGCCCTCTTAATGAACATATCGTAAAAATGTGACTTACATTTTTTTTGGGCGTAGATGTCAGGAGCTTTGTACATTCCACTCATTCTTACAATGTATATTTTATGGAAGTGGTTTTAATTTATGAAACCACATTCAAAACTTTAAATATTTAAGTCAATATTTACGTTATCGACTATGTTTTAGTAGAGTAAAGCTTTTAGTAAAGTAAAGCACAAAATTTAAAGGGGAAAGATCAGCACATTTGAGTTTCGGGGAATGAAATATTGAATATTTTACCACAAAAGTTTTTAAATTTTAAAATACAGCTTCTCCTAACCACTTGGAATGTATAGGAGAAGAAGCATGAGTGGTATATTTTTCTAAAAAGACACAAATGTACAAATCAACTAAAGTAGCTGTTACAAACAGTTGTGAGTTATTTTTCATTCTATGGTACTAAACACTGGAGTGGATGAAAATGTGGTTTTACAGAAGAATGTTGAGTATACCATGGACAGCTAAGAAGAGTAACGGAAACATTCTGAAAGAGGCCAAATAAAAAAAAAAGAGAGCGAATTTCCAATATTAGGAAGAGACAATCATCATTTTTTGGCCATGTAATGAGAAGAGAACAGCTGGAATATATTGTAACAACTGGGAAAATTGAGGGATGAAGTGATAGAGGGAAGCAAAGAGAAAAGATGCCAGACAGCTTAAGAGAATGGCTTGGCAGAAGGTCAACAACAAAAATGATATATAACTGCCATGATTGAAAGTTGTGGAGAGACATGATCACTTATGCCAGCAGGCCCAGTACTTGATGATGGTGATGGTACTAAAACTCTAAATTAATTCACATGAAGCATCAATAGGGAACTTGAATTATTGTTGATGTTGTTATCCAGGCAGGGTCACCTCCCAATGGTTGTACAGCTGATGTCACTTGGGGCTGACCCGTCTCTCAGGGATGGGGAGGGTAAGTAGAGTTTCTCAAAGTGTACTGCATGTTGGTGTACATGTTAACCTGGGTGTACTGGTCATGGCATGTTGGTGACATGTTAACCTGGGCGTACTGGTCATGGCATGTTGGTGTACATGTTAACTTGGGTGTACTGGTCATGGCATGTTGGTGTACATGTTAACCTGGGTGTACTGGTCATGGCATGTTCGTGTACATGTTAACTTGGGTGTACTGGTCATGGCATGTTGGTGTACATGTTAACTTGGGTGTACTGGTCATGGCATGTTGGTGTACATGTTAACCTGGGTGTACTGGTCATGGCATGTTGGTGTACATGTTAACTTGGGTGTACTGGTCATGGCATGTTGGTGTACATGTTAACCTGGGTGTACTGGTCATGGCATGTTGGTGTACATGTTAACTTGGGTGTATGTATGGTGCAGGTATGGGGATTCCCCACCTGCAATGAAACTAATTCCATGAATAGAATCAAAAATAAAAAGAGAAGTTTAAAGTCACATGCTCAGAGAGATTTGGCCAGTGTTTGAAAATAAACATTGACAGTGTATATTTGATTTTGTTGAATGTTTAGGGTCCTGTGACTCCTTTCATGTTTTATTATTTAATCTACAAAGTATGATTTGGCTGAAGGGCAAAATGATGTATTTGTTTTCCAAAAAAATAGCTGAATTGTCCTTTTTTATTTATTTCCATGAACTTACCACAATGCACTATGAACTCAGGCTATAAATAACATGATTGTGTCTAATACCTGTAACAAGGTTTATTTGTGAATTTTAAATTATATTATGAGTAGTTTTCTTAGCTTTAATATGGGATTACTAATGTTCTTCTGTAGAATGACATCATTTTTGCAAGTCATCTCATTTGTTTATTGTTCTTGATCTTGAGACCTTCCTGAGCCGTTAGATATATTTTATAGGACTTGTAGTGTTTTTAGCCACTCATCTCTATTCTTGGCAAGATGTTCAATCTTATCTAATGAGTCTATGTCTACCAACTTTGCTTCTCTTATAATTATTCTTTTCAGTGTTTCTCTAGGTCTTCCTCTTTTTCTGTATCCCATAGAAGATATATCCCATATATGCCCCATATGTTTCCCATAGAAGAGCCTGTTTTGGAATTCTCTTGTTTGTTGAGTCAGACAGTTACCATCTAATGATAACAATATTTTTAGATATTTTAATTTAAAAATTGGCTGCAATAAAGAAAAAATATATTCACATTCTAGAGAATTGTTTATTTGCATATAAACAATATGTCTTCTTTTTATTTCAACTGTTGTATTATATTTTGTACTTGTCCTTTGCCACATGCTGTTTGAAAACAACTATTGTCAAGATTCAGTAATCTCTGTATTTGTATGGGCCAGCTTGTTGAATGCTACTCAGAGGCTTGTTAAGTTGTCACAGATTTATTTAAAAAAATGTTTTTTCCCCAGGCTGCAGCTGTATTCATCTGGCATCTCAGTTTGGTCACACAGCCATAGTGGCATATCTGATAGCCAAAGGTCAGGATGTAGACATGCTGGATCAGGCTGGCCTCACTCCACTCATGTGGACAGCTCACAGGGTTTTTGGGTGAGAACATTCTACCTATATCTTGTGTTTGGATGAGAACATTCTGCCTGTATCTTGTGTTTGGATGAGAACATTCTGCCTGTATCTTGTGTTTGGATGAGAACATTCTGCCTATATCTTGTGTTTGGATGAGAACATTCTGCCTATATCTTGTGTTTGGATGAGAACATTCTGCCTATATCCTGTGTTTGGATGAGACCATTCTGCCTATATCTTGTGTTTGGATGAGAACATTCTGCCTGTATCTTGTGTTTGGATGAGAACATTCTGCCTGTATCTTGTGTTTGGATGAGAACATTCTGCCTATATCTTGTGTTTGGATGAGAACATTCTGCCTATATCATGTGTTTGGATGAGACCATTCTGCCTATATCTTGTGTTTGGATGAGAACATTCTGCCCATATCTTGTGTTTGAATGAGACCATTCTGCCTGTATCTTGTGTTTGGATGAGAACATTCTGCCTGTATTTAGTGTTTGGATGAGACCATTCTACCTATTTCTTGTGTTTGGGTGTTGGCCACCGTTAAAATTTGTCACGAAGCATAGCTAGGATTTGGGATGACAATACTGGTGGTGCATGAGCTGAAAGTGACCATAGCTAACATCTTGCTTCAGGAAAAGTGAAACAAAGCTGATCAAAACCCTCACTGTGGTTGCTCTGGAACAAACTACTATGTTTGTTTTGTTCTCGTTTTCAGAAGTCCTCATGTAGGCCAAAACATCCTCATTTTGTTTTGTTCCATTTTTTTGTAAAGCTGTCACCATCCTTTGTAGGGGAGTGTATGCTAGAGCCCAGCACTTGCTCCCAACAGAGTAACCAGTCTATCTAAATGAGTTGGGATTGAAAAGGGGAGTGTATGTTACAGCCCAGCACTTGCTCCCAACAGAGTAACCAGTCTAGCTAAATGAGTTGGGATTGAAAAGGGGAGTGTATGCTAGAGCCCAGCACTTGCTCCCAACAGAGTAACCAGTCTAGCTAAATGAGTTGGGATTGAAAATGGGAGTGTATGCTAGAGCCCAGCACTTGCTCCCAACAGAGTAACCAGTCTAGCTAAATGAGTTGGGATTGAAAATGGGAGTGTATGCTAGAGCCCAGCACTTGCTCCCAACAGAGTAACCAGTCTAACTAAATGATTTAGGATTGAAAAGGGGAGTGTATGCTAGAGCCCAGCACTTGCTCCCAACAGAGTAACCAGTCTAACTAAATGAGTTGGGATTGAAAAGGGGAGTGTATGCTAGAGCCCAGCACTTGCTCCCAACAGAGTAACCAGTCTAACTAAATGAGTTGGGATTGAAAAGGGGAGTGTATGTTAGAGCCCAGCACTTGCTCCCAACAGAGTAACCAGTCTAGCTAAATGAGTTGGGATTGAAAAGGGGAGTAAACCTTGTTCCCAGAAATGCAAAGCTAAAGTCTGATATGTTGGGCTGGAAGTCACAGCTTGCAGTAAACTATGCCACAATACAAACATGTCATCTCACAGGCAGACAGTGAAGAGGTGGGTCATTGTTAACGAATGCTGAAGAAAAAGAGATGTTACTGAGTTGTTGTTTGTAATAATTAGTCACTTTGACACATTTTACAACCTGCAGGTCTGAAGTAATTCATTGTCAGAACTTTCATACTTGATCTTTTATTGAATAAAATAATTGTTGCTGTGTGCTTTTTTCAGCTATGACCCGACTAGACTCTTACTAACGTTTGGAGCTACAGTGAACAAGAAGGACAAGCTGAATGGAAATACAGCCCTTCATTGGGCATGCATCAGTAGTAACCACATTGTCATCAAGATGCTGCTGAACAGTGGAGCCGACATTCAGGCTCTCAACAAAAAGGTTTGATTCCTAAACAAAAAGAAATTATTTGTCATAGTTTATAGAATTGATATAAGATGTCTAGTTATTGCTACAAATTTCGTTGTATCTCTTTCATAGACTTGTATAAAAACCTGCTCAGTTTTTCATGATTAACCCTAGATTACGATACCCCATTATAGATCACATTTTTACTATACTGTCATTAAAGTTACTACTAAAAAAACTGTGGAACTTGGACAAAAATAGTTATTAACCCTAGATTACGATACCCCATTATAGATCACATTTTTACTATACTGTCATTAAAGTTACTACTAAAAAAAACTGTGGAACTTGGACAAAAATTCAGTTATTAACCCAAGATTACGATACCCCATTATAGATCACATTTTTACTATACTGTCATTAAAGTTAATACTAAAAAAACTGTGGAACTTGGACAAAAATACAGTTATTAACCCTAGATTACGATACCCCATTATAGATCACATTTTTACTATACTGTCATTAAAGTTAATACTAAAAAAACTGTGGAACTTGGACAAAAATACAGTTATTAACCCTAGATTATGATACCTCCCTGTGACACACTTCATTACATTCCGTATTACAATTTACTACCACTTAATTGTTACATTAGGAAGATTAAAAATAGTATTTTCTTTGAACTTGTGACACACAGCTGTGTGTTTACCAGTTAAGACACATGGGGAACTCTGATTTCTGTCTCAGATCGATTTATGACACAAAATTGACCGCTTGGACCGGATGTGTTATTTGTCTATTCAGACGGTCGCCGTATGTTCGGCTACCTCAACGCGTTATTCGCTGAGTTTCTCGAGTCACAGGGTTGTTTGATGTCACCGACAACCGAGGAAATTTCCCAGGTAGCGAATTTTTTTCTTATTATAGGATCATATCTAAAAAAATAGAAGGAAAAGAATCCTACATCAATAGAAACAAATGCAACACTCAGGGATCACCATAAGTAGTAATTAGGGAGGTACACAGAAGCGGGTAATGTTTGAACACTGTAAACTATCAAATTTGGAAGAATTTTTGTTTTGAAGCTGCAATTTTTACAACAGTATCATAATCTAGGGTTAAAATTTTTTTTTTTAGAATCTTTGGAGAAATAACACTTTGGAAGAACTACAGTTTAAAAATGCAATAGAAATAATGCAGTTCAGCCAGAAGAAACATGAAGTGACAGAGTCTTCTGCTGAAACAATGGAGGAGTTCAGCCAGAAGAAACATGAAGTGACAGAGTCTTCTGCTGAAACAATGGAGGAGTTCAGCCAGAAGAAACATGAAGTGACAGAGTCTTCTGCTGAAACAATGGAGGAGTTCAGCCAGAAGAAACATGAAGTGACAGAGTCTTCTGCTGAAACAATGGAGGAGTTCAGCCAGAAGAAACATGAAGTGACAGAGTCTTCTGCTGAAACAATGGAGGAGTTCAGCCAGAAGAAACATGAAGTGACAGAGCCTTCTGAAACAATGAGGAGTTCAGCAAAGAAATGTGAGTGACAGAGTCTTCAAACAATGGAGGAGTTCAGCCAGAAGAAATGTGAAGTGACAGAGTCTTCTGCTGAAACAATGGAGGAGTTCAGCCAGAAGAAACATGAAGTGACAGAGCCTTCTGCTGAAACAATGGAGGAGTTCAGCCAGAAGAAACATGAAGTGACAGAGTCTTCTGCTGAAACAATGGAGGAGTTCAGCCAGAAGAAACATGAAGTGACAGAGCCTTCTGCTGAAACAATGGAGGAGTTCTGCAGAAGAAATGTGAAGTGACAGAGCCTTCTGCTGAGAGGAGTTCAGCATGAAGTGACAGAGTCTTCTGCTGAAACAATGGAGGAGTTCAGCCAGAAGAAACATGAAGTGACAGAGTCTTCTGCTGAAACAATGGAGGAGTTCAGCCAGAAGAAATATGAAGTGACAGATGCTGAAACAATGGAGGAGTTCAGCCAGAAGAAATGAAGTGACAGAGTCTTCTGCTGAAACAATGGAGGAGTTCAGCTGAAGTGACAGAGTCTTCTGCTGAAACAATGGAGGAGTTCAGCCAGAAGAAACATGAAGTGACAGAGTCTTCTGCTGAAACAATGGAGGAGTTCAGCCAGAAGAAATGTGAAGTGACAGAGCCTTCTGCTGAAACAATGGAGGAGTTCTTCAGAGTGCTGAAACAATGGAGGAGTTCAGCCAGAAGAAACATGAAGTGACAGAGTCTTCTGCTGAAACAATGGAGGAGTTCAGCCAGAGTCTTCTGCTGAAACAATGGAGGAGTTCAGCCAGAAGAAATATGAAGTGACAGAGCTTCTGCTGATGTTCTGCCAAACAATGCTGAAGGAGTTCAGCCAGAAGAAATATGAAGTGACAAAGTGCTGAAGTTCAGACAGTGCTGAAACAATGGAGGAGTTCAGCCAGAATGTTCAGTATGAAGTGACAGAGTCTTCTGCTGATGGAGGAGTTCAAAACTAATGAAGAATGTTTTCAGCCAGAACAAATGTGAAGTGACAGAGCCTTCTGATGTAAACAAATTTAAATAATGAAAATTTTTATCGACAACTACTACTTTTATACAACACCTCAGACTGCATAAAAAAAAAATAAAATGTCCAGTCACAATGAGGCATCATGGATGACTAGCTTGAACACTTAGGAAGGTTCATGGTAGGAAAAAAACAGCTGTGCATGGCAAACTAGATTTGTACAAATTTGAATTTTAAAAAAGTGATTTTATGAACCAGTCATAATCTAGGGTTAAAGTGTTTATGTGCCTTTTATGTTATCTCAGATTGTTGGGAACCGGCATCTGTCAATCTTCAATAGCAACTAGCCAGCTCTGTTTCATCAAGCAGGTTCTCTCATGGTTGATTTAGCCAGGGTCCTGCTTAAACTAAGCATTTTTATGTTGAGGGGTTCACCTATTTTCGGTTCTAACAGGCCTCTTCTCATCTTTACGCTACCCATATACTTGGGGCAAGTTTTGTTAAAAAAAATTCTTGTATAACTGCTGCTCACAGCTTTTTGTCACTGAAACTTTATTTGATTTCTTCATTTGTGTCTATGCAAGGTGATAACACACACACACTTCTATTATACATTCAAAGTAATTAGGTGTATCTTAAAATGTAAAAACTCTTGTTCCCTGGAAACTCTTGAATTTGCCAATCTTTAATCTTTTTGTTATGGCTATTAACTACTAAAATATAATTCATTCATATTTAGTTCCTTTTAGTCTTGTCAGACGGTTTAGTGGAGACTATTGTGTATTTTGAGGTTTTGTGTTTGTCAAACAGCTTCTCTCGTGGCTGATTCTAACAATGTTTGACAAACACACTCGGCCACAGAATGAACAAGTCAGGCCCATTGATCCACTGGGTTTTCTATCTTTTTTTCATGAGTCTTTTCTCTTCCATGTTTTGCTATAGTATAACCTCAAATGATGTTATGCCATTCCTTATTCATGCTCTTCATGATGTTCGATCACTTGCCCGATGTTCCGTCATTTTCATAGATGGAGAAGTCATTCAGAGATAATTTACAGATATCTCTAAATCATAGTTTAGTTCTGCTGATTTGTCTCTTTCCACGTATTAGTTCACCATATAGCATTTACTTAGGAATGATGCGGTTTTCTTTCATAAGCTGGATGTGCCCCAGTCATCTTAACCTTCAGTTTCGGAGCATTGACACGATAGTTACAGTCTTAGCACATTGCAGGGCTGTTAAATTTTTTATTTTGTCCTGCCATTTGATGTGGATTATTCTGCTGAGACATCGCATGTGGACGATATTTAGTCTTTTGTTTTCATGATTTGAGTATGTTGTCCAGGTTTCAGATCCATATAACAGTCTGGTAAGCACACATGTCTGATTAATTAAGAATTTGGTCTTTGGAGTTAATGTTGTGTTGTTCCAGGCCCTTTCTGTGAGTTAGCCGAAAGTTGTAGCCGCCTTACCAATTCGGCTGTTTCTTCCATCATCAAGAGAAATGGTTGACATGATTGTGAATGCAAGATACATGAATTTCTGAACTGACTCAAGTGAACAAACTTTCAAAGTGATTAATATACGCTTAATGCCACCTTGATTTAGAAATACTGTTTACTAAACACTAATAGATAGTGAGAAAAAGTTGCATGCTTTGTCAAGGTTGTTTATCAGTGATTGTAGCGACTAGGGCTGCAAATTGTTCTAATTTGCCTTTCATTCAATGTGTTAACTTTAACAGGTCCAGGGCACTTGGTCCTTACGTTCCATGTGCCAAGTTTAAACATTGGTGCTTTCTTCCTCATTTCACTTCGCCTACTCTGTCTGGGCACAGAATATGGAGATAGTATTTTACTCAGTCAAACTATCCCACTCTCGACTTCATTTCAAGAATTTCTGAAGAAGGTCCATACATTCAGAATTGAAAGAAGGTGCAGGGAATGCCAGAAAAACTGATTTCATATATAAATATTTAGCTAAAACTGTTAAATTGTGTGTGTGTGGTATAACAAATTGAAAGCACTCTTAGAGAATATATCAATGTTAACAATCAATGGAATATACTAAATGCTGCTCAGCTTCAGAGATTGTAACTAAAATGATCCTTTGTGATGAAAACAAACAGCTGTGATTGACACATTTGTTGGTTACTAAACTCTGATTGTCTGTTTCATCCCAGTCCAACTTTCTCTTGTGTTCTCAAACATAATCCAACTACATTTCTTTGCAGTTTATTTATTAAATAGATGATAGTCCTGACAAATACTGTTATCTCAAAAATTGTGTCTATAAAGTAATCATTTATTGTTACATATCTCAGATTGAATCTGCATGGTTCCAGGCATTTCATTTCTTTGTTGTGTGTGCATTTCTGGCAGGGTGAAAGTCCTCTTGACATAGCCATTAATCAGAGTAATGGTGACCTGGTGAGGAAGCTTCGAGACATGCAGGCCGCAGCACAAGCTGCCAAACAGAGTGTTGTAGGGAGATATGCCTCCAACAAGGTAGGCTTTTGGGCTATTTTCTAGTGTGTGTGTTTTGTGTTGATAGCAAATTACATGGGGTGGTTTCTCGTTGTTGGCTCTAGTTTATTTATATTGAGATAAAAACACAAGTTCTTGTCATTTAAATTCTTTGTTGTCTCTTTATTTCCTTTAGACTCAAGTGGTCATGGCATATTTGTATTGCTTTCTCCTCTATTTGTCTTCTGCATGTTGCACATCAAATGTGTGATATTTCATTAGTGCATTATCTTCTAGGTTTGTCTTTTCTAGTTGCTTCAGCGTTGTAGTGCTCTATAGGTTTTTAATTGCTTTTATATGTGTGTGTAATTGTACAATTAGATAATCTCTCTCTCTCTTTCTTTCTCTCTCTCTCTCTCTCTCTCTCACTAATATTATCTGTCTGTCTGTCTGTCTGATCTATCCATAAATCCATCCTATATATATATATATATATATATATATATATATATATATATATATATATATATATATATATATATATATATATATATATATATATATATATATATATAGATATATATATAGTCATATATATAAAAATATAGCCTTAAAAGTATTCTGTGGTTACTGTATGAATGTTAGTATTGACATTTGTTTGACTGGAACATTAGCATCATAGACCTTTGACTCATGTGTATTATAAACAATATGATGTGCAACTTGTTCGCAGACATTCAGGACTAGGACAGCTTATGTATTCCCTTTTGTGGGAATCTTTGTGATTGGATTCATACCAGAACTAACAGCCCACTGGTCACTGAAGTTTCTGCTGTTCTTTCCTTGTCTGATTGCATCCAGCTTCATTTTCAGGTAAACTTGTTGATGACGCATTTACATTTGATGTTTGTAAACACTTGTTGATTATTTACATTTGATGTTTGTAAACACTTGTTGATGAAAAACACATTTACATTTGATGTTTGTAAACACTTGTAGATTATTTACATTTGATGTTTGTAAACACTTGTTGATGAAAAACACATTTACATTTGATGTTTGTAAACACTTGTTGATGAAAAACACATTTACATTTGATGTTTGTAAACACTTGTAGATTATTTACATTTGATGTTTGTAAACACTTGTTGATGAAAAACACATTTACATTTGATGTTTGTAAACACTTGTTGATGAAAAACACATTTACATTTGATGTTTGTAAACACTTGTTGATGAAAAACACATTTACATTTGATGTTTGTAAACACTTGTTGACGAAAAACACATTTACATTTGATGTTTGTAAACACTTGTTGATGAAAAACACATTTACATTTGATGTTTGTAAACACTTGTTGATGAAACACACATTTACATTTGATGTTTGTAGTTGCTAGAATGAACGGGGCTACATTTGATACTAGTTTATAGAATAGCTAGATGTTTATTTGTGTTAGAACTTACATTCAAGCTGTAACATGGGTGTTTAAGTGACAAATTACTAGACAGAGCACAGCCAGACTTGATGTTTAAATGACAAATTACTAGACAGAGCACAGCCAGACTTGATGTTTAAGTGACAATTCACTAGACAGAGCACAGCCAGACTTGATGTTTAAATGACAAATTACTAGACAGAGCACAACCAGACTTGATGTTTAAGTGACAAATTACTAGACAGAGCACAGCCAGACTTGATGTTTAAGTGACAAATTACTAGACAGAGCACAGCCAGACTTGATGTTTAAATAACAAATTACTAGACAGAGCACAACCAGACTTGATGTTTAAGTGACAAATTACTAGACAGACTTGATGTTTAAGTGACAAATTACTAGACAGAGCACAGCTAGACTTGATGTTTAAGTGACAAATTACTAGACAGAGCACAACCAGACTTGATGTTTAAGTGACAAATTACTAGACAGAGCACAGCCAGACTTGATGTTTAAGTGACAATTGATTAGACACAGCACAACCAGACTTGATAATTTCCAACTATTTTTCTAAGACTATGCTGTATAATGGGAGCCGTGATAGCTCAGTGGTTAGTGAACTGGACTACAAAGGACAAGAGGTAGGGTTCGATCCCGCCAACTGCTTCCTGGTTCACCCAGCCTTTAATGGGTACCAGATTTTTTTCTGGGAAAGTAAAGCGGCACAGGCGTAATACCGGCCACATTACCCCAAAAATCATGTGCCGAAGGTCTGTAAAAATTATGGTCACTAACACCATATTCCCTATACACCATTTGGCGTGACTGGGGTACTTTATTACTTTACTATGCTGTATAATGCTCTACAATGAAACCTTGGATCAACTACCATCAAGTACCCCGCTGAAGCTGCTACAAAGATGAAAGTACAAGTTTGGAAATCCATCTTGGAATAAGCAGGATCAAATTTTGTTTCCTTATCTGGTATACATTTTTTGGTATTTTGGCAGATTTTTTTTTTACTACAAGGCCGCTAAGATGTATGCTGATATTCTATGCTTGTAGCACCACATTTCAAGAGAATTGAGAAATTCAGTTAAGAAAGATCACCTGTTGTAATTTAAACAATCACATAGTCAAGCCCTCAGACATATTCACTTTAGAGTGCACAAAGATGTATAATGACATACTTGGTGACAATTTATATTTCAGAATGATATTTGACTCTGGTTTGGGCCAGTTGCTGCCCATCTCCATCTACCTGGCAACCAAGTTCTGGATGTATGTCACCTGGTTCTACTACTTCCTGCCCTGTATCCTTGACCTACCATATTATTGTATAAATCGGTGATAGATAAAGCAAGTTATGCCTTTTTTTATTTTTGGATGTACAGCAATAGATTACTTATGGCTTTATAATGGCATGTATGTAGTATATGGTCTCATATTATGGTCTCATCATAAAAATTACCACCTCAAAATACAAATTCCTTAAATTTGACAGTTACTGCAGGCAAACATCCCCCTCCCCCCAACCTTCCTAATTACTACTTCTGGTGACCCCTGAGTGTTGGACTTGTTTCCTTTGATGTTGGATTTTTTTTTTCAAGTGCTTCATAAAAAGTATGACACATATCTGAACACTTGCACTTTAGAACATCTACCTTAGGTTTAAGCAGTTGTGACATCAAATATGGAATTCCCTCCCGTGAAGTCTGACTACAATGTTTTGTCTAACCCGCTGCTGTTGGAAAAATTACACCGGGACTAAATAGTTTATATTATGACCTGCTTAATTCACATTTTATCTCTCATATTAACATTTGGAATTTGTTTATCTATCTATCTATTGACCTTTCGAGCCGTAACCGGCCCATAGGGCGTAGACCAAGATACACCTTCTCCTATATGAATTTTTTGTTCTTGCAGTTTTCTTTTAAAGATATTTTATCAAATCTCGCCTTCTGTCTCTGTTCTGTGCAAGCAGTTCTATCTCATTGAGGGAGCCGATTCCTGCTGCTCTTGCCTCTCTCATCAATGTTCTTCTCAGTGTAAATTTGTTTATACAACTATAAAAATTAATAATTTCAGCGAGTAAAAGTGAAGGTCATAATTTTTTGACCACATAAATTTTGTTGAATTTGCATTGTGCAGTTGCAACATATTTTTGTGCTTGTCGCGTCGGTGAAAGTCACCAACACTGAACTGTTAGGCAACAATTGTTATTTTAGCAAATTTGCGAGATAAACTGAAACATCAGGCAGGACACTGTTGGTGGCATTATTATAAACAATGAGGGGGGGAAAAGTTGTGAATGTAGGTTAGGAATACCTGAATTTTTGTCAGGGTATGGGCCTCATTTGTGTCATATAAAGGGTTTAATTTTCATCAATGTAACTTAGGTCATTTCAGCTAAAAAACGAATCCTGAACTGGCATGGACGGTATTGTAGGAAGAGGCCTGTTTTAAAATTTCACCAAACTTTAGTGTGCCCCTTCCCCCTTTTTTTTGCTCATGGCAGGGGAAGTGTTCTCCTCGGCTGTTAGCAAGACATCAAACACACCTTTGTAACATGGGATATCCAGTGAACGATGCTTTGAGGGAGCTGAACATACGGCTGGATTGATGGACTTAAGCAGTTGTATGAATAGACAATGCAACACCTCTGGTAGTCACAACACAATGTGTTTGAATTTCAGGCCATAAATCTAATGTAGTCCAGGAATTTATTACAGCATCCGACTCCCGTGTGTCTGCTTGGGTAAGCACACAGCTGTATAACAAAAGTTCAAAGGAAATACTATTTTTGAAACCCAAATGTAACGTTCAAGTGGTCGTAATCTTTACAACAGTATTGTGAAAATGTCACCCACAGAAATGTATCATAATCTAGGGTTAATCATTGCTGTTTACATTTTTTATGTTCAGATGAATCAGGTTCACCTTTACCAGCATGAGATATGTGTTCATATTCTTAAAGTGGGAAGTCACATTGACCATGCCGGGGTATATGTTCATATTCTTAAAGTGGGAAGTCACAGTGACCATGCCGGGGTATATGTTCATATTCTTAAAGTGGGTAGTCACAGTGACCATGTCTGGGTATATGTTCATATTCTTAAAGTGGAAAGTCACAGTGACCAAGTTCACAGAGACCATGCCAGGGTATATGTTCATATTCTTAAAGTGGGAAGTCACAGTGACCAAGTTCACGGAGACCATGCCAGGGTATATGTTCATATTCTTAAAGTGGGAAGTCACAGTGACCATGCCGGGGTATATCTTCATATTTTCAAACTGTGTGACCACAGTGACCATGTCGGGGTATATGTTCATATTTTCAAACTGTGGGACCACAGTGACCATGCCGGGGTATATGTTCATATTTTCAAACTGTGTGACCACAGTGACTGAGTTATTATTGTGCTTGCTACTGACGAGAAAGAAGATCCAGTAAAATTACCAGATATGGCAAGTATTTTTTCAGATCAAGAAGGCTCACCCATACCCTGAAAATGTGTACCTGAGATTTTTTTCTTGGAAAATATGGCAGCCTGGCAACCATTAAAAAATATTTGCTCTTGCTCATAGAAAAATCTGAGCACTAACAATGTATTTTTCCATACTGCATTAAAAGGTACGGAGGGAACACTTGCTTATTGTTTAGTTACTGTAGAGGTTAGGGTGTATCAGATTGATGGGATGATAAGACACCCTCTCAGTTATGACACGCCAGGTCATGATTGGTTTCCAGTTGAACTTAAAAGCATAACAGTCTTGTTTGTGAGGACAGCACTAGCAGCTTATAAAATGATGATTTGAGTGACATAAATGGTCAGAAATAATTGAATCAACAATGGAACTGAAGGGTGGCCCAACAACAGTAAGACAGAATGTTGTCAGTGACTCATAGCTGACAGCTTGTGCCAGGACAGACTAACGTTTAAGTAGGGATCGAGAGGGAAGGCTACCCAGTACTCAAAAAATGCTGTACTGGAGTCAGACGTATGTGGTTGAAAGGCACACATATCTCAGTATTACTGGAGTCAGATGTATGTGGTTGAAAGGCACAAATATCTCAGTATTACTGGAGTCAGATGTATGTAGTTGAAAGACACAAATATCTCAGTATTACTGGAGTCAGATGTATGTGGTTGAAAGGCACAAATATCTCAGTATTACTGGAGTCAGATGTATGTGGTTGAAAGGCACAAATATCTCAGTATTACTGGAGTCAGATGTATATGGTTGAAAGGCACAAATATCTCAGTATTACTGGAGTCAGATGTATGTGGTTGAAAGACACAAATATCTCAGTATTACTGGAGTCAGATGTATGTGGTTGAAAGACACAAATATCTCAGTATTACTGGAGTCAGATGTATGTGGTTGAAAGACACAAATATCTCAGTATTACTGGAGTCAGATGTATGTAGTTGAAAGACACAAATATCTCAGTATTACTGGAGTCAGATGTATGTGGTTGAAAGGCACAAATATCCCAGTATTACTGGAGTCAGATGTATGTAGTTGAAAGACGCAAATATCTCAGTATTACTGGAGTCAGATGTATGTGGTTGAAAGACACAAATATCTCAGCATTACTGGAGTCAGATGTATGTACTGAAGGGAGGTCAAAAAGTAATGCACACCACTTTTTTTCTCGGAAACTATTCGGGCAAAATGTGTGAAATTTTCACAGATTGTAGCTGAACATCCCCTTGACACTACCTATTTTTCAACATAATCTCCGTCCAAGCGTATTGCCTTACGCCAACGCGAAACTAGGTCATGAATGCCTCGTTTGTACCAAGTTTTGTCCTGCTCGCGTAGCCATTTTTTAACTGCACGGATCACATCCTCATCATTGTCAAAGTGTTTCCCACGCAGGAATTTTTTGAGTGGTCCAAACAGATGGAAATCTGAGGGAGCCAGATCAGGGCTGTAAGGAGGATGGGGCAGTACAGTCCAACCAAATTTGTTGATTGCTTCCCGTGTTACCAGACTTGTGTGAGGGCGTGCATTGTCATGTTGAAGCAACACATCTGCAGATGGCTTATTATGCCAAACTCTGTGGAACCGATTTTTGAGTTTTGTCAGTGTATTGATGTAAGGTGTCGAGTTGATTGTCTCACCTCTTGTCATTACATCAACAAGAATCGCACCATCAATGTCCCAGAAGACAATGATCATCACCTTTCCGGCTGATGGAGATGTTTTGAATTTTTTTCTTTTTGGTGACTGCGGATGATGCCATTCCATTGACTGCATTTTTGTTTCAGGCTCATAATAATGTGCCCACGTTTCGTCACCGGTAACAATTTTTGACAAAAACATTTTTCCTTCAACACCAAAACGCTCCAACAATTCAGAACAGAATGTTTTCTTTTGAACTCTGTGATCATTTGTTAGGCACCGAGGAACCCGTCGAGCGCAATTCTTTGAATATCCGAGAGTTTTAAAAATTGCGATTGCACTTCCCTTGCTGACTGTAAGCTGTAATGCCAATTGCTGACTAGTGATACGCCTATATTACGAATAATGGCATCAGCCCGGTTTAACATGTCTGTGCTGGTAGCCGAGGCAACACGTCCAGAACGCGGTAAATCATGCAGCTCCACTCGTACACTTCCTGCAGCTTTAATTCTCTGAACCCAGCGACTAACTGTGCTCCTATCGACTGCAGAACATCTGTACACTGCACACAGTCGTTTATGAATGTTTGCCACAGTTTCTTTCTCCGCAACCAGAAATTCTATGACAATTCGCTGTTTGTAACGGACATTGTTGGCAAGCTCCATTTTAACGGTTCATAGATTGCGTAATATTTTTCAGAATGCAGTGCAATTTGGTGCACATAATTGGAACATGTCATATTCCAAGTGTGCAAAATTTCATATTCCTATCTTTATTATTAGCCGAGAAAAAAATTGGTGTGCATTACTTTTTGACCTCCCTACGTAGTTGAAAGACACAAATATCTCAGTATTACTACAAACCTCAATGCTGGAGTCAGATGTATGTAGTTGAAAGACACAAATATCTCAGTATTACTACAAACCTCAATGCTGGAGTCAGATGTATGTAGTTGAAAGACACAAATATCTCAGTATTACTGGAGTCAGATGTATGTGGTTGAAAGACACAAATATCTCAGTATTACTGGAGTCAGATGTATGTAGTTGAAAGACACAAATATCTCAGTATTACTGGAGTCAGACGTATGTATTTGAAAGACACAAATATCTCAGTATTACTGGTTTCAGACGTATGTAGTTGAAAGACACAAATATCTCAGTATTACTGGAGTCAGATGTATGTGGTTGAAAGACACAAATATCTCAGTATTACTACAAACCTCAATGCTGGAGTCAGATGTATGTGGTTGAAAGGCACAAATATTTCAGTATTACTGGAGTCAGATGTATGTGGTTGAAAGACACAAATATCTCAGTATTACTGGAGTCAGATGTATGTGGTTGGAAGACACAAATATCTCAATATTACTATAAACCTCAATGCTGGAGTCAGATGTATGTGGTTGAAAGACACAAATATCTCAGTATTACTGCAGACCTCAATACTGGAGTCAGATGTATGTGGTTGAAAGACACAAATATCTCAGTATTACTGGAGTCAGATGTATGTGGTTGAAAGACACAAATATCTCAGTATTACTGGAGTCAGATGTATGTGGTTGAAAGACACAAATATCTCAGTATTACTGGAGTCAGATGTATGTAGTTGAAAGACACAAATATCTCAGTATTACTGGAGTCAGACGTATGTATTTGAAAGACACAAATATCTCAGTATTACTGGAGTCAGACGTATGTAGTTGAAAGACACAAATATCTCAGTATTACTGGAGTCAGATGTATGTGGTTGAAAGACACAAATATCTCAGTATTACTACAAACCTCAATGCTGGAGTCAGATGTATGTGGTTGAAAGGCACAAATATTTCAGTATTACTGGAGTCAGATGTATGTGGTTGAAAGACACAAATATCTCAGTATTACTGGAGTCAGATGTATGTGGTTGGAAGACACAAATATCTCAATATTACTATAAACCTCAATGCTGGAGTCAGATGTATGTGGTTGAAAGACACAAATATCTCAGTATTACTGCAGACCTCAATACTGGAGTCAGATGTATGTGGTTGAAAGACACAAATATCTCAGTATTACTGGAGTCAGATGTATGTGGTTGAAAGACACAAATATCTCAGTATTACTGGAGTCAGATGTATGTGGTTGAAAGACACAAATATCTCAGTATTACTGGAGTCAGATGTATGTAGTTGAAAGACACAAATATCTCAGTATTACTGCAGACCTCAATCCAAACACACCCACTTAATGTCTTTTTAAGAGCAAATGATGAAAGAAATCTAACCTTTAGTCGTTGTGTGAATGCAAATGAAACGAACAAACAATGGAACAGTATTTACAAACAAGAAATGTGATTTTAACAGTCTTTAATTTTCATGTTATTCAGTTTGTGACTTCTGCACTAACAGGAATTATGTAAATTACAAAATCTAATATGCTGATTATTTACGGGTGGGGGGTGGGGGGAAGGGCCTCCAAATTAGGTAAACGCTAGTTCAAATCACATTAAGGTCAAAACTAATGTTTCTGTCTGAATTAAAATAAAAAAAATCTTGGACCTGACAACCTCATGCCGACTGTGTTGGACCACTGGACATGCAACCTTTATTCTCCAGCCACTTAGAAAATTTCCAGCATAAAACTGCAACAATTTTGTTTAAAATAAGGTTTATTATTGATCATGTACAGACAGAGATTTTCTGTTGGCAATGACCAAATAACAACAGGAGCATATATCTGGGCAGTAATACGGACAAAAGAGGAGGGAATAGAAAATGATACCAAAATAAAGATACAAAAAGCAAGAGAAGCCTTTGCTGCACTAGGAAACTTATGGAAATCCAAAGAAATTGTTAATGTTAAGTCAGTCCTATTATATGGCTGTGAAACATGGAGAACAACAAAATGACAATCATTAAGATATAGACCTTCATTAATCGATGCTTTCACAGAATAAACAGATGGAAATGTCAGAACAAAATCACTATTGTAGAATTATGGAAAAATACCAGTGGACAAGGAAATACAACTAAGATGATGGCATTGTATAGGATACACACAAGAGGAAGACCAAAATATTCTTGGAGAAGACAGGTAGAAGCAGAGGTGAAGATAATGGGGAAGACATGGAATGATCTTAAATGAATATTTAAAAAAACATAACTGCTTGGAAAATGTTTGTTGAAGAACTATGCACTACAGGGAGTTGAAAAGGTAGAAAAAGAAGATATAGGTAGAGATTCATGTACTGCTGTTATAGTGTTTGACTAGTCCAGAGGGTAATTTAATGTCTTGTTCTCATCAAGGATTGACTTGGTTCCAATTAAGTACCTTAACTCTCACCAACCAGATATTGGCCCAGAACCAGGCATCCATATTGTGTTTTTTATAAATTCAATTTTCTTGACATACAACTTTTACAAGTCCTGGCAGACAGACCCAGGCTTCCTTAAGAGCAGCAGAGATGACAAAATCAAGGTACACATTTTGTAGCATCAATAATTGTAGTAAATCAAGGTACACATTTTGTAGCATCAATAATTGTAGTAAATCAGGTTACTAAAACTGTGAGGCTGGTAGCATCAACAATAATGTAGTACTATTCCTACAGGCATAGATGTTTATGTCTCTCCACAACTTTCTATTTCTGCAGTTGCTGGTTTTTGATGATCATGTCTCTCCACAACTTTCTATCTCTGCAGCTATTTATTCTGTTGACTTCTTACCAAACTATTCTCTTCAGCTGTCTTGAAATGTTTCTCTCTGTTCACCCCAGTCTTCTCAATCAATATTTCTAGTTGTCACTATTTATATTCTAGCTGTCATTATTTATATTCTAGATGTCACTATTTATATTCTATCTGTCATTATATATCTTCTAGCTGTCATTATTTATATTCTAGTTGTCACTATTTATATTCTAGCTGTCGCAATTTATGTTCTAGTTGTCACTATTTATATTCCAGCTGTCACAATTTATATTCTAGCTGTCACTATTTCTATTCTAGTTGTCACTATTTCTATTCTAGTTGTCACTATTTCTATTCTAGCTGTCACTATTTATATTCTAGTTGTCACTATTTCTATTCTTGTTGTCACTATTTGTATTCCAGCTGTCACTATTTCTATTCTTGTTGTCACTATTTATATTCTAGTTGTCACTATTTCTATTCTAGTTGTCACTATTTATATTCTAGCTGTCACTATTTATATTCTAGTTGTCACTATTATATTCTAGTTGTCACTATTTCTATTCTAGATGTCACTATTTATATTCTAGCTGTCACTATTTATATTCTAGTTGTCACTATCTGTATTCTAGCTGTCACTATTTATATTCTAGTTGTCACTATTTATATTCTAGTTGTCACTATTTGTATTCCAGCTGTCACAATTTATATTCTCGTTGTCACTATTTATATTCTAGCTGTCACTATTTCTATTCTAGTTGTCACTATTTATATTCTAGCTGTCACTATTTCTATTCCAGTTGTCACTATTTCTATTCTAGTTGCCACTATTTCTATTCTAGCTGTCACTATTTCTATTCTTGTTATCACTATTTCTACTCTAGTTGTCATTATTTATATTCTAGTTGTCACTATTTATGTTCTAGTTGTCACTATTTCTATTCTAGTTGTCACTATTTCTTTTCTAGTTGTCACTATTTCTATTCTCGTTGTCACTATTTCTATTCTCGTTGTCACTATTTATATTCTAGCTGTCACTATTTATATTCTAGTTGTCACTATTTATATTCTAGATGTCCCTTTCTCATGACAGCCAAAATGATGAATGTTTCCTTCTGATGTTGGAAATTAGTTCTCAATTTGCTTTGCTCTCTTTTAGAACATCTTCATTGCTCTTTTAGAACATCCTTATTGTTCTTTTAGAACATCCTCATTACTCTCATTAGTTGTCCATGGTATTCTTAACATTCTTCTGTAAAAACCACATTTCTGTGAGCTCTTATTTTCTTGTCTGTGCTCCTACTGTCTATGATTCGCATCTATATGCTAAAATTGGCTTCACTTAGCACTGTTGAATTCTTTTTTTTCTCCCATCGATAAATATGGATTGTGTAATCTCAACCACTAATGGCACCTTTGTCTGAGATATTCTGCATTTCACCTTCGTTTTACATCTACCACCTGAAATTAACATTGCCTAACTTGTTCAATGTGACAGGTTCTCTAGCTTGTTCCATATGACAGGTTACCTAACTTGCTATTTATCCATAAACTTCTCACTAAAAAATGCACTATTTCACCCTACTTTATCCCCAGACAATCCTAGAGTTGGCTGAGACACAGACCCTAAGGCTAGAACAGTTCTGCAGCACATGTCTGATTAGGAAACCACTGAGATCGAAACATTGTTCTGTGTGTAATCGATGTGTAGCTAAGTTTGATCATCACTGTCCATGGGTCAACAACTGTGTTGGTATGTTGAACTTGTCACATGAAATGTACTTGATTTAGTTAATGGAGGACTTCATCTTTGATATGAAATAATTCTCTCATTGTGAGGTGGAAAGATGGATTTAGATTACAAAAAAGCATTGGATATTCTAGACAGAGAAATGCTTTGGAACTTGCTGAGTCATTATGGAATCCCCAAAAAGTTTATTAACCTGATAAGAACAACATATGAAGGAATGAAATGTAGTGTGGTGCATGAAGGGTAGCTTACAGAAGCATTTGAAATAAGAACAGGAATATGGCAGGGATGCCTTCTATGTACATTTCTCATTCCGCTGGCCACCCCTGGTCTCAGAAGCGAGGCCCGACTTAAAACGTCAATTACTCGCAGAAAAAATATAAGTACCTCAGAAGATGGAGCAATCTGCCTTTGTTGTGAGGAAGCCCTGTGTACACGGCTGCCAGGGAAAAATCGATTAACATGCAAAACTCAGTTCCTAGGGACTTTCCCAGAGATCGTTCGTTCGCTTTCGTCAGCTTTGACCTCTGACGAAGTCCCACCCACTCAATTTTGTGGGACTGAATTTTGCGTGTAAAGTCTGTTTTATCCCATTACAGGATGCCCCTCGCCATGCAGGCAGATTTACTCCGACTTCAGAGGTACTAATTTTTAGTGAATTAGTAAAACCCAGGTGTCCTCGCCAGGGTACGAACCCCGGCTGTTGCCGTGGTAAGCCAACCGCTAATCGATTGCGCTAACCGGACACCCTTTTCCCAGAGATGAAAGCTGGTGAACACAAAAACATAGAAATTCAAAGAAGTAAGATTAAATACAAAAATAAAAATGTTAAAACTCCAGTGTTAAATCAGTCTTATTATATGGCTTTGAAACATAGGGTTGTTAAATCAGTCTTATTATATGGCTTTGAAACATAGGGTTGTTAAATCAGTCTTATTATATGGCTTTGAAACATAGGGTTGTTAAATCAGTCTTATTATATGGCTTTGAAACATAGGGTTGTTAAATCAGTCTTATTATATGGCTTTGAAACATAGGGTTGTTAAATCAGTCTTATTATATGGCTTTGAAACATAGGATTGTTAAATCAGTCTTATTATATGGCTTTGAAACATAGGGTTGTTAAATCAGTCTTATTATATGGCTTTGAAACATAGGGTTGTTAAATCAGTCTTATTATATGGCTTTGAAACATAGGGTTGTTAAATCAGTCATATTATATGGCTTTGAAACATAGGGAACAACAAAAATTACAATCACAAAAATACAAACCTTCATTACTGGATGCTTGCACAGAATAAAAGGATGAAAATGGCGGGACTAAATCACTAACGTAGAATTATGGGAAAGTACCAGTCAAATACCAGTGGACAAAGAGATACCATGAAAATGATGGCACTGGACAGGACACACATTGCAGAAGTCAACTGAGAGTATTACACAACCCTTTTTTTGGATCTCCAGAGGAAGATCATAATATACTTGGAGAAGACAGATGGAAGTAGAGATGAAGATCTTGGCGAAGACATGAAATGATCTTAAAAAAATGGCAAGAAACATAATGGCTTGGAAAGTGTTTGTTGAAGACCTTTGCTCCTCAGGGAGTTGAAATGAAGAAGAGGTGAAGAGTACTTGTTTATAGATAAATAAAAAAGGACTTAACCATTAATGTGAAGAACATTCTCATATTTAACTTCACTTATATAAAATAATGGCTTGGTTTCACACCAAAAATAAAGAACAGTCATAATCATATCCAATGAAGTATGTGAAATGTGATTAGAATACCATGCAGATGTTAGAAACACACATATTTGACATATTCTTGTAACTATTTTACTTTCTAGATGAGGGATGGATTTGTGTAATTAATGGAAGTGTTCTTTGACAGTTTGTAGGATTGGAAGGGAATCAGCCTTACACAAGAACCAAATATCTCTAACCTCATAGAGCTCACTGTCATCATTTATAGCCTCGGAGGACAGGCGATTCTTAGCTGGCCAGTATGGCCAGCAACCCAAAACGGATGGAGACTTCACTCACATCCTTTGTGAGACTTCTTAGAAAGCCCTTTTTTCACAACAGATTAGCTACATGAGGTGTCGATCACTCATCTCTTCGATGTTGATATAGAAGAGCTTGTATAGTACCATGAGGTGTCGATCACTCATCTCTTCAATGTTGATATAGAAGAGCTTGTATAGTACCACCTGCGGGAATGGGCATATTCCAGTTTCTTCAGCAGGAACAGGAAATCAGCCATACCAACCTGCTGACCTATATAAATTAGGCCCATGATCACGCAGGCCACTCACAAGACTACTTGTGAACATTCATAAACTCTTTTGGGTCCTAGATAGTTTTACAATGCTTATGTAGAGGTGACTCATAGCTGACTGCTTGTGAACCAAAACTGATCAAGATACACCATGTCCCTGATCTATCTCACTCTCTCTCACTTTTGCTCTTTGTCTCTCTCTCTAAATATATTAAATATATATAAATTTGAGTGCAAAATTTGTGATGTTTATTTTGTGTAAATAGTAGATGATTATCTGAAACAATATAGATGAGTGTGATATTTGTTTTCAGGGAACAATATGGAATAAGTAACAAAATCATTCATAAATATGTGTATGTTCCCATATTGTATTTTCCCACATTGTATTTTCCCACATTGTATATTCCCATATTGTATATTCCCACATTGTATATTCCTATAAAACTTGTTCTCATTCTGAATGTTTTCAGGAGCTAATAACCACCGCTACTTTATTGGTTTCCTCTTCTTCCTGATGGGGATGATATTGTTTTGTCTCTATGGAAGCCTGAGTTGTAAGCTACTTTATTTATATTTCATTCTCATAGATTCACTTGCTCTTTCTACTGCAAACCTCTAATTTATAAACTCTCTAGTACTCTCTCTATTCAAACCTCTAATTTATAAATTTGCTTGCACTCTACTGCTACTGCAAACCTCTAATTTATAAATTCTCTTGCACTCAACAGTTACTGCAAACCTCTAATTTATAAATTCTCTTGCACTCTCACTTTAGAAACCTTTATTTATACTCATATTCTCTTGGATCTTTCCTTCTCTTACTCCTTATACCATTGTCTTTCATTTTGTATTTTTATCTGTCAACATTTGCCTAACTACTTACTCAACTTCTGTTACGGTGTTCACCCACATCTTTCCATATCTTATTGACTTTGTGTCACTTCCTAGCTTGTATCTTTCTTTATCTTATTGACTTTGTGTCACTTCCTAGCTTGTATCTTTTCATATCTTACTGACTTTGTGTCACTTCCTAGCTTGTATCTTTCCATATCTTATTGACTTTGTGTCACTTCCTAGCTTGTATCTTTCTTTATCTTATTGACTTTGTGTCACTTCCTAGCTTGTATCTTTCCATATCTTATTGACTTTGTGTCACTTCCTAGCTTGTATCTTTCTTTATCTTATTGACTTTGTGTCACTTCCTAGCTTGTATCTTTTCATATCTTACTGACTTTGTGTCACTTCCTAGCTTGTATCTTTCCATATCTTATTGACTTTGTGTCACTTCCTAGCTTGTATCTTTCCATATCTTATTGACTTTGTGTCACTTCCTAGCTTGTATCTTTCCATATCTTACTGACTTTGTGTCACTTCCTAGCTTGTATCTTTCCATATCTTATTGACTTTGTGTCACTTCCTAGCTTGTATCTTTCCATATCTTATTGACTTTGTGTCACTTCCTAGCTTGTATCTTTCCATATCATACTGACTTTGTGTCACTTCCTAGCTTGTATCTTTCCATATCTTACTGACTTTGTGTCACTTCCTAGCTTGTATCTTTCCATATCTTATTGACTGTCACTTCCTAGCTTGTATCTTTCCATATCTTACTGACTTTGTGTCACTTCCTAGCTTGTATCTTTCCATATCTTATTGACTGTGTCACTTCCTAGCTTGTATCTTTCCATATCTTATTGACTGTGTCACTTCCTAGCTTGTATCTTTCCATATCTTATTGACTGTCACTTCCTAGCTTGTATCTTTCCATATCTTATTGACTTTGTGTCACTTCCTAGCTTGTATCTTTCTATGTATTACTGACTTTGTGTCACTTCCTAGCTTGTATCTTTCCATATCTTATTGACTTTGTGTCACTTCCTAGCTTGTATCTTTCCATATATTACTGACTTTGTGTCACTTCCTAGCTTGTATCTTTCCATATCTTATTGACTTAAACCTAGATTACAATGCCTATCTGTAATTTACCTTTTTTACTGTACTGTAGTAAAAAAAATACTACTCACATAAAACCGCGTGTAATTTCCAAAATAATGTTTGTTTGAAGATTTTGGTATAAAAACATGGAACAATGACAAATAGGAAGGACAAGAATTTAAAAATAATTTAAAAAATTAAAATGCACTTCTAGAACAGACATCGGCATTGTGTGCATGACAAATGACCTTTTTACGTGCAGCAGGAAAGTTTGTTGTCACTATTCTGGCTTTTATGTGACTCAAGAGAGCAATTTGTTCATGAGGGGCCAGCACCAGCCTGAGGTCGAGCTGAGCCCCTGCTGGTTCATTTTGATGAATTTCTCAAATGGATTCTTTGACATTGCACCCTAAACTCATGACATCATATCTCTCATCAAAAGTGCACCCATAAGTTCTTCTGCTATTTCCAAGGTGAAATGCCCCCCCAGATAGAATTTTCTTCTGATCCCGAGTGTTGTTGCAGAAGTAAATGGCTTATGCATCCACAATGAAGATGTATTCCAGAAACACAGCCATCACCATGAAGGTTCATGAGTGACTGTCGCAGACAATTAGGATTTTTACCTGTACATGGCAGGTAAAAACAACTGCCAGGGCCCTGCCTGTATCCAATGCGGTACTCATTTCCTTGCTTCAGTCAGATTTATTGCCTGAATTTCGCACGCATGACGCTTTGGGCTATGGGATACGTTCTTTGTCTGTTCACACATTGGCCTCATTCTAGCCCTGGCCTCAGAGTATATATATATATGTATATATATATATATATATATATATATACGCTGTTATCTTAGGATTAGGGTTTGTTTTATATCTCGCTGTCAGCCGACCGAGAGATTGTCACTGACAGCCGAAAGTTTCCCCAGTCAAATGTTAAAAAAAAAAGAAAAGAAAACAACCCAATTTCGTGAAAAGTGGCATCCACCATACTCAGAACTGCACCTAACGTCAAATAGTGACAAACCACTGACCTATAATGCCTAGACAATTACACAGCCAAAAAATGCTGGGGTGATAGCTATGTTCTGTGAAGGATATGCTATTTATTTATTTGTATTTTTTTTTGGTTGGGGGGGGGGGGGGGGAGCTGAATTTATATTTTAAAAAAACATACTACGATAGAGTAATTTTGACGGCGTTGTATGGAAAAAAAATTCATCATCAAAGGAAGCAAATCAAACATTCAGGGGCACTGGAATTAATAATTATGAAGGTATAGTGAGGGGACAACAAGTTAAAAACAGTACAACCTAGTGCTGTTGTTGAAAGAGCAATAAACTTGAGTAATTCTGACTTAGGCAGGTGGTTCTGGAAGACACTTGTTTGCATTATATCAGGGTACAAGGGGTACAAGTTAACAAAATGACTCAGACACTTCAACAACTTCATGATAATGTTGACACTTGTCTTCTCCATCAAGTCTGGCAGGTGGAGTGCCCATTTGATTTTTATGAGGATGGCATCACTGGCATTATTTACAAGACAAGCAAACGTTCCCCGTGGGTGGCATGGATTGCCTTGAATGCCATTCTTCACATGGTGTGGGTGGTCTCACTGTTCGTCTGCCAGCTCTACCAGGTAAGCTGGTGTAGTGTTTGGCTTCCTTGCTGTATGAAAGCTGGCATTGTGCTATATATGATCTGTGTGGAAGAGAATTTGATCAAAGCTTGGGTCTCTGTGGGTGAGAGCAAGATGATGGGGGAATATATAATCCCATGGAGTGAGAAACATTTTAAATCTTTAAAGTATATATGAGCTGCATTAAAGAGAAATATATCAAACATTAACATATGTATGATCTGCTTTGAAGAGATTATATCAAACATTAAATTATGTAAACACACATCATATTAGTGTAATTATCCTTTACACACCCTATGTTAATGTATTTATCCTTTACATGCCTCATATTAATGTATTTATCCTCTACACACTCCAGACTAGTGAATTTATCCTTTCATTAAGTTACTGAGTTATTAGCGGGTCATTGCACTCCAAACATGTCCATAGGTGCTCAGATCCCCTCCTCAGCAAGTCTTGCAGTGTCCAGCGACTGACAACTCCAGTTCTAAGTTACACACCCCAGACTAGTGTATTTGTCCTTTACATACTCCAGAATAGTTTATGTATCCTCTACACACCCCAGACTAGTGTATTTATCCTCTACACACTCCAGAATAGTGTATGTATCCTCTACACACCCCAGACTAGTGTATTTATCCTCTACACACTCCAGAATAGTTTATGTATCCTCTACACACCCCAGACTAGTGTATTTATCCTCTACACACTCCAGAATAGTGTATGTATCCTCTACACACCCCAGACTAGTGTATTTATCCTCAACATACTCCAGAATAGTGTATGTATCCTCTACACACCCCAGACTAGTGTATTTATCTTTTACATACTCCAGAATAGTTTATGTATCCTCTACACACCCCATACTAGTGTATTTATCTTTTACATACTCCAGAATAGTTTATGTATCCTCTACACACCCCAGACTAGTGTATTTATCCTCTACATACTCCAGAATAGTGTATGTATCCTCTACACACCCCAGACTAGTGTATTTATCTTTTACATACTCCAGAATAGTTTATGTATCCTCTACACACCCCAGACTAGTGTATTTATCTTTTACATACTCCAGAATAGTTTATGTATCCTCTACACACCCCAGACTAGTGTATTTATCCTCTACACACCCCAGACTAGTGTATTTATCCTCTACACACCCCAGACTAGTGTATTTATCCTCTACACACCCCAGACTAGTGTATTTATCCTCTACACACCCCAGACTAGTGTATTTATTCTCTACACACCCCAGACTAGTGTATTTATCCTCTACACACCCCAGACTAGTGTATTTATCCTCTACACACCCCAGACTAGTGTATTTATCTTTTACATACTCCAGAATAGTTTATGTATCCTCTACACACCCCAGACTAGTGTATTTATCCTCTACACACCCCAGACTAGTGTATTTATCCTCTACACACCCCAGACTAGTGTATTTATCCTCTACACACCCCAGACTAGTGTATTTATCCTCTACACACCCCAGACTAGTGTATTTATCCTCTACACACCCCAGACTAGTGTATTTATCCTCTACACACCCCAGACTAGTGTATTTATCCTCTACACACCCCAGACTAGTGTATTTGTCCTCTACACACCCCAGAATAGTGTATGTATCCTCTACACGCTCCAGCAAGTTTTTTTTTTTACCTGTTGTCCAGTTGTCCTTGATGCACTTCCATATGCTAAGACTGACTTTACATAACATCGAAGAGCTCTTTTTCTTATCTCCAACTCATATATGAAACTCACGTGATGATTGGTATGTGATTGTGATGTCTTTTTCTTCTTAATCCTCCAGTCGGAGCATAGGGCACTCACAAGAGATCTTTACACAATCTGATCTAGAGCAAGCATGGACAACTCTTGCCACAACCTGCCAGCCTCTATCACTTCATCATGTATGGTTCATCGCCATGTGCCCAATGGTCTTCCTCTTCTCCATTTGCAGGTGGTGTCCATGTTAATGCTAGGTGCGAATGCCTGGTTCGTTTTGTTCATAAAACATGGCCTAGCTATTTCCAACTTCTTCTTGTCACTTCTTGATTGATTGATCTTTATTTGTTTGTGATGTGCTCATCCCAATGGATGAATTAGAATCTTCTGAAGACAGATTATGATTTTAAGATCTTGTAACTTTCAGATCATGTGGCTGGCAATGACCACCAATGAAAGGATGAACCAGGCCAGATATTGGCATATGCAGAAGATGGAGAGCAGGGACATAGGTGGGCATTCAGAATGTTGCAGTGATGGGGGAGGTGCTGGTCATGGGCACAGTCATAACCATGGACATGGCCATGGACACAATCATTCCAAGCCAAAGATTGTCAGTCCATTTCAGTAAGTGCTTGCCTCTGAGACCTTGTTACATGGACATCTTGTTACTGGTTTTGTTGTGTTAGTGTTTTTGCTTCTTGGTTGTTATCTTTAAATGTTTTTGTTGTTATGCTAAATACCTCTGTTATCCTTTTTGTTTCATCTTATTCTTTGTTTTCGTTATCCTTAATCTTTTTGTTAGGCTATCTTTAAAAGGGATACCACCACCATTATCATCATCATTTGCAGTGCTCAGTGTCATCGATGATCCTTCCCATTCGCATGATTGATCTTTTAATGTTTTTGTTCTCTTTCAAGCACATTCTCTTGTCAGCTCTAGTTCTTCAAGCACATTCTCTTGTCAGCTCTAGTTCTTCAAGCACATTCTCTTGTCAGCTCTAGTTCTTCAAGCACATTCTCTTGTCAGCTCTAGCTCTCCAAGCACATTCACTTGTCAGCTCTAGTTCTCCAAGCACATTCTCTTGTCAGCTCTAGTTCTTCAAGCATATTCTCTTGTTAGCTCTAGTTCTTCAAGCACATTCTCTTGTCAGCTCTAGTTCTCCAAGCACATTCTCTTGTCAGCTCTAGTTCTCCAAGCACATTCTCTTGTCAGCTCTAGTTCCTCAAGCACATTCTCTTGTCAGCTCTACTTCTCCAAGCATATTCTCTTGTCAGCTCTAGTTCTTCAAGCATATTCTCTTGTTAGCTCTAGTTCTTCAAGCACATTCTCTTGTTAGCTCTTCTTCTTCTTCAAGCACATTCTCTTGTTAGCTCTTCTTCTTCTTCAAGCACTTTCTCTTGTCAGCTCTAGTTCTCCAAGCACTTTCTCTTGTCAGCTCTAGTTCTTCAAGCACATTCTCTTGTTAGCTCTAGTTCTTCAAGCACATTCTCTTGTTAGCTCTTCTTCTTCAAGCACTTTCTCTTGTCAGCTCTAGTTCTTCAAGCACTTTGTCTTGTCAGCTCTAGTTCTTCAAGCACTTTCTCTTGTTTGCCTAGACATATTTATATCATATCTTATTTCTCACAAATATCCTACCTTTTTTTTTTTCCACAGCCGTGGGATTTTCAAGAATCTTGTTGACCTCATGAACTGGAAGTGTTGTGGGCTGCTTCGACCTCTTCAAGTCGACTGGACATCCAAGTTCACCCTCGACTCAGACTCAGGCCCAAACTATCAGGCCTCTAACTTGTATGCTGGCAGAGAGAACTACCAGTTTGTCTAGAACTGTTCTTGTTTGTTGATGTTTTCAGTCATTACATGTAAGAGTTGCAGCCATTTATGGGAGTTCATGCTGTAGTCTGTGCATTGAACATCAGAGTTATCTGTGCTTTGAAGGTCAGAGTTATGTGCTCTGACTGAGTTAGAGATATATGTTGAAACATCTTCTGCAATTATGACTAAAATACCAGGTTGTAATATTTTAAACAATTGCAGGCTGAAATGGGCTATGAGCAAGGTATGAGATATGTGATCAAAGTACACAGTTACTGTGAGATTAGGAGGTTTGTGATCAAATTACACAGTTACTGTGAGAGTTGGAGGTTTGTGATCAAAGTACACAGTTACTGTGAGAGTTGGAGGTTTGTGATCAAAGTACACAGTTACTGTGAGAGTTGGAGGTTTGTGATCAAAGTACACAGTTACTATGAGAGTTGGAGGTTTGTGATCAAAGTACACAGTTACTATGAGAGTTGGAGGTTTGTGATCAAAGTACACAGTTACTATGAGAGTTGGAGGTTTGTGATCAAATTACACAGTTACTGTGAGAGTTGGAGGTTTGTGATCAAAGTACACAGTTACTGTGAGAGTTGGAGGTTTGTGATCAAAGTACACAGTTACTATGAGAGTTGGAGGTTTGTGATCAAAGTACACAGTTACTATGAGAGTTGGAGGTTTGTGATCAAATTACACAGTTACTGTGAGAGTTGGAGGTTTGTGATCAAAGTACACAGTTACTATGAGAGTTGGAGGTTTGTGATCAAAGTACACAGTTACTGTGAGAAGGTAGGTTACTGTGAGAATAGGAGGTTTGTGATCAAAGTACACAGTTACTGTGAGAGTTGGAGGTTTGTGATCAAGTACACAGTTACTGTGAGAATAGGAGGTTTGTGATCAAAGTACACAGTTATTACAATGAGGGTAGGAAGTATATGATCAAAGTACACAGTTATTACAATGAGGGTACATGAGGACAGGCGCACCAGACTGCTGAACGCATACTTCAAGACTGCACTGAATATAGTAGACTGAGGATAATCCGTAGGCCCAAAGCTAGAACACTACAGACAAAATGATATAGGCTTCTGCAAGCATTACAAAAGGCAGTAATATTTATACAAGAATCAACATTGTAGACATAGACAATACTTCATGTCAACAAAAGGTAGATAGTTAAGACAGAGAGTGCATTGAAAATCAAACCAATGTAAACATTGTTAATGTTTTTTTTGTTGCACCTAGATTGTTGTGAAGTGTGGCAGTTATCAGAATACGAGTATGTTGGATTGTTAGTCGATTAGAACAGGGTAGAGCCATAATCAGGTAGCTCATCTGTAAATAGGATTCATAGTTTTGGAGAGTAAGGCAGAGTTGAAAACCTTGGTGTGTGTTGATTACTACCAGATTTGCCTCTCACTGTGCATATTGCTCTGGAGTTACGTTTGCCATCAGTTCTCACACAGTCTGACTTCTTTGTGTCAATTTATATGAGTAAGAAGGTTCATACTTATACAATTGTTGTATGTTGTTAGTTTCAGTTTCATACTACGTGCTATTTTTATGTGTTGCATGTCAAAACAGGCAAAATCAAATAGTGTTTCCTCTGACTATGGAATGTTATATGTTAGATAATTAACATAATTTCATAATTTTATTGTAGCAGATCTAACATAATTTTAACATTTATTGCTATGAAGTTAACATAATTCAAAATCTTGTTGTAATTAGTGTGACAAGTAGAAGTACAGATCTAGCTTGTCACTGTTACTTTCAACAAAACAAGTGGACTCTGTGTGTCATTATCATGATATGGAAGCTGACTGTATGTAATATGTATATGCTGTGTACATCAAAATAAAATCTGTGCTGATTGCTATTTTATTAGGATTGTATGTATATGTGATCATATGGTTCTGTGACCTACTTCATGCGATGGCTGAGGTGGTTTTCGTTTGATTCTATCTTCTATTGTTGATGAAGACAAGGAGTATAGCACAAACTAGAGTTGAGTAAGTGGAGCGCCCTCCACGTAATGTGGATGGCAGTGTGAGGTGGAAGGGTTCTTTTTTTGTCACCAGAGTTGGCAAGATGATGAACGAGGTTCATTGTTGTCTAGAGCTATCAGAGTTGGCAAGATGATGGATGTGGTTCATTGTTGTCTAGAGCTATCAGAGTTGGCAAGATGATGAATGAGGTTCATTGTTGTCTAGAGCTATCAGAGTTGGCAAGATGATGAATGAGGTTCATTGTTGTCTAGAGCTATCAGAGTTGGCAAGATGATGGATGAGGTTCATTGTTGTCTAGAGATATCAGAGTTAGCAAGATGATGAATGAGGTTCATTGTTGTCTAGAGCTATCAAAGTTGGCAAGATAATGAATGAGGTTCATTGTTGTCTAGAGATATCAGAGTTGGCAAGATGATGAATGAGGTTCATTGTTGTCTAGAGCTATCAGAGTTGGCAAGATGATGGATGAGGTTCATTGTTGTCTAGAGTTGGCAAGATGATGAATGAGGTTCATTGTTGTCTAGAGCTATCAGAGTTGGCACGATGATGGATGAGGTTCATTGTTGTCTAGAGCTATCAGAGTTGGCAAGATGATGAATGAGGTTCATTGTTGTCTAGAGCTATCAGAGTTGGCAAGATGATGAATGAGGTTCATTGTTGTCTAGAGCTATCAGAGTTGGCAAGATGATGAATGAGGTTCATTGTTGTCTAGAGCTATCAGAGTTAGCAAGATGATGGATGAGGTTCATTGTTGTCTAGAGATATCAGAGTTGGCAAGATGATGAATGAGGTTCATTGTTGTCTAGAGCTATCAGAGTTGGCAAGATGATGGATGAGGTTCATTGTTGTCTAGAGATATCAGAGTTAGCAAGATGATGAATGAGGTTCATTGTTGTCTAGAGCTATCAAAGTTGGCAAGATAATGAATGAGGTTCATTGTTGTCTAGAGATATCAGAGTTGGCAAGATGATGAATGAGGTTCATTGTTGTCTAGAGCTATCAGAGTTGGCAAGATGATGGATGAGGTTCATTGTTGTCTAGAGTTGGCAAGATGATGAATGAGGTTCATTGTTGTCTAGAGCTATCAGAGTTGGCACGATGATGGATGAGGTTCATTGTTGTCTAGAGCTATCAGAGTTGGCAAGATGATGAATGAGGTTCATTGTTGTCTAGAGCTATCAGAGTTGGCAAGATGATGAATGAGGTTCATTGTTGTCTAGAGCTATCAGAGTTGGCAAGATGATGAATGAGGTTCATTGTTGTCTAGAGCTATCAGAGTGAGCAAGATGATGGATGAGGTTCATTGTTGTCTAGAGCTATCAGAGTTGGCAAGATGATGAATGAGGTTCATTGTTGTCTAGAGCTATCAAAGTTGGCAAGATGATGGATGAGGTTCATTGTTGTCTAGAGATATCAGAGTTGGCAAGATAATGAATGAGGTTCATTGTTGTCTAGAGATATCAGAGTTGGCAAGATGATGAATGAGGTTCATTGTTGTCTAGAGCTATCAGAGTTGGCAAGATGATGGATGAGGTTCATTGTTGTCTAGAGTTGGCAAGATGATGAATGAGGTTCATTGTTGTCTAGAGCTATCAGAGTTGGCACGATGATGGATGAGGTTCATTGTTGTCTAGAGCTATCAGAGTTGGCAAGATGATGAATGAGGTTCATTGTTGTCTAGAGCTATCAGAGTTGGCAAGATGATGAATGAGGTTCATTGTTGTCTAGAGCTATCAGAGTTGGCAAGATGATGAATGAGGTTCATTGTTGTCTAGAGCTATCAGAGTTAGCAAGATGATGGATGAGGTTCATTGTTGTCTAGAGATATCAGAGTTGGCAAGATGATGAATGAGGTTCATTGTTGTCTAGAGCTATCAAAGTTGGCAAGATGATGGATGAGGTTCATTGTTGTCTAGAGATATCAGAGTTGGCAAGATGATGAATGAGGTTCATTGTTGTCTAGAGTTATCAGAGTTGGCAAGATGATGAATGAGGTTCATTGTTGTCTAGAGATATCAGAGTTGGCAAGATGATGAATGAGGTTCATTGTTGTCTAGAGATATCAGAGTTGGCAAGATGATGAATGAGGTTCATTGTTGTCTAGAGCTATCAGAGTTGGCAAGATGATGGATGAGGTTCATTGTTGTCTAGAGATATCAGAGTTGGCAAGATGATGAATGAGGTTCATTGTTGTCTAGAGATATCAGAGTTGGCAAGATGATGAATGAGGTTCATTGTTGTCTAGAGCTATCAGAGTTGGCAAGATGATGAATGAGGTTCATTGTTGTCTAGAGCTATCAGAGTTGGCAAGATGATGAATGAGGTTCATTGTTGTCTAGAGCTATCAGAGTTGGCAAGATGATGAATGAGGTTCATTGTTGTCTAGAGATATCAGAGTTGGCAAGATGATGAATGAGGTTCATTGTTGTCTAGAGATATCAGAGTTGACATTATGATGAATGAGGTTCATTGTTTAGAGCTATCAGAGTTGGCAAGATAATGGATGAGGTTCATTGTTTAGAGCTATCAGAGTTGGCAAGATAATGGATGAGGTTCATTGTTGTCTAGAGATATCAGAGTTGGCAAGATGATGAATGAGGTTCATTGTTGTCTAGAGCTATCAAAGTTGGCAAGATAATGAATGAGGTTCATTGTCTAGAGTTATCAGAGTTGGCAAGATGATGAATGAGGTTCATTGTTGTCTAGAGATATCAGAGTTGGCAAGATAATGGATGAGGTTCATTGTTGTCTAGAGCTATCAGAGTTGGCAAGATGATGAATGAGGTTCATTGTTGTCTAGAGATATCAGAGTTGGCAAGATGATGAATGAGGTTCATTGTTGTCTAGAGATATCAGAGTTGACATTATGATGAATGAGGTTCATTGTTTAGAGCTATCAGAGTTGGCAAGATAATGGATGAGGTTCATTGTTTAGAGCTATCAGAGTTGGCAAGATAATGGATGAGGTTCATTGTTGTCTAGAGGTATCAGAGTTGGCAAGATGATGAATGAGGTTCATTGTTGTCTAGAGATATCAGAGTTGACATTATGATGAATGAGGTTCATTGTTTAGAGCTATCAGAGTTGGCAAGATAATGGATGAGGTTCATTGTTTAGAGCTATCAGAGTTGGCAAGATAATGGATGAGGTTCATTGTTGTCTAGAGGTATCAGAGTTGGCAAGATAATGGATGAGGTTCATTGTTTAGAGCTATCAGAGTTGGCAAGATAATGGAAGAGGTTCATTGTTGTCTAGAGCTATCAGAGTTGGCATGATGATGGATGAGGTTCATTGTTGTCTAGAGCTATCAGAGCTGGCAAGATGATGGATGAGGTTCATTGTTGTCTAGAGGTATCAGAGTTGGCAAGATGATGGATGAGGTTCATTGTTGTCTAGAGGTATCAGAGTTGGCAAGATAGTGAGTTAGATTGTTTTCTGGAGCTATCAGAGTTGGCAAGATAGTGAGTTAGATTGTTTTATGGAGCTATCAGAGTTGGCAAGATAGTGAGTTAGATTGTTTTCTGGAGCTATCAGAGTTGGCAAGATAGTGAGTTAGATTGTTTTATGGAGCTATCAGAGTTGGCAAGATAGTGAGTTAGATTGTTTTATGGAGCTATCAGAGTTGGCAAGATAGTGAGTTAGATTGTTTTCTGGAGCTATCAGAGTTGGCAAGATAGTGAGTTAGATTGTTTTATGGAGCTATCAGAGTTGGCAAGATAGTGAGTTAGATTGTTTTCTGGAGTTATCAGAGTTGGCAAGATAGTGAGTTAGATTGTTTTCTGGAGCTATCAGAGTTGGCAAGATAGTAAGTTAGATTGTTTTCTGGAGCTATCAGAGTTGGCAAGATAGTGAGTTAGATTGTTTTCTGGAGCTATCAGAGTTTGCAAGATAGTGAGTTAGATTGTTTTCTGGAGCTATCAGAGTTGGCAAGATAGTGAGTTAGATTGTTTTCTGGAGCTATCAGAGTTGGCAAGATAGTGAGTTAGATTGTTTTCTGGAGCTATCAGAGTTGGCAAGATAGTGAGTTAGATTGTTTTCTGGAGCTATCAGAGTTGGCAAGATAGTGAGTTAGATTGTTTTCTGGAGCTATCAGAGTTGGCAAGATAGTGAGTTAGATTGTTTTCTGGAGCTATCAGAGTTGGCAAGATAGTGAGTTAGATTGTTTTCTGGAGCTATCAGAGTTGGCAAGATAGTGAGTTAGATTGTTTTCTGGAGCTATCAGAGTTGGCAAGATAGTGAGTTAGATTGTTTTCTGGATATATCACTTGTTTCAGTCCTTTAGCTTCTTGAACCTGTAAAGGGAACAGTCCCCAAGCAAGATTAAATATGTCTTGGTCTTTGTATCCTTAAATATGTCTTGATCTTTGTATCCTTAAATATGTCTTGGTCTTTGTATCCTTAAATATGTCTTGGTCTTTGTATCCTTAAATATGTCTTGGTCTTTGTATCCTTAAATATGTCTTGGTCTTTGTATCCTTAAATATGTCTTGGGGTGTGGTACCAATTCTCAATCATGATTTTCCTAGCTTCGGCTGACATATTCCCAAGATTTCAAATCAATCCAAACAAAAAATTTGAATTGATTTCTGTTCCCAAACTTAATCAGTTGTCACTACTATGTGCTTGTTGTCATAAGCTATTTTTATTTGTAGATACACATTTATTGCTCATTTGTTAACAAAAATAATTAGATAATGTTTGATTGCAGCAGGATTCATGTATTATAGAGCAAGTAGGATGATTTCATGAGTTGTGGGGGATACACTCATCTCTAAGACCATCACAGATGGGGCAGTGATGATGCTACATATATATTTATGAGTACAGAAGATAAGGAGCTATATCATTTCTCAATACAAAATGCAGTGAAATCTAAGTAATGATATCACATTTTACAGCTGTCACTGTGCTGATAGTTTTGACAAATATCTCTGTGCTGCAGCTGCTGACATTCATGTTTCTCTCATTACTGAGTGCTTGTCCCAACACCACTTGTGGCCATTTCTTCTGCTGTGTCAGCACATCAGTTATTCAATTTGCCAGATTTTGCTGATGTTTCCAAGAGTCATAGTTGCCAGTTGTTGCTGTTGTTTCCAAGAGTCACAGTTGCCAGTTGTTGCTGATGTTTCCAAGTCACAGTTGCCAGTTGTTGCTGATGTTTCCAAGAGTCACAGTTGCCAGTTGTTGCTGATGTTTCCAAGAGTCACAGTTGCCAGTTGTTGCTGATGTTTCCAAGAGTCACAGTTGCCAGTTGTTGCTGTTTCCAAGAGTCACAGTTGCCAGTTGTTGCTGATGTTTCCAAGAGTCACAGTTGCCAGTTGTTTCCAACAGTCACAGTTGCCAGTTGTTGCTGATGTTTCCAAGAGTCACAGTTGCCAGTTGTATTCTTGATCCTGATCTCCACAATTAAACCAGACTTGCCAACTTCATTCTCACAGCCGTCTCATAACAAACTAGCCACCTCATAACATACATAGCCGTCTCATAACAAACATAGCCGTCTCATAACATACATAGCCGTCTCATAACAGACACAGCCGTCTCATAACATGCATAGCCGTCTCATAACATACATAGCCGTCTCATAACATACAAGCCATCTCATAACATACACAGCCATCTCATAACAGACACAACCACCTCATAACAGACCCAGCCATCTCATAACAGACACAGCCATCTCATAACAGACACAGCCATCTCATAACATACATAGCCATCTCATAACAGACACAGCCGTCTCATAACAAACTAGCCACCTCATAACAGACATTGCCATCTCATAATAGATACAGCTATCTGTTCCATACACTTTCCTGCTTGTGTGTTTTGTAATAATTCAGTTACAGTCTTGTTGGTAAGCAAGTGATTGTGATTACAGATGAGTCCTTTACAATTGTGTATGTATGTCAAAAGCTCTGACAATGCTTATACAAATCTCCTGTCTGAAAGTTTGAAAACCCCCGGTTACCATGACTTTGTATGTTCTGCTCCACATTTGTTTAATTAAATAACACTATTCAGGGAAAAGGAAATGGGCATTTTCTACTTTTGATGTTGTCAACAATATTCTTATTTTGAACATTGTTATTCTCTAAGCTTCCGCAGTAAATCTTTGTCATTGACAAGAAATGATCTATTTATGTTTGTGTGTGTCTGCAGACAGTGGGATTCAGTTTTGCCATTTGAAACATTTCATACTTTCTATTTTTATATTTATTGTGTTGTGTATGTTGGCCTGATGTTTTAGTTTTGATTTATTTCTGTAATTCAAGCATTTTCCTGTGGTCCATGTTGTGTGTGTGCCTTGTCTCAGTGGCTGGCAAGATTGTATTTTACACCTGTTGTTGTCTTGTTTTTATGTTTAACTGACATAGTTCATGTCTGTGGTCTGTGCCATTTTACTTCACCAAATATGTGTTACTGGTACTTGTTACAGCCATTTTTAAGGTTAACATGTTACAGTCATTTATATATTTGTTATGTCTGTATGTGAGGTTTGCATTTTACATACATATGTTTATAAGCATCTTATATACATTTGATAGGTTAGCCTGCTGCTTCCAATTATAGGGTTTGTCTGTTACACACTGCCAGTCAAATTTACCTGAAGCATCCAATTATAGGGTTTGTCTGTTACACACCACCAGTCAAATTTACCTGAAGCATCCAATTATAGGGTTTGTCTGTTACACACCACCAGTCAAATTTACCTGAAGCATCCAATTATAGGGTTTGTCTGTTACACACCACCAGTCAAATTTACCTGAAGCATCCAATTATTTAAAATTACAAGTCTTAAAACAACTAAAAATGAAAATAGAACTACTAAACACAATTAGAACAAGACAAATGACATTTTTGGGGCATGTTAAAAGACACAACAGCCTAATAAAAGTAATATTGGAAGGGAAAATACAAGGTAAAAGAGGCAGAGGCAGATCAATACTAACATGGACGAGTAACATCAAAAGATGGATAAGTCAACCTATGACAATCTGCACCATCAAAGCAAGAGACAGAGCGGAATGGGGATCCATGGTAGCCAACCTTCGATGCGGATATGGTACTCAATGATGATGATCCAATTATAGGGACTGCTCTATATATTCAATTATAAGGTTTGCCTAATATATCCAGTTATAGGGTTTGCCTGATGTATCCAATTATAGGGATTGCTCGATATATCCAATTATAAGGTTTGCCTGATATATCCAGTCATAGGGTTTGCCTGTTACACACACCAATAAGATTTTACTTGATACCCCCAACTACAAACTTACTGCATCCTGTAACATAAACCTTGTTACATTCACTCTTAAGGTCTAACCTGTTACATATGTGTATAAATGAGCAGGTTACATATGCTTGTTACAGCCAGAAATTAGGGTTTCCCATGCTCTTCTAGGGCTGTGCTTTACCCACTTATGATAACTGAATGTGCAGAGGAAGACACATTTGTTTGTGTGTATTGTTTTAATTGAGAGAGTTCATTTATTGGCTCTTTCTCACATTTGGTCTTTAATTATAATGGTTTGTGTTAGGTGTTCATTTGTTCATGTTGTGTCTAAATGAACAATCAATAGGCATTAAAGTACCCAATAAATCTATGACCTAAGCAGATATAGAAATAATTATATCACATTCACATTTGGTGTTTCTCTTGTGACTTCAACAGCTTGCTCTCATTGTTTTGTCATATTTTATTGCATGTCTTTTCTGGTGATTTTGAAATAATGGTTTTACATCTTAAAATGGTTTTCCATTTGAAATAAAAATATTTTTTTGTTAGAACTTTGTTTATAAGGACATTTTGTGGATGAGTTTATGAATGAAGTTTGGTGGTCGTTCTGGTACAGGCTGGATCTCTGGAGCGTGTACATCAAAGTAAGGCTGAGCTTTTTTCTTGTAACATGTGCCATCTATGCTGACTGAACTCAACTCTGTGTGACAGGTGCCATCTGTGCTGACTAAACTCAACTCTGTGTGACAGGTGCCATCTGTGCTGACTGAACTCAACTCTTTGTGATGGGTGCCATCTGTGCTGACTGAACTCAACTCTTTGTGATGGGTGCCATCTGTGCTGACTGAACTCAATTCTTTGTGATGGGTGCCATCTGTGCTGACTGAACTCAACTCTTTGTGATGGGTGCCATCTGTGCTGACTGAACTCAACTCTTTGTGATGGGTGCCATCTGTGCTGACTGTGAACTCAACTCTTTGTGATGGGTGCCATCTGTGCTGACTGAACTCAACTCTTTGTGACAGGTGACATCTGTGCTGACTGAACTCAACTCTGTGTGACAGGTGCCATCTGTGCTGACTGAACTCAACTCTTTGTGATGGGTGCCATCTGTGCTGACTGAACTCAACTCTTTGTGATGGGTGCTGACTGAACTCAACTCTGTGTGACAGGTGCCATCTGTGCTGACTGAACTCAACTCTGTGTAACAGGTGCCATCTGTGCTGATTGAACTCAACTCTGTGTAACAGGTGCCATCTGTGCTGACTGAACTCAACTCTGTGTAACAGGTGCCATCTGTGCTGACTGAACTCAACTCTGTGTAACAGGTGCCACCTGTGCTGATTGAACTCAACTCTGTGTAACAGGTGCCATCTGTGCTGACTGAACTCAACTCTTTGTGATGGGTGCCATCTGTGCTGACTGAACTCAACTATTTGTGATGGATGCCATCTGTGCTGACTGAACTCAACTCTTTGTGATGGGTGCCATCTGTGCTGACTGAACTCAACTATTGTGATGGGTGCCATCTGTGCTGACTGAACTCAACTCTTTGTGATGGGTGCCATCTGTGCTGATTGAACTCAACTCAGGTGCATGTACATGCTTCTGCAGAAACAAAAATATCTCTGCTATCAAATTTTCAGAGGCCATTTGGTCTGATAAAAAAAAGCAACACTTTTGGTTATTTAATCTGCACTCTTCTAGTCAGTAGTGACCATACAGCTTTCTCATCCAGTTATTGAATCTGGACATCTAGTAGTGACCTCACAGTCGACACATCCAGTTATTGAATCTGGACATCTAGTAGTGACCTCGCAGTCAACATATCCAGTTATTGAATGTGGACATCTAGTAGTGACCTCACAGTCAACATATCCAGTTATTGAATGTGGACATCTAGTAGTGACCTCACAGTTGACATATCCAGTTATTGAATCTGGACATCTAGTAGTGACCTAACAGCCAACATATCCAGTTATTGAATCTGGACATCTAGTAGTGACCTCACAGTCAACATATCCAGTTATTGAATCTGGACATCTAGTAGTGACCTCACAGTCAACATATCCAGTTATTGAATCTGTGGACATCTAGTAGTGACCTCACAGTCAACATATCCAGTTATTGAATCTGGACATCTAGTAGTGACCTCACAGCCAACATATCCAGTTATTGAATCTGGACATCTAGTAGTGACCTCACAGCCAACATATCCAGTTATTGAATCTGTGGACATCTAGTAGTGACCTCACAGCCAACATATCCAGTTATTGAATCTGTGGACATCTAGTAGTGACCTCACAGCCAACATATCCAGTTATTGAATCTGTGGACATCTAGTAGTGACCTCACAGCCAACATATCCAGTTATTGAATCTGTGGACATCTAGTAGTGACCTCACAGCCAACATATCCAGTTATTGAATCTGTGGACAATTAGTAGTGACATCACAGTCAACATATCCAGTTATTGAATCTGGACATCTAGTAGTGACCTCACAGCCAACATATCCAGTTATTGAATCTGGACATCTAGTAGTGACCTCACAGCCAACATATCCAGTTATTGAATCTGGACATCTAGTAGTGACCTCACAGCCAACATATCCAGTTATTGAATCTGGACATCTTAGTAGTGACCTCGCAGCCAACATATCCAGTTACTGAATCTGTGGACATCTAGTAGTGACCTCACAGTCAACATATCCAGTTATTGAATCTGTGGACATCTAGTAGTGACCTCACAGCCAACATGTCCAGTTACTGAATCTGTGGACATCTAGTAGTGACCTCACAGTCAACATATCCAGTTATTGAATCTGTGGACATCTAGTAGTGACCTCACAGTCAACATATCCAGTTATTGAATCTGTGGACATCTAGTAGTGACCTCACAGTCAACATATCCAGTTATTGAATCTGTGGACATTTAGTAGTGACCTTACAGCCAACATATCCAGTTATTGAATCTGTGGACATCCAGTAGTGACCTCACAGCCAATATATCCAGTTATTGAATCTGTGGACATCCAGTAGTGACCTCACAGCCAACATATCCAGTTATTGAATCTGGACATCTAGTAGTGACCTCACAGCCAACGTATCCAGTTACTGAATCTGGACCCTACTGGTCAGTTGAGCAACTTCTGCTAGTAGACCTCACGTCTTAGTACCAAGGGCACCAATGACTCATTCCTGTTTATTTGATGTCATTGAGTTTATAATGTAGATCTGTGGTCCAGCCGCACTCTGGTGATAAGAAATTGCAATAATGTTCTGGATATCATCAAAGGGTAAATATAATTAACAGAATCAACTTGATTTCCCTCTTATTCTTTCTTTTATCCTCTGACAAAGACAAAGGGCATCTCTCCATCTATATTCTATCTATCTATCTATTGTCCTTTCGAGCCGAAGACGGCACATAGGGCAGAACCACAATCTCAAAAACAGAAACCTTGCGTGCCAAAGTGGCACATATTGCAGAGATCAATGCTTCTAAAATATATGGCACTGTTTCCATAACAATACTTTTTACAATGACAGCTTGTCAAGCCATCGATCAACCTCCTTAGTCGCCTCTTACGACATGCCTGGAAGGTCACAGTGTCACTATTCTTTAATCTCTATTACCTAGGATTAATTTAGGAAAATTCTCTGGGATTGGTTGCTGGGGATAGATTGTCTCTCAATACTGCATTATAACGAAGATGTAGCTGGCATAGTGGATTCACTCTAGTGGACAGTTCACTTCATCAGTTCACCTTACTGAACTCACTCTCTCTTTCTCTCTCTCTCTCTCTCTCTCTCTGCGATCAAGACTAAAACAGAGTAGGATTCCAGACTGTCTCATGAAGTCAGCTGTCTGTTTAAGTGAATCGATTGCCCCATATAGTTTCTCTTCCAGTGAGGTGGGTGTGGACCACATTGCTCTTCTCAGGTCTGTGTACTGGGGGCAATCTGTAGAACATGTTTTGTAGTCATATTGTCCAGTGTACAGTGGCATAGGCTGGTTGTACCTATTTTGAATTTGGTGAACATGTGATTCCTCATTCTATTGTGGTCAGTGCGTAGGCGAAGTATGATGACTTGATCCCTCCTTGATAGTTGGTGGTATCCGTCACTCTCGTTATGCTTTCGGTGTTCTCGTTTCCATTTTTCATGGAACTGACATTTGAGGATGGATTTGGCTTCATCATAACTGAGCGGATGGTTCACTTGTGGTAATCTCCCTCCCTCTTTAGCTAATTTGTCTGCGCGTTCGTTCTAGTGTATATTGCAGTGTGATGGTATCCACCGAATGACTACTCTCTGGAAGTTATTGCATCGTTGGTCCAGGGTTGTTCTCAAGTCATCTAGTTCATTGTTCTTGGGACTTTTTAGAGCTGATAGTACTGACAGAGCATCAGTCAGAATCACCAATTTATTGTGCACGTTATTTCTGTGTTGAGTAGCCAATGTTGCAGCATCTCTGAGGGCCTCAGTTTCTGCTTTAAAGTTGTTTGAGAATTTTCCAGAAGCTATTAACTTGGTGATCTCGTCCTGGTTATTCAGCGTCAAGAACACACCACCCCCTCCATTTCTGGTGGCATTTGTAGCAGAGCTCACTCTAGTGAACAATTCAGTTCATCAATTCACCTTACTGGACTCCCTCTAGTGAACAATTCAGTTCATCAATTCACCTTACTGGACTCACTCTAGTGAACAATTCAGTTCATCAGTTCACCTTACTGGACTCCCTCTAGTGAACAATTCAGTTCATCAATTCACCTTACTGGACTCACTCTAGTGAACAATTCAGTTCATCAATTCACCTTACTGGACTCCCTCTAGTGAACAATTCAGTTCATCAATTCACCTTACTGGACTCACTCTAGTGGACAGTTCAGTTCATCAGTTCACCTCACTGGACTCCCTCTAGTGGACAGTTCAGTTCATCAATTCACCTTACTGGACTCACTCTAGTGGACAGTTCAGTTCATCAGTTCACCTTACTGGACTCACTCTAGTGGACAGCTCACTTGGTCGGTTCATCTTCCTGGGCTCACTGTGGTGGATAGTTCATGTCATCGGTTCTACTTCCTGGACTCACTCTAGTGGTCAGCTCACTTCATCAGCTCTTCTTTCTGGACTCACTCTAGTGAACAGTTCACAGCTTCGATTGACCTTCCTAGATCTGTCCTTGGGAGATCTGTAACACAATTAGTTGACAGGGCACACAGACCTGGCACAGCATCAATGCGTGGACGGCAACACTAAGATGAAACGTTGGCAGCTGGTGTTTTATTCTCAGCCCAACAATGAAGTGCTTTAAAACATGAAACAAATGTACAGTCAAAGAAAACATCTCAATCACAGCAAACCCTTGTCGAGAAATCACTTTGAATTTGTCATTGAATTCAGCAGGACTTCTTCTATCTAGTTATCTTTATAATCATATAAAAAGCATGCACTCATAGTTTTCTGCAGACCAAACTCTTTTTACAGCTTGGTAGCTTGTTCCCATCTCTATCTCTACAATATTCTACTAGCTAACTCATCATCATCATCATGTACCCTGCCGGTTGGCGTAGGCGATCATGTCTCTCCACAATCTTCTATCTACAGTGCATCGTATCAGTTCTGTTGCTGAATGTTTTCCATGCCATGACACCAAGCTATCCAGTATTTTCTCTCTTTGTCGTCCGCGATCTCTCTTTCCTTTTATTTTGCCAGTTGTAACCAAGTATTCCAATTTTCCTCTTCTCATGATGTGCCCGAAAATGTTGATTGCTTCTTTCTGATGTTTTTTAAGAGCTCCCTTTTTGTGTTGGCCTCTTTGAGAACTTCCCCATTGGTCTTTTTATCTGTCCAGGGAACTTTCAACATTCAACTAGCTAACTACCATCACGAATGTCCATCTCCCTTCTAATGTGTCCGTCTCTCTTTTAATGTGTCCATCTCCCTTCTGTGTCCATCTCCCTTCTAATGTGTCTATCTCTCTTTTAATGTGTCCATCTTCATTCTAATGTGTCCATCTCCCTTCTAATGTGCCCATCTCCCTTCTAATGTATCCATCTCCCTTCGAATGTGTCCATCTCCCTTCTAATGTGCCCATCTCCCTTCTAATGTATCCATCTCCCTTCTAATGTGCCCATCTCCCTTCTAATGTGTCCATCTCCCTTCTAATGTGTCCATCTCCCTTCTAATGTATCCATCTCCATTCTAATGTGTCCATCTCCATTCTAATGTGCCCATCTCCCTTCTAATGTATCCATCTCCCTTCTAATGTGCCCATCTCCCTTCTAATGTGCCCATCTCCCTTCTAATGTGCCCATCTCCCTTCTAATGGGTCCATCTCCCTTCTAATATGTCCATCTCCCTTCTAATATGTCCATCTCCCTTCTAATGTGCCCATCTCCCTTCTAATGTATCCATCTCCCTTCTAATGTGTCCATCTCCCTTCTAATGTATCCATCTCCCTTCTAATATGTCCATCTCCCTTCTAATGTGCCCATCTCCCTTCTAATGTGCCCATCTCCCTTCTAATGTGCCCATCTCCCTTCTAATGTGCCCATCTCCCTTCTAATGGGTCCATCTCCCTTCTAATATGTCCATCTCCCTTCTAATATGCCCATCTCCCTTCTAATGTGCCCATCTCCCTTCTAATGTGCCCATCTCCCTTCTAATGGGTCCATCTCCCTTCTAATATGTCCATCTCCCTTCTAATATGTCCATCTCCCTTCTAATATGTCCATCTCCCTTCTAATATGCCCATCTCCCTTCTAATGTGCCCATCTCCCTTCTAATGTGCCCATCTCCCTTCTAATGGGTCCATCTCCCTTCTAATATGTCCATCTCCCTTCTAATATGTCCATCTCCCTTCTAATATGTCCATCTCCCTTCTAATGTATTCACTTTGACCAACGGGGCTGGAACTCATCGTACTCAAACAATCTCCCATTTACGTTGGCACTCTTGCATTCTTACCACACTGGTCAACATTTTCGAACACATTTCTCCACAAAAATAAGAAATGCTACAACTGATTTCATGAACAAATGTGAAGTTTAAGAGTGGTGTGAATGTTTGAGGTATAACTGGACATAACAATTGTTGGATATTATAAACAGATAGTGGCAAGTTTTAGCAAAAGTTCCAGCAATACGCTGAAAAAGTGCAGTTATAGTGGCCATCTAAAAAAAAATATCCAGCAAAAATGCAATTACAGTAATGGCGACAAGCTCAGAAAAATAGCCAGCAAAAATACAATTACAGTAATGGCGACAAGCTCAGAAAAATATCCAGCAAAAATACAATTACAGTAATGGCGACAAGCTCAGAAGAATGCCCAGCAAAGTATAGGAATAATTACAATAACGGCGACATGCACAGAAAAATGTGCAGCAAAATATAAAAATAATCAAAGTAATGATGACAAACTGTAGAAAATGTTCTAGTGAATTTTACAAGTAGATCATTGCACAAAAATGTAAAAATCTTGGCAACCACTGAAGAAGATGAAGGTCTACTGTTTTGTTGTAGTGACAGAAGTGTTGTCTAGCGTAGGCCGTACTCCAGTGAGCGTGAGTAGAGCGGTGTTCTTGGTCAACTTGGATAGATCTTCACTTTTGTGAACCGTGGACAGTGCTACATTATGTTATGGTTGGCTGTCTTATATTGTCTTGTTATGGTGCGATGTGCTGTGCTATGTTATTGTAGTGGATTATGTTATGTCAAATTGCTATAGTGGACTATTATGTTATTTTGGCTGTGTATGCTGGCCATGTTATGTTGTTATGGTGAGCTATGTTATGCTATACCATGTTGTCCTTTGCTCACTTGCTGATCTACTTCTGTTCCTGACCTGCTGTACTCCAAAGATCACAATGGGACATAACTCTTGATGCAGCGGTCATTTAAGACTGAAACATTTCTGCTAGCGACAGTTCTGAGAGACGAGATTTCTTCCAACCAGCTTCTTTCATGGATGAAGCCCGGCAGTTCACGCATGGTTGACTCGTTGTTAACACAGGCCGTATTCCTTGTTCACATATCCGTTGTTCACGCATGGTTGACTCGTTGTTAACACAGGCCGTATTCCTTGTTCACATATCCGTTGTTCACGCATGGTTGACTCGTTGTTAACACAGGCCGTATTCCTTGTTCACATATCCGTTGTTCACGCATGGTTGACTCGTTGTTAACACAGGCCGTATTCCTTGTTCACATATCCGTTGTTCACGCATGGTTGACTCGTTGTTAACACAGGCCGTATTCCTTGTTCACATATCCGTTGTTCACGCATGGTTGATTCGTTGTTAACACATGACGTATTCCTTGTTCACATATCCGTTGTTCATGCATGGTTGATTCGTTGTCAACACATAACGTATTCCTTGTTCACATATCCGTTGTTCACACATGGTTGATTCGTTGTCAACACATGACGTATTCCTTGTTCACATATCCGTAGCTCACGCATGAATGATTCGAATAATAAAAACGTAAAATACAGCAAACTCAATGTCGATGGATTGTCTGCCCTTGTGAACTTTCACCTGTGAGGAGACAATGATATGAGAGTTATTTCTGCAAGGATAATTCAAGTACAGACATCGTTTGTTCTTAGGATCGTCATCACCGCACACTGGACGAACCCATTGGTGCTCCGATATCCCATGTCGAAAAATCCGAGAAGAATCCTGGCCCACGTGTACGAACTCCGTAGCACGGCCTGGGATCCATATTTATGACCTACTCTTTTCGATTTTAACTGCCAAGGGATCTTTAACGTGCGCGAGTGCACACGGGGACTCCTATTTGTTGCCGTTATTCGAGAAGGCTAGATATCCGATCTAAGAGATCAGGGGAGGGTACCGTCATGAAGAAAACACATATAATTTTTTCCTATTTTTGAAAAATTACAACCGCTTCTGGTGGGCTTTGATCGCAGTTCCTTCACGTCATGAGGCCGACGTCGCACCTCTAGGAACCCCCCCCCCCCCTGCCCCAACAAGGTACAGACATTGATGGTAGCCAACAGAAGCTGACAAATAAAATGTTCTTGTTAAGAATATCAAAGGGGAGTAATTTTGTCAATAAAACTGCAGATTAAACTTGAGAGTTCTGTTGCCTTGCCGGTTCCATTGTTCCTGGATATATTTACGTTCTCACAATCACGAAGTTTTTGGAGATTAAGTCAGAGGTCACCACTTCCCTTCGACCAAATTCTGTCATCTTCTGTCACCACGTGCACGTGTCCGTATGGCCATCACATTTATGCTTGATATGACCATCACATTTATGCTTGATATGACCGTCACATATATGCTTGATATGACCATCACATACATGCTTGATATGGCCATCACATACATGCTTGATATGGCCATCACATACATGCTTGATATGGCCATCACATACATGCTTGATATGACCATCACATTTATGCTTGATATGACCGTCACATATATGCTTGATATGACCATCACATATATGCTTGATATGACCATCACATACATGCTTGATATGGCCATCACATACATGCTTGATATGGCCATCACATACATGCTTGATATGGCCATCACATTTATGCATGATATGGCCATCACATTTATGCATGATATGGCATCACATACATGCTTGATATGGCCATCACATACATGCTTGATATGGCCATCACATACATGCTTGATATGGCCATCACATTTATGCATGATATGGCCATCACATTTATGCATGATATGGCCATCACATACATGCTTGATATGACCATCACATACATGCTTGATATGGCCATCACATACATGCTTGATATGGCCATCACATTTATGCATGATATGGCCATCACATTTATGCATGATATGGCCATCACATACATGCTTGATATGGCCATCACATACATGCTTGATATGGCCATCACATACATGCTTGATATGGCCATCACATACATGCTTGATATGGCCATCACATACATGCTTGATATGGCCATCACATTTATGCATGATATGGCCATCACATACATGCTTGATATGGCCATCACATACATGCTTGATATGACCATCACATACATGCTTGATATGGCCATCACATTTATGCATGATATGGCCATCACATACATGCTTGATATGGCCATCACATACATGCTTGATATGACCATCACATACATGCTTGATATGGCCATCACATACATGCTTGATATGGCCATCATCAGGATGGGCCGTTCTATGAGACAACCTCTGGTACCCATTTTCAGTAACTGCTTGGACACGTAACCGTGTTGTTTGGAAGAAGAACCCTAACCCACTGTCACCGGACGCGCGCGCTAACCACCGCGCTAACCACCGCGCTAACCACCGCGCTAACCACCGCGCTAACCACCGCGCTAACCACCGCGCTAACCACCGCGCTAACCACCGCGCTAACCACCGCGCTAACCACCGCGCTAACCACCGCGCTAACCACCGCGCTAACCACCGCGCTAACCACCGCGCTAACCACCATCTTGTGCCACTTAGTCCCCAGATAACATTTTCCCCACATCCCCCCACCCCGTTGTATTCAGCACCGCGCCATACGCTAGCGAAAGCACAGAAGATGGTTTCACCTTTGATGCATGAACTCCCTAATTCCGACGAAGGCTTTGAAATTGGAGAGAATAATTGGGTAAGCTTTTTCCGATAGCAACATATGATTGTGAATCATGGACAATCTCGCAAACAGCAAAGAAGAAAATAGATTCATTCGAAAGAAAATGCAGAAAAATAGAATAGCTAAGATCTATCTATCTATTGACCTTTCGAGCCGTAACCGGCCCATAGGGCGTAGACCAAGATACACCTTCTCCTATATGAATTTTTGTTCTAGCAGTTTTCTTTTAAAGATATTTTATCAAATCTCGCCATCTGTCTCTGTTCTGTGCAAGCAGTTCTATCTCATTGAGGGAGCCGATTCCTGCTGCTCTTGCCTCTCTCATCAATGTTCTTCTCAGTGTCTCCCTGGGTCTTCCTCTTTTTCTTTTACCTGTTGTTTCCCATATGAGGGCTTGCTTTGCTATTCGATTATTATCTCTTCTCATCACATGTCCAACGTATGACCATCGTCTTTTCTTTATTACTGAAGATATTAGTGGTTGATTGGCGATTTCTCTAATTTCCTCGTTTGTTTTGAATTCGTTCCATTCTATACCAAGTATTTTCCTTAGACATTTATTTTCGAATGCGTTCAACTTTGTTAGCTAAGATACCATAGTAAAAAAAAAGTAAAGTACCCCCCGTCACGCCAAGTGGCGTATAGGGAATATGGTGTTAGTGACCATATATTTTACAAGCCTTCAGCAACTGATTTTCGGGGTAATGTGGTCAGTATTACGCCCGTGCTGCTTTACTTTCCCAGAAAAAAATCCGGTATCCATTTAAGGCTGGGTGAACCCGGTAGCCGTCGGTTGGGATCGAACCCTACCCCTTGTCCTTTGTAGTCCAGTTCACTAACCACTGAGCTATCGCGGCTCCCTGTGAAGACATACTAAAACATAAAAAGACACTGGCTTATAAACACCATTCTACAGAGGAAATTAAAATACTATGGCCACGTCAAAAGACACAACGGGCTGGAAAGAAAAAAACAATAGAAGGCATGGTTCCTGGGCGACGCATCAGAGAGAGACCAAGAAGGTGGTTTAATGGCATCAAGGTGATCTTGAACATTATAACAGAGATGGGAGATTGCCTATTGACAGAGATTCTTTCAGACGGACTGTGGTGAATGTAACGTTCTGTGGGAGATCTGGCTAGAGACAGAGATTCTTTCAAACGGTTATTTTACTTCTTCTTCTTCTCCTCTCCTCTTCGTCTTCTCCTCTCCTCTTCGTCATCTCCCCTCCTCTTCTTCTTCTCCCCTCTTCTCTTCTCCTTTTTCTTCGTCTTCTCCTCTCCTCTTCTTCTTTTCCTCTCCTCTTCGTCTTCTCCTCTCCTCTTCTTCTTTTCCTCTCCTCTTCGTCTTCTCCCCTCCTCTTCTCTTCTCCTCTCCTCTTCGTCTTCTCCTCTCCTCTTCGTCTTCTCCCCTCCTCTTCTCTTCTCCCCTCCTCTTCTTCTTCTCCCCTCCTCTTCTCTTCTCCTCTCCTCATCGTCTTCTCCTCTCCTCTTCGTCTTCTCTTCTCCTCTTCTTCTTCTCCTCTCCTCTTCTTCTTCTCCTCTCCTCTTCTTCTTCTCCTCTCCCCTTCTTCTTCTCCTCTCCTTTTCTTCTTCTCCTCTCCTCTTCGTCTTCTCCTCTCCTCTTCTTCTTCTCCTCTCCCCTTCTTCTTCTCCTCTCCTTTTCTTCTTCTCCTCTCCTTTTCTTCTTCTCCTCTCCCCTTCTTCTTCTCCTCTCCTTTTCTTCTTCTCCTCTCTCCCTTCTTCTTCTCCTCTCCTTTTCTTCTTCTCCTCTCCTCTTCGTCTTCTCCTCTCCTCTTCGTCTTCTCCTCTCCTCTTCTTCTTCTCCTCTCCTCTTCTTCTTCTCCTCTCCTCTTCGTCTTCTCCTCTCCTCTTCTTCTTCTCCTCTCCTCTTCGTCTTCTCCTCTCCTCTTCTTCTTCTCCTCTCCTCTTCGTCTTCTCCTCTCCTCTTCTTCTTCTCCTCTCCTCTTCGTCTTCTCCTCTCCTCTTCGTCTTCTCCTCTCCCTTCTTCTTCTCCTCTCCTTTTCTTCTTCTCCTCTCCTCTTCGTCTTCTCCTCTCCTCTTCTTCTTCTCCTCTCCTTTTCTTCTTCTCCTCTCCTCTTCGTCTTCTCCTCTCCTCTTCTTCTTCTCCTCTCCCCTTCTTCTTCTCCTCTCCTTTTCTTCTTCTCCTCTCCTCTTCGTCTTCTCCTCTCCTCTTCTTCTTCTTCTCTCCTCTTCGTCTTCTCCTCTCCTCTTCTTCTTCTCCTCTCCTCTTCTTCTTCTCCCCTCCTCCTCTTCTTCTCCTCTACTTTTCTTCCTCTTCAGTGTTCAAGTCTTTTTTGACCATGCGACCTTGATTCGTTATCCTGTGTGATGATGGAGGGGTAAGAACAACACATGGACACAGGAAGAGCTGGTCACATGGTTAATACTCGTATGTGTGTGTCCCAGATTTCCCCCTAAACCTGCGCCATGGCTGACACACTCCATCTTCGGCAGGCTGGATCTAGGTTTGACGTAGGAGTTTATCCGGTAGGGCCGTCCAGGCCCACCCTGCTCGCAATTTCTGTCTGAACGTTCTCCCATAGCCTTTCCTTCTCACGATGGTAACTGCTAGCAGCTCTGGTTTGTTGTCCGGGGTGTCCTTACTCGTGGATAGAGCAATGAATGCAGCTCTTACTTACATGGCCTGTCCCGTCGTTGGACATATGGGGCGTTCTTTAACTGAAGCAGAAGTTCCACTTGTTCCCCCCCCCCCCCCCCCACCCCGTCATGGTAGCAGAAGCCTTCCATCAAGTCTTTGGTTTGTGAGGTCAGATCAGTTTCCATGGTGACATTGACACGCCCCTTTACATGGCGTCTTTCACTGTTACATGTGGGAAAATAATGGTCAAAACTGTTGGAGCTGAATACCATCATCATTGACAATGGCGAGAGTTGTAACTCATCATCATTGACAATGGCGAGAGTTGTAACTCATCATCATTCACAATGGCGAGAGTTGTAACTCATCATCATTCACAATGGCGAGAGTTGTAACTCATCATCACTCACAATGGCGAGAGTTGTAACTCATCATCATTCACAATGGCGAGAGTTGTAACTCATCATCATTCACAATGGCGAGAGTTGTAACTCATCATCATTCACAATGGCGAGAGTTGTAACTCATCACCATTCACAATGGCGAGAGTTGTAACTCATCATCATTCACAATGGCGAGAGGGTAATTTCCTAGTTTGATCAGATATATTATTTCAGTTTGGAAGAGTGATGTCCCCTAAAATATGTCTGCCAAAATACAGTGGTTCTACGCATTCTTGGCGTTGGGGTCATTACGCTGGCATGTAATCATTTCGGAGTATCTGTTGATTGGGCGTTGGGTCCAGGGGTTAGGTTTAGCTTTAGTGTTAAATATTTATAAATATATTATAACGCGTGACAAAAACGACGCCACTCGGCCTAATTATGATCTTCTGATCGAAGGGAATTGTGCGGTTGATTACCAATCGCCGTAATTTACTGCCAAATGTTGGAAGATTGTCAAACTCAGAACTGCTTAGCTGGTTTTAAATATTAGACAAACTAGCCTATATATATAGGCGGATAATTAGTAAGAAGAAGCATAAGAAAGGATAGGGGTTCAGCCAATTATTAATTAACATCTCGATTTGGACGCAGACGCTGACCCGAACGCCACGCTGACCCAAACGCCAGTGTGAGTGACACATGCCAGCGTAATGACCCCAACGCCAAGAATGCGTAGAACCACTGTATTTTGGCAGACATATTTTAGGGGACATCACTCTTCCAAACTGAAATACTATATCTGATCAAACTAGGAAATTACCGGCGAGAGTTGTAACTCATCATCATTCACAATGGCGAGAGTTGTAACTCATCATCATTCACAATGGCGAGAGTTGTAACTCATCATCATCATCAAGTGCCATCTCCGCAACGAAGGTTGGCTACCATGGAGCGCCATTTTGCTCTGTCTCTTGCTTTGATGGTGCAGGTTGTCATAGGCTGACTTGTCCATCTTTTGATGTTACTCGTCCATGTTAGTCTTGGTCTGCCTCTGCCTCTTTAACCTTGATTTTCCCCTCCAAGATTACTTATAGTAGGCTGCTGTGTCTTTTAATATGATCCAAAAATCGCATTTGTCTTGTTTGAATTGTATTTAGGAGTTCTCTTTTTATTTTTAGTTGTTTTAAGACTTCATCGTTTGTTTTCTTTTCTTTCCATCCAATTCTACCTATTCTTCTATCTATCCACATTTCAATGGCTTCAATTTTCTGTTCTGTTTTCTTGTCTAATATCCACGTTTCTGCACCATATAGGAATATTGAGAAGATGTAACATTTTGCTATTCTTAGTTTTAGCCCTGGTGTTATTTGTTTTGAAGCTTGTACATTTTTCATGACATTAAAATTACTTTTTGCCATTCCTATTCTTTTGTTTATTTCAGTTTTACATTTTCCATCACTGGTTATAGTATGTCCAAGGTAACTGAAGTTCTGAACTGTCTCCAGGTCTATTCCTTCAATTGTGATATCCACTTATGGGTTTTGAATATGTCCTTGTTTATGATCACAGTTTTAGTATTTTTGATATTCGTATCCGATTGATATGATTGTTGTAACTAAAACAAGATTAATATTAACAATAAGAAAAATATTAGAATGAGATGTTATTGATATACGACTTTTGGACGAGACTACACTTATTGCTTAGGTAATTTAGATTTAATGAAGGCCCCCCCCCCCCCCCTTCCTCCAACCCCGGTGGTGTCTCCACGTGCCATAGAGCTAATTGACTGGAGTTGGCCGGACTGGTGAGTCTAGACCATCCACAGCATCGACGTTCAACGACCAAATCAGTCATGACGACAGTAAATATTCAGACAAAGCCCAAAAGATTGGCGCAGCCAGAAACGAGAAACTTAGTGGGCGCGTAAGAAGATAATCTCCAACACAGAACTGGAGTCGTCAGTCGCTGGACACTGCGAGAATTGCTGAGGAGCGGATCTGAGCACCTATGGACATGTTCGGTGTGTAATGATGATGACTAGCTAATAAATCAGTTACACCCCCCTCCCTGATGAAAAAAACAATGACTTAATAACATAATTCCTTCGATGCTGTACTGGTTAGCACGTCAGAAAGTAAAATATATTAACAAGAACATAACTAATAATAATTGTTGTGTCAATGTGTCAAGGTCACAGAAGGTCAAGGTCTATGAGTGATTTCACTATAGCTGCCAGTCTTCTTCTTCTTCTACCTTTCAGCTCCCCGTGGAGCATAGGTCTTCAACAAACACTTTCAGCTCCCTGTGGAGCATAGGTCTTCAACAAACACTTTCAGCTCCCCGTGGAGCATAGGTCTTCAACAAACACTTTCAGCTCCCTGTGGAGCATAGGTCTTCAACAAATACTTTCAGCTCCCTGTGGAGCATAGGTCTTCAACAAATACTTTCAGCTCCCTGTGGAGCATAGGTCTTCAACAAACACTTTCCAAGTCGTTTTGTTTTCTGCCATTATTTTAAGATCATTCCATGCATTCCCCATCATCTTCATCCCTGTTTCTATCTGTCTTCTCCAAAAAATCCTTGGTCTTCCTCTTTGTCTTTCCACCCTGAGGATTAAAAAAAGGGCCCGTTGTGTAATACTCTCAGTTGGCTTCCACAGTGTGTGTTCTGTCCAGTGCAATCGTCATCGCTGTATCTCTTTATCAACTGGTATTTGACTGGTACATTTTCATAATGCTATGTTAGTGAATTTGTCAAGCCATTTCCATCCTTTTATTCTGCGTAAGCTTCCACTAATGAAAGTATGTATCTTCATGATTGTCAATTTTGTTGTTCTCCATGTTTCACAGCCATATAATAGGACTGACTTAACATTGGAGTTAGCTGCCATAGCTGCCAGTACTTACATGCAATATCGTGGAAAGATGAAATGTGACCACAGGTAACCGCCGCTCATGGAAACTGAGCAAGGATACGATACTGTCCATGTGATCACGATCTCCCAGGTCTAGCAGCATCTTACGCGATGACATCATCAACTGTTTGTTACCATCGTCATGATTGGGCTAGAGACGAGAGAAGAACGAAATGTGAGCACAGAGAGGGGGCGCGTTCATACAAAGTGACATCAAGGGTATGCAACAAGAATCATAAATGACACTACACACAAACACTGGAGATCACGAATAGAACGGCGAGTTGACAAGGCTGCATAGGGAATACAAGAATATTGAGCTGAGAGAGAAACTGTTATAAGGCACATTGAGGAGGGAAGGGATTTGTTATCAAAGGAAATTAATCATAGGCCACGTTAAAAAATGGGAGCCGCGATAGCTCAGTGGTTAGTGAACTGGACTACCAGGGGTAGGGTTCGATCCCAACCGACGGCTTCCGGGTTCACCCAGCCTTAAATGGGTACCGGATTTTTTCCTGGGAAAGTAAAGCAGCACGGGCATAATACTGACCACATTACCCCAAAAATCATGTGCTGAAGGTCTGTAAAATATAGGGTCACTAACACCATATTTCCCTATACGCCACTTGGCGTGCCGGGGGTACTTTACTTTTTTTTTAACGTTAAAAAATAAAGGACATTAAGCTGTGAAGGTCATTAACAAAACCACAATGATCTAGCAAGGGAATTAACAACACCACATAGTGAGTTGGAGGTAACAGACGCTGATATAAGGACACAAGTTGGGGGTAACAAACGATGATATAAGGACACGAGTTGGGGGTAACAGACGCTGATATCAGAACACATGTTGGGGGTAACAGACGCTGATATCAGAACACATGTTGGGGTAACAGACGCTGATATCAGAACACAAGTTGGGGGTAACAGACTCTGATATCAGAACACAAGTTGGGGGTAACAGACTCTGATATCAGAACACAAGTTGGGGGTAACAAACGATGATATAAGGACACAAGTTGGGGGTAACAAACGATGATATAAGGACACGAGTTGGGGGTAACAAACGATGATACAAGGACACAAGTTGGGGGTAACAGACGCTGATATAAGGACACGAGTTGGGGGGTAACAGACGCTGATATAAAGACACGAGTTGGGGGTAACAGACGCTGATATAAGGACACGAGTTGGGGTAACAAGCAATGATATTGGGACACAAGTTGGGGGTAACAAGCAATGATAAAAGGACACAAGTTGGGGGTAACAGACGCTGAGATAAGGACACGAGTTGGGGGTAACAGACGCTGATATAAGGACACGAGTTGTGGGTAACAGACGCTGATATAAGGACACGAGTTGGGGTAATAAGCAATGATATTGGGACACAAGTTGGGGGTAACAAGCAATGATAAAAGGACACAAGTTGGGGGTAACAGACGCTGAGATAAGGACACAAGTTGGAGGTAACAAATGATGATAAAAGGACAGAAGTTGGGGGTAACAAACGATGATATAAGGACACAAGTTGGGGTAACAAACAATGATATAAGGACACAAGTTGGAGGTAACAAACGATGATATAAGGACACGAGTTGGGTGTAACAAACGATGATATAAGGACACAAGTTGGGGTAACAAATGATGATATAAGGACACGACTTAGGTGTAACAAACGATGATATAAGGACACAAGTTGGGGTAACAAATGATGATATAAGGACACGAGTTGGGGGTAACAAACGATGATATAAGGACACAAGTTGGGGTAACAAACGATGATATAAGGACACAAGTTGGGGGTAACAAACGATGATATAAGGACACGAGTTGGGTGTAACAGACGATGATATAAGGACACGAGTTGGGTGTAACAAACGATGATATAAGGACACGAGTTGGGTGTAACAAACGATGATATAAGGACACGAGTTGGGGTAACAAACGATGATATAAGGACACGAGTCGGGTGTAACAAACGATGATATAAGGATACGAGTTGGGTGTAACAAACGATGATATAAGGACACGAGTTGGGTGTAATAAACGATGATATAAGGACACGAGTTGGGTGTAACAGACGATGATATAAGGACACAAGTTGGGGGTAACAAACGATGATATAAGGACACGAGTTGGGTGTAACAGACGATGATATAAGGACACAAGTTGGGGGTAACAAGCAATGATATAAGGACACGAGTTGGGGGTAACAAACGATGACATAAGGACACGAATTGGGGTAACAAGCAATGATATAAGGACACAAGTTGGAGGTAACAAATGATGATATAAGGACACAAGTTGGGGGTAACAGACGCTGAGCTAGAACTTGATGTAGCAAACGATGATATAAGGACACGAACTTTATGTAGTAAACGATGATATAAGGACACGAACTTGATAAAGCAAACGCTGATATAAGGACACGAACTTGATGTAGCAACGATGATATTAAGGACAACAACTGGATGTAGCAAACGATGATATAAGGATACGAACTTGATGTAGCAAACGATGATATAAGGACACGAACTTGATGTAGCAAACGATGATATAAGGACACGAACTTGATGTAGTAAACGATGATATAAGGACACGAACTTGATGTAGCAAGCGATGATATAAGGACACGAACTTGATGTAGCAAACGGTTATATAATGTCACGAACTTGATAAAGCAAACGATGATATAAGGACACGAACTTGATGTAGCAAACGATGATATAAGGATACGAACTTGATGTAGTAAACGATGATATCAGGGCACGAACTTGATGTAGCAAATGATGATATAAGGACACGAACTTGATGTAGCACACGATGATATAAGGACACGAACTTGATGTAGCAAACGATGATATAAGGACACCAACTGGATGTAGCAAACGATGATATAAGGATACGAACTTGATTTAGTAAACGATGATATAAGGACACGAACTTGATGTAGCAAACGATGATATAAGGACACGAACTTGATGTAGTAAACGATGATATAAGGACACGAACTTGATGTAGCAAACGATGATATAAGGACACGAACTTGATGTAGCAAACGATGATATAAGGACATGAACTTGATGTAGTGAACGGTGATATAAGGACACGAACTTGATGTAGTAAACGGTGATATAAGGACACGAACTTGATGTAGTAAACGGTGATATAAGGACACGAACTTGATGTAGTAAACGGTGATATAAGGACACGAACTTGATGTAGTAAACGGTGATATAAGGACACGAACTTGATGTAGTAAACGGTGATATAAGGACACGAACTTGATGTAGTAAACGGTGATGTAAGGAAGAGAGATGAGGGTAACTCATGTGTCAGAGCATGTTAAGAAACAACGAATCAAAATTGGTGGGACAAACTCAACTTGAAAACATTGATTGGAAGCTCTCACAGCGAGAAGCAGGTCGAGTTAGAAGCTGACGAGCAGACACAGCGATAAGCACTGGGAACATACGACATGTGCAGACACAACGACAAGCACTGGAGACATACGACATGAGCAGACACAACGACAAGCACTGGAGACATACGACATGAGCAGACACAACGACAAGCACTGGCGACATACGACATGAGCAGACACAACGACAAGCACTGGAGACATACGACATGAGCAGACACAACGACAAGCACTGGAGACATACGACATGAGCAGACACAACGACAAGCACTGGAGACATACGACATGAGCAGACACAACGACAAGCACTGGCGACATACGACATGAGCAGACACAACGACAAGCACTGGAGACATACGACATGAGCAGACACAACGACAAGCACTGGAGACATACGACATGAGCAGACACAACGACAAGCACTGGAGACATACGACATGAGCAGACACAACGACAAGCACTGGCGACATACGACATGAGCAGACACAACAAGCACTGGAGACATACGACATGAGCAGACACAACGACAAGCACTGGAGACATACGACATGAGCAGACACAACGACAAGCACTGGAGACATACGACATGAGCAGACACAACGACAAGCACTGGCGACATACGACATGAGCAGACACAACAAGCACTGGAGACATACGACATGAGCAGACACAACGACAAGCACTGGGGACATACGACATGAGCAGACACAACGACAAGCACTGGAGACATACGACATGAGCAGACACAACAAGCACTGGAGACATACGATATGAGCAGACACAACAAGCACTGGAGACATACGACATGAGCAGACACAACGACAAGCACTGGGGACATACGACATGAGCAGACACAACGACAAGCACTGGAGACATACGACCTTGTCAATGTCCTTGATACTCCATTTTCAGAGACATGCTACAGTGTCAACGACTTGGACAACCTATTCTCTCTTGACGCGAAAAACAAAAGAAGCGGAGAAAGTCAAGTACATCATTACTGGTGGAACAAAGGTCAAAGGTGGAGATGACGTCAGAAACAAATAATTATCAGCCCACTTGTTTCTATAAATAGATGATTACTGGATCACAACCATCTCTAGTATTAAGGCCCTCTAACTGACAGAAATCACCCAAAGTTTGAGTCGTGTTCAGTTTTGTGAGAAAGGACGGTTGTTGGTAAAATGACGTCATCCGTGTGTAGTTCGAGTAGCTAAAGACGTCACAAACTTTGGGGGACTTCAGGATTTCTCTCTCAGGAAAATAATAACTCTCGTAGGAGTTCGTAAAACTATGTTGTCATCACAGTCAGGGACAACACGAGTTGCAATAAATCACAGCCAGAGACAACACGAGTTGCAATAAATCACAGTCAGAGACAACACGAGTTGCAATAAATCACAGTAAGAGACAACACGAGTTGCAATAAATCACAGGCAGAGACAACACGAGTTGCAATAAATCACCAGTAGGAGAGTGAGACAAGTAACATCAAAAGATGGACAAATCAGCCTATGATATCATCAAAGCAAGGGACAGAGCAGAATGGCGCTCCATGGTAGCCAACCTTCGTTGCTGAGGCGGCACTCGATGATGATGACGAGGAGATTGAGCGAACGGGAAAATCACAGCCAGAGATAATACGAGTTGCAATAAATCACAGCCAGAGACAATACGAGTTGCAATAAATCACAACCAGAGACAATACGAGTTGCAATAAATCACAGCCAGAGACAATACGAGTTGCAATAAATCACAGCCAGAGACAACACGAGTTGCAATAAATCACCAGTAGGAGATTGAGCGAATGGTGAAATCACAGCCAGAGACAACGCGAGTTGCAATAAATCACAGCCAGAGACAATACGAGTTGCAATAAATCACAGCCAGAGACAATACGAGTTGCAATAAATCACAGCCAGAGACAACACGAGTTGCAATAAATCACCAGTAGGAGATTGAGCGAATGGTGAAATCACAGCCAGAGACAACGCGAGTTGCAATAAATCACAGCCAGAGACAATACGAGTTGCAATAAATCACAGCCAGAGACAACGCGAGTTGCAATAAATCACAGAGAGAGACAACGCGAGTTGCAATAAATCACAGCCAGAGACAACACGAGTTGCAATAAATCACCAGTAGAAGATTGAGCGAATGGTGAAATCACAGCCAGAGACAACGCGAGTTGCAATAAATCACAGCCAGAGACAATACGAGTTGCAATAAATCACAGAGAGAGACAACGCGAGTTGCAATAAATCACACAGAGAGACAACGCGAGTTGCAATAAATCACCAGCAGGAGAGTGAGCGAATGGGGAAATCACAGCCAGAGACAATACGAGTTGCAATAAATCACAGTCAAAGACAATACGAGTTGCAATAAATCACAGCCAGAGACAATACGAGTTGCAATAAATCACAGAGAGAGACAACGCGAGTTGCAATAAATCACAGCCAGAGACAACGCGAGTTGCAATAAATCACCAGCAGGAGAGTGAGCGAATGGGGAAATAGATTTGGTCTAATCAGAGATATAACAGAGGATATTCACATCAATTTTGAAATAAAATAAATGCAAATTTAAAATTAAATTTACATGAGGGGGACTGGTTGGTCTCGAGGCAAGACGCCGGCCTCGAGACAGAGAAGTTGTGGGTTCAGATCCAGCGACACTAGTTGGGATTTTTATTTATGATTTCTTTCTGCGGCAACCACCCCTGGTCTCAGCAGCGAGGCCCGGCTTGAAACGTTAATTACTCATGGAAGGAAAAAATATGAGTATATGAAGACGGAGTTATCTGCCTGTGCGGCGAGGGACCCATGTGCACACTGCTGTCAGGAAAAAGCGGATTAACACGCAAAATTCAGTTGCTTGTCTCTAGGGACTTCGTCAGAGGTGAAAGCTGGTGAACAAACAAAAAAAAATTACATGATGAATAGTTGGCAAAAGACGATATCTTGATCTAAGTGCACATATGTTAGAAGTGGTGATAAGTAAAGAAGATAATCTACATTTAAAAGAAAAGAAGATATCAAATCAAGGCGATAGTAAAGAAATAATAAAACTGAGGGGATAGTAAAGATATAGAATATTCCAAGCCAATCAAAGAAGAGATAAGAATATGAAGCGATCAAAGGGAGCGCACTGTGTCAGTGAAAGAGAGCTTAGATTTGTGTACATGGGTCTACACGAATGTAACAAGCTCAACACGGAGAACTGAACATGAATAGACAGTGGACATGAAGAACCAGACATAATGACGTGAAACCAGCGACTAAAAAAATAGGTACATCACTCGGAGACTCTTTTATAGAGTCACATTTCCTGAACTCTACGCGGGAAAGATTCAATTTGGTTGCAAAATAGGTGTTATTTACTGGGGAGTTCCTCCACACGTGACAAGATAGACACACAGTTGGAATCTAAACTTGATTGAACGTCGCAATCGTGACAATCATCCGTAGTTCAACGCTTGACCTCCGTCATTGACAATATAGTTGTGTCTCCTGAGTGCGGGAGATTGTCGATGAACGCTGTCATTTGTGATGATCGATTTGGAACAGATTTCTGGAACGATGGATCGATAAATGCCGGAGGCAGGGGGATATATTAAATATGGAGATGATAAAAACAATAGCAGTTTTACAACGAAAGAAAGAACCATTTAAAGTAGATGAAATAAATGTAATGAGATACTTCTAGTCTTGTGGAAAATTAGCTAAAAACTTAATTCTACTTTTTTTTTCTATACGTGAATATAGCATTAGACAGGACATAGAATTTGATTGTGCTTGAGCCTGGCGAGCACTGGCATTGCCAGATTGCCTTTAGTGGCACTGATTATTTCTTGACATCGGAGAGAATCTACAATCTGTGAGGGCAAGTGTCAAGCAGGCTAGGCACGATATCTCAGATAAATCAAATGGCTGAGGTCACAAAGTCAGATCAATTTGTCTGTCAACTTACATAACATTTATCCCAACAGAAATTGTCACTTTCGTTCTTACAAATTCATAGCCTTTCGAGTGCTGCCGAGAAGTCTTTATCAACTTCACATTTACATTTGACCCAGTTCACAAATATATAATTATCGTTCGTCTCGAAACCTTATTGTGCCAGTTATATACGAGTTATCGCACTTCGTTGTCCTACTTTCTTCACTTGTGATTTTTTTCGCCCTGCTTTTCGAAATGTGAGGAAAACTGTCCTGCTGATAAGTAAAATATAAGTAAAATTTAAGTAAAATATAGGGCAAAATATAAGTAAAATATAGTAAAATAGAAGTAAAATATAAGTAAAATATAGGGCAAAATATAAGTAAAATATAAGTAAAATATAAGTAAAATATAAGTAAAATATAGCAAAATATAAGTAAAATATAAGTAAAATATAGGGCAAAATATAAGTAAAATATAAGTAAAATATAGGGCAAAATATAAGTAAAATATAAACAAAATATAAGTAAAATATAAGTAAAATATAAGTAAAATATAAGTAAAATACAAACAAAATATAAGTAAAACATAAGTAAAAAATAATCAAAATAAAAGTAAAATATAAGTAAAATATAAGTAAAATATAAGTAAAATATAAGTAAAATATAAGCAAAATACAAACAAAATATAAGTAAAATATAAGTAAAATATAAGTAAAATACAAACAAAATATAAGTAAAAAATAATCAAAATAAAAGTAAAATATAAGTAAAATATAAGTAAATTATAAGTAAAATATAAGTAAAATATAAGTAAAACATAAACAAAATATAAGTAAAATATAAGTAAAATATAAGCAAAATATAAGTAAAATATAAGTAAAATATAAGTAAAATATAAGTAAAACATAAACAAAATATAAGTAAAATATAAGCAAAATATAAGTAAAATATAAGTAAAATATAAGCAAAATACAAACAAAATATAAGTAAAATATAAGTAAAATATAAGTAAAATATAAGTAAAATACAAACAAAATATAAGTAAAAAATAATCAAAATAAAAGTAAAATATAAGTAAAATATAAATAAATTATAAGTAAAATATAAGTAAAATATAAGTAAAATATAAACAAAATATAAGTAAAATATAAGCAAAATATAATTAAAATATAAGTAAAATATAAGCAAAATATAAGTAAAATATAAGCAAAATATAAGTAAAATATAAGTAAAATATAAGTAAAATATAAGTAAAATATAAACAAAATATAAGTAAAATATAATCAAAATATAAGTAAAATATAAGTAAAATATAAACAAAATATAAGTAAAATATAAGTAAAAAAAAAAGTAAAGTAAAGTAAAGAACCCCCGTCACGCCAAGTGGCGTATAGGGAATATGGTGTTAGTGACCCTATATTTTACAGACCTTCAGCACATGATTTTTGGGATAATGTGGTCAGTATTACGCCTGTGCTGCTTTACTTTCCCAGAACAAAATCCGGTACCCATTTAAGGCTGAGTGAACCCGGTAGCCGTCGGTTGGGATCGAACCCTACCCCTAGTCCGTGGTAGTCCAGTTCACAAACTGAGCTATCGCGGCTCCCAAAATATAAGTAAAGTATAAGCAAAATATAAGTAAAATATAAGCAAAATATAAACAAAATATAAGTAAAATATAAACAAAATATAAGTAAAATATAAATAAAATATAAGTAAAATATAAGTAAAATATAAGTAAAATATAAGTAAATTATAAGTAAATTATAAGTAAAATATAAGTAAAATATAACCTTATAAGTAAAATATATTCCCGGTCAGGTCGGGTAATTTTACCTGCTACTGTATGCAGTAAACAGTACAACCTGTGGCTGCCCTGCTGCCTTGCAGGTGAGCTCGGGAGAGTAAAAGGCTAAGAGAGGGTACCCCGAAGTAAAACAACCCCACTGCCTTGTAGGTGAGACTTTTAGTCAAAGGCTAGCGGAGCCAACCGTAAACAAACCGACGGAAGGCAACAGAAAACCACCGTCGTAATGTCTTTGTATAATCATGAATCGCCACATTAGATATAACGACAACAACGTTAAGGGGGTTCCCATGGAAAACCCTCATTCGGTAGGGGATATCATGTGCTACAGGTGATACCCGATCGTCATCAAGCTACTGTAAGCAAAATATTAGAGTCAAGAAAAAGAGGTCTTAAATGTTACGTAGAGCCAGTCTTAACATACGGACGCGAGTCATGGACAATAGGACAACAGACAAGAAAATAACTGGAGTCTGTAGAAATTTGTGGTTTTACAGAAGAATGTGGAGAATACCATGGACAGCTATGAAGAGTAATGAAGAGGTTCTGAAAGAGGTCAAAGTAAAAAGAGAGCTAATTTCCAATATTAGGAAGAGACAATCATCATTTTTTGCCCATGTAATGAGAAAAGAACAACTTGAATATATTGTAACAACTGGAACAATTGAGGGACGAAGAGATAGAGGGAAGCAAAGAGAAAAAATAACAGACAGCTTAAGAGAATGGCTTGGCAGAAGGTCAACAACAGAAATGATAAATAGCTGCCGAGATCGAAAGTTGTGGAGAGACATGATCACCTACGCCACTAGGCCCGGTACTCGATGATGATGATGATAAGTAAAATATAAGCAAAATATAGACAAAATATAAGTAAAATATAAATAAAATATAAGTAAAATAAATACAGTTTTTGTTTCCTTGCAGTTCATCCATTCTAGTCTTGTCTATTGAGTTAAACGTCTGAGTCTTAAAGCTTTTAGCTCTTATTCGTTGCCGGTTCAGATGACGTAATTCGATGGTGGAGTCAAAAATGATAATTGAATAAGTTATATGTAACAACTGTTACACAACAAATGTGATATGTAACAACTGCTACACAACAAATGTGATATGTAACAACTGCTACACAACAAATGTGATATGTAACAACTGCTACACAACAAATGTGATATGTAACAACTGCTACACAACAAATGTGATATGTAACAACTGCTACACAACAAATGTGATATGTAACAACTGCTACAAACAAATGTGATATGTAACAACTGCTACACAACAAATGACGTAAATCTGAGATTGTCAAAGTGAACACAGCGAGAGGCCTGCAGCCAAGTCAACAAGAAGCAGGTGTTGTTAATAACTAGATGAGACAATGGTTCAGCATCAGTGCTTCCACAGATGCAACAATCTAAATGTCATCTCAGACTAGGCTTCCGTAGCTCCCTTCTCCCACAAAAAGACTCCTACAACTGGACTCTCGGTTCTTGACCATTAAGTTGGCACATTATTATTTATATCTAGAACTCCCTTCGCAAAGCCGCTGTGAACTGATTTTATCTAGAACTCCCTTCACAAAGCCTATGTGAACTGATTATATCTAGAACTCCCTTCGCAAGGCTCTGTGAACTGATTTGATCTAAAACTCCCTTCGCAAAGCCCCTGTGAACTGATTATATCTAGAACTCCCTTCGCAAGGCCTCTGTGAACTGATTATATCTAAAACTCCCTTCGCAAGGCCTCTGTGAACTGATTATATCTAGAACTCCCTTCGCAAAGCCTCTGTGAACTGATTATATCTAAAAACTCCCTTCGCAAGGCCTCTGTGAACTGATTATATCTAGAACTCCCTTCGCAAAGCCTCTGTGAACTGATTATATCTAGAACTCCCTTCGCAAGGCCTCTGTGAACTGATTATATCTAAAACTCCCTTCGCAAAGCCTCTGTGAACTGATTATATCTAAAACTCCCTTCGCAAGGCCTCAGGAGACTGATTATATCTAGAACTCCCTTCGCAAAGCCTCTGTGGACTGATTATCTCTGGTGTTAATGAAGATATTTATACTGTTCAGTATGCCAATTAGTAATGAGATACCATTTTACTGATATCAGATTTTTTGTAGTCGGAAACATAAAGATAATTTGATTGGTTGCTACTAAAGTAAGGTGTGGGTGACACAAATACCTGGTAACGGACAACTTGAAAGTAAACACGGACATTGACGTCAACAACGCCAAATAGTAATTGTGAAGAGGGCAATAAAGTGGTGAGGTGATGGGCTTACTGACAACACACGCCACGTACACTCTAGTTGATGACGTTCACGATAACGACATCATCAGTTTTGAGACTAGGCAAGTGTTTGAGGTGGTCAACTACGTGTTCATCTGCAGCTTCATCGCCTTGTTTGGTATGTTAACCAATACCATCAACATGATCGTATTCTGCAAACAAGGATTCCAGAACGCGATGACCATCAGCTTCATGGCGTTGACCATATCCGACATGTGTTGTCTGATTGCACTGCAGTGGTTCGGGATCTGCGTTAACCCACTGGTTGTTAACTCGAGAATTTCTCTTGTGACCTTGGAGATATTTGCTCTGACAGGAGGTTGGCCTCATATAACATTTGGTAGAATAACTGGCTGGATCACCGTCTACATCACAGCACACCGATGTCTGTGCATCACAACTCCCTTGGCAATAAAGAGAATCATAACTCCAAGACGAGCTGTCTTCTCACTGATCGCCATATATTTGGCGAACATCATGACAGTTCTTCCGGTGTATCTCACGTCACACGTCGGCTGGAAGTTTTACCCAGAGAAGAACAGGTCCCTCATGGGCATTGTGGCTGCCAGTAACAACGAGAAGGCAGAGGGCTCTGTCTTTCTGTTGCACGCGGTGTTAGCGTTGACGTCATTTCTGTGCGTCAGCGTCTTGACCTCTGTGCTGGTGATCAAACTGAAAGGGGCATCAAAATGGAGACGTCAGGCCACACAGGGCAAAGGTCAATCTGAAGTCATGTCCAACAAAGACAAGAAAGCCACCAGCATGGTCGTCATGATCTCAAGTCTCCAGATCGCCATGTGTATCCCGAGCATCATTCTCTGCAATGTCACATTTATTGTGCCAAAGTTTGGCATTTTTGGCTCCTACCAGAACATGTTCATGGTGATGTGGTCATTCGCTTTCATATTTACAACCATCAACTCCAGCGTCAACATCTTCATGTACTACAAGATGAGCTCCAAGTACAGAGAGATCTTCCAACAGATATTCTTCATCAGCGGGAACAAACAAGACAATCTGAAGACGATTAATTCTTGTAGTTAAGTGACACTGTTACATGTTGTAAATGATGACATGTGAGAAATCACAATGTTACATGTTGTAAATGATGACACGTGAGAAATCACAATGTTACATGTTGTAAATGATGACACGAGAGAAATTACAATGTTACATGTTTTAAATGATGACACGAGATAAATCACAATGTTACATGTTGTAAATGATGACATGAGAGAAATCACAATGTTACATGTTGTAAATGATGACACGTGAGAAATCACAATGTTACATGTTGTAAATGATGACATGAGCGAAATCACAATGTTACATGTTTTAAATGATGACATGAGATAAATCACAATGTTACATGTTGTAAATGATGACATGAGAGAAATCACAATGTTACATGTTGTAAATGATGACACGTGAGAAATCACAATGTTACATGTTGTAAATGATGACACGTGAGAAATCACAATGTTACATGTTGTAAATGATGACATGAGAGAAATCACAATGTTACGCTTTTTAAATGATGACATGAGAGAAATCGAGAAATCACAATGTTACATGTTGTAAATAATGACACGAGAGAAATCACAATGTTACATGTTGTAAATGATGACATCAGGGAAATCACAATGTTAAATGTTGTAAATGATGACATGAGAGAAATCACAATGTTACATACTGTAAATGAGGACATGAGAGCAATCACAATGTTACATGTTGCAAATAATGACATGAGAGAAATCACAATGTTACATATTGTAAATGAGGACATCAGGGAAATCACAATGTTACATGTTATAAATGAGAATCATCAGAGAAATCACAATGTTATGATTTGTAAATGAGAACTTGAGAGAAATCACAATGTTGCATGTTATAAATGAGGACATGAGAAAAATCCTAATGTTACATTTTGTAAATGAGAAATCACAATGTTATATATTGTAAATGAAATATCACAATGCTATATATTGTAAATAAGAGTCATAATGTTATATACTGTAAATGAGAGTATGAAAGAAATTACAATGTTGCATATTGTAAATGAGAAATCACAATGTTACATATTGTGAATGAGGCATCACAATGTTACATATTGTAAATGAGACATCACAATGTTACATATTGTAAATAGGACATCACAATGTTACATATTGTAAATGAGAAATCACAATGTTACATATTGTAAATGAGACATCACAATGTTACATATTGTACATCAGGAAATATAAAATAATTTGAAATCACGTTAGAAACTAAAGAAAGATAAAGAGTCACACTGTTACAAAGTGAACAAAAAGATGAGTTAAGATGTTAAAAGAGGAAACAGATATTCAATCAAATTGTTACAAAATGGAGAAATAATGACTAGTGATTTGCAATGTTGAAGACTGGAAGAAGGTAACAAATACACAATATAGAATAAAGTTTAGTTTAATAGATGGATCATCCTCATTGTACATTGGGCACGTCCGTATCTCCTTCCAAGTTTAGCCTCAGCATGTGGAGATGTCGAGAATGGCGACTCCAAGTCTGTGCTGATTTGTTAATCTTCTGTCTCCTCGCGCAGCGCTCCTTTATTGGCTCTCCTGTTTGTGACCTGATGTTGATATCGTCTGGACATGGATGTGGGTTCATGATCATTAACTGAATCCTTAGTTCGCCCTACCTCCATGAGGGCATTCAGAATGTCACCCTAGTCTATTATACGTCCGCTTTCCACGACAGCCGTTTCAGCAAATCTGTCAGCTCGTTAATTTCCTTTCATGACCGAGTACCCAGGCACGAAACATGTACCTGTGGGTCCTGAGTCACTTAACGATTCTAGATGCAGACTTCAAGCCAAGCCACTTTTATTTTCCTGAGCCTGTTCATCGAGTCACTCAGAAAGCACACACGAGTAACAGATTGTGTTTCTAGCCAGGTCGTTGCTTTAGTTACTGCCATGATCTCCATGGTAGTTACCGTTTTCTTCTTCACTGTTCTTCCTTTCACCTGGACTATGAAAGCCCATGAGCTCCGACTGTGCCGAACAACGGAAACGTCAGTGTAGATGATTGCCTTCCCTCAGGCGAGTTCTCATAAATCAAGACTCCACGACCGCAGGGTCTTGTTTGCATTGAGTGTTCAGTGTGACAGAAACCCAACCAAGAGGACATGGAGCGCTCTGTTGCTGTCCGTTTCTACTCTCTCTCTGGGGATCAATGCCTCCCACCCCTCACACCATGTGGACAAATCTGTTGAACAATGTCCTCTACCCGCACTATTCATTATTAACGAATGCAGTGCTGAATCTTAACACACGAAGAGTGATCACAACGGAAGGCACTTTCAATATTGATCTGTTGCTTTACCTGTTTATACAGATAAATTGGTCATCGAGCTGTATTGTCTGTCTCAGAGATTGTTGTCTGTAGAAAGTCTTTGATGTTCTCGACTATCAATCTTTTGTCAAGCTGTATTGTCTGTCTCAGAGATTGTTGTCTGTAGAAAGTCTTTGATATCTTAGATCAATCGTCTTTTAGGTGCAACCCCTTCTCCTCTCTTTATGAACGAAACCCTCTATTATTGTGGTTACATAGTCAATATGGCTTTTAATATGGCCAAAGTATGACAATTTTTAGTTCTTTATTCAATTTACTGACAAGCTTTTCTTTCATTTTCTTTTACTCTTGTAGTGGATGTTTCGACTTTTCAGCTTATTTGAGGGTTGATCAGTTATATTTATTGTTTTCTCTAAACCGGAGGGTTAATCTGTCACATTTGTTGACCTTCCATATTTATTCTGTTCTCTAAACTTGAGGATTGTTCTTCCACATTTATTCTTCAATAAACTTTTATTACTGCGGACAAAGTTAATGTCTAGGTCTGAACCCTGCCAAGATCGGTTGAAAAATTCCAGGGACTAGGGAGCTGGTACTAGGTAGCCTGGCACTAGGTAGCATAGCACAAGGTAGCCTGGCACTTGGTAGTTGTGCACCAGGTAGCCTTGAACTTGGTATCCTGACACTACGTAGCCTTGTACTTTGTAAGCCTGTTTCTAGGTAGCCTTGCACTAGGTAGCTCAGCTCTGAGTAGTCTTGCACTAGTTAGCCTGTTACTAGGTAGCCTTGCACTAGGTAGCCTAGCATTAGGTAGCCTTGCACTAAGTAGCCTGGTACTAAGTAGCCTTGTGCTAGGTAGCATGTCACTAGATAGTCAGGCACTAGGTAGCTTGACACTAGGTAGCCTTGCACTAGGTAGCCTGGCACTAGGTAGTTTGACATTAGGCAGCTTGGCACTAGGTAGCCGGACACTAGGTAGCCTGGCACTAGGCAGTCTGGCACTAGGTAGCCTGGCACTAGGTAGTCAGGCACTAGGTGACATTACACTAGGTAGCCTTGCAATTGGTAGTCTGGCACTAGGTAAATTGGCACTGGGTATCCTTGCACTAGGTAGCCTGGCACTCGGTAGCCTGGCACTAGGTAGCCTTGCACTTGGTAGTCAGGCACTAGGTAGCCTGACACTGGTTATCCTTGCACTAGGTAGCCTGGTACTAGGTAGCCTGGCACTAGGTAGTCTGGCACTAGGTAACCTGGCACAAGGTAGCCTGACACTAGGTAGCCTGACATTAGGTAGCTTGGCACTAGGTAACCTGGCACTAGGTAGCGTGACACTAGGTAGCCTGACACTAGGTAACCTGGCACTAGGTAGCACGGCACTAGGTAGCCTGGCACTAGGTAGCGTGACAATCGGTAGCCTTGCAATTGGTAGTATGGCACTAGGTAGCTTGGCACTGGGTATCCTTGCACTAGTAAGCCTGGTACTTGGCAGCATGGCACTAGGTAGTCTGGCACTAGGTAGCCTGGCACAAGGTAGTCAGGCACTAGGTAGCATAGCCCTAGGTAGTCAGGCACTAGGTAGTCAGGCACTAGGTAGCCTGACACTAGGTAGCCTTGCACTTGGTAGTCTGGCACTAGGTAACCTGGCACAAGGTAGCCTGACACTAGGTAGCCTGACATTAGGTATCTTGGCACTAGGTAACCTGGCACTAGGTAGTACGGCACTAGGTAGCCTGGCACTAGGTAGCTTGACACTAGGGGGTATCCTGGCACTAGGTAGCCTGGCACTAAGTAGTCAGGCACTAGGTAGCGTGACACTAGGTAGCCTTGCAATTGGTAGTATGGCACTAGGTAGCTTGGCACTGGGTATCCTTGCACTATTAAGCCTGGTACTTGGCAGCATGGCACTAGGTAGTCTGGCACTAGGTAGCCTGGCACAAGGTAGTCAGGCACTAAGTAGCATAGCACTAGGTAGTCAGGCACTAGGTAGTCAGGCACTAGGTAGCCTGACACTAGGTAGCCTTGCACTTGGTAGTCTGGCACTAGGTAGATTGGCACTGGGTATCCTTGCACTAGGTAGCCTGGTACTAGGTAGTTAGGCACTGGGTATCCTTGCACTTGGTAGCCTGACAGTAGATAGCCTGGCACTAGGTAGCCTGACACTAGGTTGACATGCCACTAGGTAGCTGGCACAAGGTAGCCTGGCACTAGCTAGCGTGACACTAGGTAGCCTTGCGATTGGTAGTCCGGCAATAGGTAGCTTGGCACTGGTTATCCTTGCACTAGGAAGCCTGGCACTAAGTAGCATGGCAATAGGTAGCCTGGCACTAGGTTGTTTGGCACTAGGTAGCCTGGCACTAGGTAGTCAGACACTAGGTAGCATGGTACTAGGTATTCAGGCACTAGGTAGCTTGACACTAGGTAGCATTGCACTTGGTAGTCTGGCACTAGGTAGATTGGCACTGGGTATCCGTGGACTAGGTAGTCTGGCACGAGGTAGTCAGGCACTAGGTAGCCTTGCACTTGGTAGTCTGGCACTAGGTAGCCTGACACTAGGTAGCCTTGCACTAAGTTGTCTGGCATTAGGTAGCATGGCACTAGGTAGCCTGGCACTAGGTAGACAGGCACTAGGTAGCATGGCACTAGGTAGTCAGGCACTAAGTAGCATGACACTATGTAGCTTTGCACTTGGTAGTCTGGCACTAGGTAGATTGACACTGGGTATCCTTGCACTAGGTAGCGTGGTACTAGGTAGTAGGGCACTAGGTAGCCTGACACTAGGTAGCCTGGCACTAGGTAACCTGGCGCTAGGTAGCCTGGCACTAGGTAGCCTGGCATTAGGTAGTCAGACACTAGGTAGCCTGACACTAGGTAGCCTTGCACTTGGCAGTCTGGCACTTAGTAGCTTGGAACTGGGTATCCTAGCACTAGGCAGCCTGGCACTGGATAGCCTAGCACTAATTTGCCTGGCACTAGGTAGCTTGGCACTAGTTTGCATGCACTAGTTAGTCAGGCACTAGGTAGCTTGATACTAGGTAGCCTTGAAATTGGTAGTCTGGCATTAGGTAGCTTGGCACTGGGTATCCTGGCACTAGGTATCCTGGCACTATGTAGCCTGGCACTAGGTAGCTTGACACTAAGCAGCCTTGCCCTTGGTAGTCTGACACTTGGTAGCTTAGCACTGGGTATCCTTGCACTGGGTAGTCAGGCACTAGATAGCCTGGCACTAGGTAGTCTGGCACTAGGTAGCTTGGCACTAGGTAGCCTGGCACTAGGTAGCCTGACACCAGGTAGCCTAGCACTTGGTAGTCTGGCACTTAGTAGCTTGGCACTGGGTATCCTAGCACTAGGCAGACTGGCACTAGATAGCCTGTCTTTAGGTAGCATTGCAGTAGGTAGCCTGGCACTAGGTAGCTTGTCACTAGTTAGCGTGACACTAGTTAACAGGCTCTAGGTAGCTTGACACTATGTAGCCTTGAAATTGGTAGTCTGGCACTAGGTAGCTTGGCACTGGGTATCCTGACACTAGGTAGCATGGTACTAGGCAGCCTGACACTAGGTAGTCTGGCACTATGTAGCCTGACGCTATGTGGCCGGGCACTAGGTAGCCTGGACTTAGGTAGCCTGACACTAGGTAGCCTTGTCCTTGGTAGTCTGGCACTAGGTAGATTGGCACTGGGTATCCTTGCACTAGGTAGCCAGGCACTAGGTAACCTGGCACTAGGTAGCCTGGCACTATGTAGCCTGGCACTAGGTAGCATGGCACATGTAATCTGGCACTAGGTAGCCTGGCACTAGGTAGCATGACACTAGGTAGCATGGCACTAGTTAGTCAGGCACTAGGTAGTTTGCCACTAGGTAACCTTGCATTTGGTAGCCTGGCACTAGGTAGCCTGGCACTAGGTAGTTTGGCACTGGGTATCCTTGTACTAGGTAGCCTGGAACTAGGTAGCCTGACACTAGGTAGCCTGTCACTAGGTAGCCTGCCACTAGGTAGCCTGACACTAGGTAGTCAGGCACTAGGTAGTCAGGCACTAGATAGCCTGACACTAGGTAGCATTGCGCTTGGTAGTCTGGCACTAGGTAGCTTGGCACTGGGTATCCTTGCACTAAGTAGCCTGTCATTAGGTAGCCTGGCACTAGGTAGCCTTGCACTAGGTAACCTGGCACTAGGTAGCCTGACACTACGTTGCCTGGCACTAGGTAGCCTGTCATTAGGTAGCCTGACAGCTTTACAAATAAGGACAACACACAATATTTGACGTGTCGGCCTACATGCGGTCTTTCTCAGGAAACAAAACAATACGAACGGACAACGCAATGAAGATACGCTTTACTACATTTTCTGGAGAAACTAAAACGAATAAATCGGAGAAAGAAGAGACAAAATGAGAAGAAAATACTAAAATATACCTACATAGCTAGATGTATATAGCTGGTTGTAGTTGGAGCAAGTAGATCTCCCGATAGCTGAACTTAAAGAAAGTCAAGCAAAGTAACAGTTCAGTTATGTCAGCATTAGTTTCTGTTTGTGTTGAGGAGTCAAGGTAGCGATTATCTTCTCTAAAGAAGGGAGAATCCTGACGGTAACTGATCGATTTGTTCTCCTTCAGATCGTAAATGTTTATTCATGTGGTAAAATATAAAGTCAAGAGCCCCCGTCACGCCAAGTGGCGTATAGGGAATATGGTGTTAGTGACCATACATTTTACAGACCTTCAGCACATGATTTTTGGGGTAACGTGGTCGGTATTACGTCAATGCCGCTTTACTTTCCCAGAAAAATCTGGTACCCATTTAATGCTGGGTTAACCCGGAAGCCGTCGGTTGGAATTGAATCCGACCTCTTGTCCTTTGTAGCCCAAATTTTATTCTTGTGGTACTTGGTGATAAAAGAGCTTTCACCATAACACTTTTTTCTTCAAAATCTTTATATAATCATTCATACGTGTGCACTCTATTTTAACCATACGAGTGCAAGCCTAGAATAATTAATTTTATAATAACTAAACGAGTGCACTATGTTTTGACTGTACAATTTAAACATCTTTTCAACGATTTCCCCTGTGCACACATTCTTTGTTAAATATATAATAATCATTATTTTTATGTCAGTATACTCATGTGCAATATCACATTTATTTAATTTAGTGCGCATTAGCTTCAGCGTCATTTCGTGTGGCAGTGAATCATGGATAATTCATTCAAAGCATGAGAAAAGACTAAATACTTTTCCTATATTTCATATATGTCAGAACCGTATTCTTGGTGTCACATGTAAGGACAAAGTGACAAACGTTGAGTTCCTCACTCAAACAAGCCTCCCGAACATCTACACGCTGCTCAAACAATGTAGGTCACGCTGGCTTGACACCTTACACCATAAGAAAGATGATCGCATTCCGAAAGATATAATTTATGGACAGCTAACAAATGGCAAAAGAGCTTGTGGTGTGGGGGAGGGGGTGGGGAAGGGAAACATCGATTTATAGACGTGTGTAATTGTGACATGAGGACTCTGAAAATAAACTCTGCAGCCAGGGAAAAGTTAGCTGCAGACCGCAATCTTTGGAAACACACTCTAAAGCTTCAACTCAAACAAGAAGCAGACAGATTCATAGAACAAGACAATACACGGAGAAAGAAAAGAAAAAGCAATATTTCCTAGGGGCGCTGAAAAATCCATAGTCAACTATTACTGACGGAGGCAACTAGTCAACTATTACTGACGGAGGCAACTAGTTAACTATTACTGACGGAGGCAACTAGTCAACTATTACTGACGGAGGCAACTAGTCAACTATTACTGACGGAGGCAACTAGTCAACTATTACTGACGGAGGCAACTAGTTAACTATTACTGACGGAGGCAACTAGTCAACTATTACTGACGGAGGCAACTAGTTAACTATTACTGACGGAGGCAACTAGTCAACTATTACTGACGGAGGCAACTAGTCAACTATTACTGACGGAGGCAACTAGTCAACTATTACTGACGGAGGGAACTAGTTAACTATTACTGACGGAGGCAACTAGTCAACTATTACTGACAGAGGCAACTAGTCAACTATTACTGACGGAGGCAACTAGTCAACTATGACTGACGGAGGCAACTAGTCAACTATTACTGACGGAGGCAACTAGTCAACTATTACTGACGGAGGGAACTAGTCAACTATTACTGACGGAGGGAACTAGTCAACTATTACTGACGGAGGCAACTAGTCAAATATTACTGACGGAGGGAACTAATCAAATATTACTGACGGAGGCAACTAGTCAACTATAACTGACGGAGACAACTAGTCAACTATAACTGACGGAGGCAACTAATCAACTATAACTGACGGAGGCAACTAGTCAACTATAACTGACGGAGGCAACTAGTCAACTATAACTGACGGAGACAACTAGTCAACTATAACTGACGGAGGCAACTAATCAAATATTACTGACGGAGACAACTAGTCAACTATAACTGACGGAGACAACTAGTCAACTATAACTGACGGAGGCAACTAATCAAATATTACTGACGGAGACAACTAGTCAACTATAACTGACGGAGGCAACTAATCAAATATTACTGACGGAGACAACTAGTCAACTATAACTGACGGAGGCAACTAATCAAATATTACTGACGGAGGCAACTAATCAACTATTACTGACGGAGACAACTAGTCAACTATTACTGACGGAGGCAACTAGTCAACTATTACTGACGGAGGCAACTAGTCAACTATAACTGACGGAGGCAACTAATCAACTATAACTGACGGAGGCAACTAGTCAACTATAACTGACGGAGGCAACTAGTCAACTATAACTGACGGAGACAACTAGTCAACTATAACTGACGGAGACAACTAGTCAACTATAACTGACGGAGGCAACTAATCAAATATTACTGACGGAGGCAACTAGTCAACTATAACTGACGGAGACAACTAGTCAACTATAACTGACGGAGACAACTAGTCAACTATAACTGACGGAGACAACTAGTCAAATATTACTGACGGAGGCAACTAGTCAACTATTACTGGCTGAGGCAACTAGTCAACTATAACTGACGGAGACAACTAGTCAACTATAACTGACGGAGACAACTAGTCAAATATTACTGACGGAGGCAACTAGTCAACTATTACTGGCTGAGGCAACTAGTCAACTATGACTGACGGATCAACTAGTCTACTATGACTGACGGATCAACTAGTCAACTATGACTGACGGAGGCAACTAGTCAACTATGACTGGCGGAGGCAACTAGTCAACTATGACTGACGGAGGCATCTATCTAGGACAAATTATTGTGTATTTGCTAGATTGCACGTGAGTCTATAATGATTACTCTACTGCGCTCACCAAATATTTACTGTACAATGTAACGTGTCTTTACTGAACGGAACAATCCACTCTAAAACATTCACTACACTTGTAGACTCTTTCTTCTTATTATTATTATTCGGTGATCATATATTGCTATGCATTTAGACATTTAGACCAGCTTGGGTCACACACGAGACAAGACGGTTTGAGATCATCACCGGTTCACTCCTACAATGCCTAGACTGGAACAGTTTTCTACAAAATTGTTTAATAGCAAGTATAGGTTACATGAACTATTTCAGGTCTTTCTGTAAATGTGAACTAAATTAGTGCATGTTGTCAATATTGACTGCATTAGTTCTGTGTCTATGTTTATACTGCTAGTTCTGTCTATGTTCATACTGCTAGTTCTGCCATTGCTCAGTAATAAATTCTGTGATATAATCATGAATTCTGTGTTTGAATTTGCTTAATACAACAGGATTAAGTTTAATGTTTGGATGATCTGTCACCAACACAACACATGGGCTATTGGTTATTTATCATTTATTAAAGTAAAGAGCATTAGATATGAAAGTTATCAAACTATTGCTGGAGGTATCTTAATGCTTTTTTTTTAACTTGCTCGACATAAACAACTCGAACTAGGTAGGCTTGAAATTAGCTCAACAAAATACTGGAAATGTGTTCCGGGGTGGACGGCAACATGATAGTGATTATTCTAACAATTTATTATTAGAGGTGATCACAGACAAATGGTGTTAGTTCACCTCGCTGACGTGTTGCTATGGTAAAATCTTCCTTCAACAACACGACGCCGTCAGGGAATTCTGTTGACGGCGCCTTGAAATCTCAACAACTTGCTCCAATGGTCTCATGTGTCAGGGGTTAACAAATGTTCATTCTAAAGTCTATCAAGTTGGGCACTCTCCAAGGATGTTCTCTGTGCTGCATTAGGAAACGTATACCTTGACTTAACTATCTGCTTAGTGATCATGAAACGTATATATGGCTGATCTAACTATCTAGTGATCATGAAACGTACCTATGGCTGATCCAGCTATCAAGTGATCATAAAACGTATCTATGGCTGATCCAACTATCAAGTGATCATAAAACGTGTTTATGGCTGATCTTACTATCTAATGTCCATTAGCGGCAAAATGCAGATGATGATGAACTATCAAGTGATCATAAAACGTGTATATGGCTGATCCAACTATCAAGTGATCATAAAACGTACCTATGGCTGATCCAGCTATCAAGTGATCATAAAACGTATCTATGGCTGATCCAACTATCAAGTGATCATAAAACGTGTTTATGGCTGATCCAACTATCAAGTGATCATAAAATGTATCTATGGCTGATCCAACTATCAAGTGATCATAAAACGTGTATATGGCTGACCCAACTATCAAGTGATCATAAAACGTGTTTATGGCTGATCCAACTATCAAGTGATCATAAAATGTATCTATGGCTGACCCAACTATCAAGTGATCATAAAACGTGTATATGGCTGACCCAACTATCAAGTGATCATAAAACGGATCTATGGCTGATCAAGCTGTTTAGTTATCAAATAATAGAATATGAGATATACTCTTTTATGCTGACCTCATCACACGCATTCTACATCTTCATTCTAGACCCAACGATAAAGTCACATTGTACAAGTGGTAAGTTCTGTCGACCCAGCTAAATGAGCTCTAAAGCTTGCACGACGAGCATTTCGGTTCAATTCTGTCTAACAGGACGTGCTGTAGTAGCTGCTGAATGCTGCTGTCATTCATTTGGGTACTACGTCACTTACTGCCGATGGCGACTCCTTGGTTCTGTTGAAGCTTTGCTGCTCCGTCACTTCCATTAGGACACAGTATTCAACTTGATTCTCGTTTGTTCTTACTGGAGGCAACTGTCTTCTTTCATAGTTCACGTGTTGATTAAACGATCTCACAGTTTTGTAATGACCAAGTTGATTGTCCAGTAGCCTCCCATTGTGGGTAGCCATCTTGTAATGATTCCATGTAACTCCCTCCGACAACATCACCAGGTAGCGTCTAGGAAGCTTTATCCAACAGTCCCACTCTCCTGGGGCAGGTACTAAACCCTGGCTGTTCAACACAGAAACGTGCTCAGCGATTTCAGGCTGCACATGGAACACATCAGCTATTCCAACAAGAAATCATTCTTCCATGGGAAAATTCTCACAAGTAACGGATACATTGTGATGATTTTCTTGTGATTTGGAGAGCCTTTAAAGAGCAGTTAAAATGAACAATTTATAAAGAATTTAGCTGAAATCTGAAGACTGTTTAATCGTTTTGTTGAGTGGACAGAATGGAGTTACTCATCTTTCGTGTAGAGAGAGAACAACTCGTTGAGAGTCTGTCTATATTTGGTGCTCATTCGATAATAGAGAAAAATATTGACGCTGGAGTTGATGGTGTCAAAGACAAAAGCTATAGACCAGAAGAAGAAGAAACCATTAGCGTACTGGTGGTCAATCATAAACTCTGGCACAAATGATGTAACCATGGAAACTGCTGTTCCAGGAATGTAACAAATAATGAGGATACTAGCTAACATTATGATCATTTGCATTGTTTTATTGTCTCGTGTGGATATCACGTCACAGTTGTCTGACCCCCCTGTTGATTTCTTTCGCCATTTGGATTTCTGTGCCAGCTTTGTCACGAGGAACGTGGTCAGAAATATGACACAGACAAAGGACATGATCTCGGAAGTTGAGGTGAGGCTGTAGACCAGACCGTAGGCTTGGTCCTTGTTACTTCTGTAGACAAGCCCTAATACTGAACGGTTTCTGGTCGGAACAAACTTCCAGTCCCAGTACGCGATGCAGTACTCGGGAAGAAGCATAGAGAGATTGATAGCAAAAGTTGCGCAAATTACGATGGTCGTTCGTTTGAGAGTTACGATCTGTTTGACCTTGAGAGGCAAGGTTATACCCAGACACCTCTCGGCCGTGATGAACACGGTGATCCAGCTGGTGATGCGGCCGAAGCAGACGTGGAGCCAGCCTCCAGATAAATACTGAATCTCTTTGGGAACAAACGATAAGTCTGCGGTCTCAATAAATGGATTCAAACAAATGACGAACCATTGACACGTCGCAAGACAGAGCATGTCTGATATGGCGAGGGCGAAGAAGCTGATGTTGGTGGTGGTGTTAAATCCTTGTCTGTAGAACACGACCATGTTGATGGCGTTGGCGAACATCCCAAACAGGGCAATTAATGTGCAGAGGATGACGTAGTTGATGACTCGGGCGATGTAGCCTAGATCGTCGGAGAGGATGTTTTCAGGTTGATGATGTTGTCGTTCTATCAGTGGAAATACCAGGTCCTGCCCTTCATATGTGAAGTCGGGGGTGCTGGCAGCAAACTTCATTTTGTGATCTTGATTTCCCTGAGAGCTAATCTAAAGTGGTCACATTTCCTTGAATGTAAGGACAAATGTAACGCTATATAAGCAAATTTCATTATAAAGTAACGTTCTTTGGTGAGTAACGTTCTTTCAGGAGTAACGTTCTTTTATGAGTAACGCTCGTTTGGTAGTAACGCTCTTTGACTAATGTGCGCGATAACTAAATGTGAAGATTGAGGTGTATCCAACTTCCTATATTGAAGTGACCTCACAGAATGCAACAAAGTGTAAACACAGAGAACCCACCTCCTAGAAGATATCCCAGACTTTGTTTATTTTTTCTACCAAATGAATGGGCCAATGTTTGCCCTTACTTTAGCTTTAACTTGATGGTGGACGATCTCCATCAGGATCATCTTTCACTGTCCAAGAGTCGCCGACGTTGTCAATTAAGAAAGAATGATAATGTTCCATGTTGAAATCTTCTGTTCGGTTATCTATTAACTCAATTTCTATTTCATTTTCTGTTTAGATAATTCTCCTTTTGTTTGGTTGTCTCATTATGTAAGTCTATTTCGTTTATATGCCAACAAAGATTAGACTAGACATCTAGACTCTCAGAAACGATGAATGCCATTCTCATTTTTTTTTTATCGCAGTAAATCAGTAAACGCAGTTACAGATAATCAAGTGGTAGTTGCAACTGTATCAGACTCAGAATTGTAAACATCATAGGTCAAAGTGGGGGCGAGCGGGAGATCGAATCGATAAGGCAGGTTCGAATAACGGTAGGGCCTTGAGCTTTCTTGCTATTGGGAGTGAAATGGAAACTCGGACTCGAACGCTTCGTGACAGCTGCACTGGACAATCGACCCTTATTCTCAGCTACTGTAAGTCCCCTAGCAGACACCCAGAAATGGGATACTGATGTAAACCATTGGTTTTGTAAATGCTAAGTTCCAAGATTTGCAGGTGAGAGTCGGTCAGTGGTTGCACTAGATGATGTTTGCCCTCCTAACTCCGGCCTTTGAAGATTCATTTTGAAGACTGAGTAAGCTGTAGCGAAGTGGTTAAACATTAACGGGTAAAGAAGTAAGACTCTAGAAAACAAACATATGGAAGTTGTATATAACGAGCACATTGCGAGGGTACAAAACGACAGAAAACGTCGAGATCAATATAGGATCCAGGTAGAGATAACCTCTGGTATTTATGTCTGGAGTCTCCAATAATTTCTATATTTAGAGTCTTATTATGTTCAGATGTGACAATTTTTGCTGCTGATTGTCGAGATCACTTCGCATGTGAAGCCAGATATTTATCGACAATAATTGATGTCAGCTTCTCATCCCGCACCAGAAATGTCAAAATAGAAAGCAAAGAAATCAGGAAATAATCTCAAGTCCTCAAGCGAAATCTGCGTGTCGACAGCAACCATTTTTGGTAGATCAATAACCACTAAATTGCGCTTTTTAAATTTTTGTTGAAGCTGTTGATGAAACAGACGGAAATCATCGGAGAAGTTATCGTAGTTAGGGGCCATGTCAGATGGTCGAGACAATTGATCAAGCAGGTCATTCTGGCACGTATTTCTGGCAAAATAATTTCTTTGATAACTATTCGATGTTTCGGTGGTCAGTGATGTCGATATGTGAGATGTTGGTGATCAGAGATGTCGTGATGTGCAATGCTAGTGATCAGAGATGTCGCTATGTGCGATGCTAGTGATCAGAGATGTCGCTATGTGCGACGCTAGTGATCAGAGATGTCGATATGTGCGATGCTAGTGATCAGAGATGTCGCTATGTGCGATGCTAGTGATCAGAGATGTCGCTATGTGCGACGCTAGTGATCAGAGATGTCGATATGTGCGATGCTAGTGATCAGAGATGTCGCTATGTACGATGCTAGTGATCAGAGAAGTCACTATGTGCGATATTAGTGATCAGAGATGTCGCTATGTACGATGCTAGTGATCAGAGAAGTCACTATGTACGATGCTAGTGATCAGAGATGTCGCTATGTACGATGCTAGTGATCAGAGAAGTCACTATGTGCGATATTAGTGATCAGAGATGTCGCTATGTACGATGCTAGTGATCAGAGAAGTCACTATGTGCGATATTAGTGATCAGAGATGTCGCTATGTACGATGCTAGTGATCAGAGATGTCGCTATGTACGATGCTAGTGATCAGAGATGTCGCTATGTACGATGCTAGTGATCAGAGAAGTCACTATGTGCGATATTAGTGATCAGAGATGTCGCTATGTACGATGCTAGTGATCAGAGAAGTCGCTATGTACGATGCTAGTGATCAGAGATGTCGCTATGTACGATGCTAGTGATCAGAGATGTCGCTATGTACGATGCTAGTGATCAGAGAAGTCACTATGTGCGATATTAGTGATCAGAGATGTCGCTATGTACGATGCTAGTGATCAGAGAAGTCACTATGTGCGATATTAGTGATCAGAGATGTCGCTATGTACGATGCTAGTGATCAGAGATGTCGCTATGTACGATGCTAGTGATCAGAGATGTCGCTATGTACGATGCTAGTGATCAGAGAAGTCACTATGTGCGATATTAGTGATCAGAGATGTCGCTATGTGCGATGCTAGTGATCAGAGAAGTCACTATGTGCGATATTAGTGATCAGAGATGTCGCTATGTGCGATATTAGTGATCAGAGATGTCGCTATGTGTGGTGTTGGTATTCAGAGATGTCGCTATGTGCGATGTAAGTGATCAGAGATGTCGCGATCTGCGAAGATGGTGGTCAGAGATGTCGTGATGTGCTATGTTATTGGTCAGAGATGTCGTGATGTGCTATGTTGTTGGTCAGAGATGTCGTGATGTGCTATGTTGGTGATCAGAGATGTCGTGATATGCGATGTTGGTGGTAAGAGATGTCGTGACGTGTCTTGTTGGTGATCAGAGATGTCGCGATGCCGCGATGTTTGTGGTCAGAGATATCGTGATGTGCGATGTTTGTGGTCATAGATGTCATGATGTGCGATGTTGGTGGTCATAGATGTCATGATGTGCGATGTTTGTGGTCATAGATGTCATGATGTGCGATGTTTGTGGTCATAGATGTCATGATATGCGATGTTTGTGGTCATAGATGTCATGATATGCGATGTTTGTGGTCATAGATGTCATGATGTGCGATGTTTGTGGTCAAAGATGTCGTGATGTGCGATGTTTGTGGTCATAGATGTCATGATATGCGATGTTTGTGGTCATAGATGTCATGATATGCGATGTTTGTGGTCATAGATGTCATGATGTGCGATGTTTGTGGTCAAAGATGTCGTGATGTGCGATGTTTGTGGTCATAGATGTCATGATGTGCGATGTTTGTGGTCATAGATGTCGTTATGTACGATGTTAGTGGTCGTAGATGTCGTGATGTGCGATGTTGGTGATCAGATATGTCGTGATGTGCGATGTTTGTGTTCAGGGATTTCGTGATGTGCGAAGTTGGTGATCATAGATGTCGCCATGAGCGATATTGGTGATCAGAGATGTCGCCATTTTGGTAATCAGAGATATCGCGATGTTGGTGATCATAGATGTCGCCATGAGCGATATTGGTGATCAGAGATGTCGCCATTTTGGTAATCAGAGATATCGCGATATTGGTGATCAGAGATGTCGCCATTTTGGTAATCAGAGATATCGCGATGTTGGTGATCAGAGATGTCGCCATGAGCGATATTGGTGATCAGAGATGTCGCCATTTTGGTAATCAGAGATATCGCGATATTGGTGATCATAGATGTCGCCATGAGCGATATTGGTGATCAGAGATATCGCGATGTTGGTAATCAGAGATATCGCGATGTTGGTGATCAGAGATGACGTGATGTGCGATGTTGGTGTTCAGAGATGTCGCGATGTGCGATGTTGGTGATCAGAGATGTCGTGATATCTCTTTTTTGAATTGCATTTAGTAGTTATCTTTTCATTTTTAGTTGTTTTAAGACTTCATAATTCCTCCCGTTTAACCTCTAAGTTTCAAAATAACGCTATTATGAACTCTAAACAATGATATTAATCTCATGAACGTGACGTGCCCCTGAAGATGTTTGTCAACTTAATTCCTGGACACGTTGACTTTCTGGAAAGGTCCATCGTTCAAGTCATAATGCTACAATTATCACACCACCTCAACACTACGCGGTGATCAGAATCATTCTCCGCTACCTCCCAATTCACCGTTACCTCCACATTCACCGCTACCTCCCCAGTCACCGCTACCTCCCCATTCACCGCTACCTCCCCAGTCACCGCTACCTCCCCAGTCACCGCTACCTCTACAGTCACCGCTACCTCTACAGTCACCGCTACCTCCCCATTCACCGCTACCTCTCATTCACCGCTACCTCCCCATTCACCGCTACCTCCCAAGTCACCGCTACCACCCCATTCACAGCTACCTCCCAAGTCACCGCTACCTCCCCATTCACCGCTACCTCCCAAGTCACCTCTACCTCCCCATTCACCGCTACCTCCCAATTCTTCGCTCCGGCTCCACTACCCGTCTACTCTTCCCATTAACCCCCCCCCCCAACCCAGTAGTAGCCTTTAAGCGTGATGGCAACCTACGTGACAAGCTAGTCAGGAGCCGCCTTCCTCCTTCCAACTATCAGCCATCGGGGAACGATCCGTTGTAATCGTAGTCTATGTAGAACTTCCAACCACGTCCTCCTGACAGAAACGGTTCCTTTCCCCAATGGTCCTTTTGAGATTAGAGAGGGATTCACTTGTACATCGCCTAACATTATCTATGCCATTAGATGTAAGCGATGTCAGATGACCTTGATAAGAAAATCAGGACGCCGTTTGTGGATGAGGTGCCGGGAACATCTGTATGACATCACTCGGGATATAAGCACCCCTGAGGCATCCCACTTTAACTCTCAGAACCATCAGGCTAAGGCGGATGTCCTAGTTACTGACCTGGTGCCATGTTCTTCTGACAGCCACAGCCAGTTCACTTTAGAGAATCGTATGATGCTCGGATGGTTGCCCCACCCCACGTGGCATCAATGCATCCTTATCTCACGGGTAACCCCTCTTTCCCTCCTTTCTCCCCCCGTACTTTTCCTCTTTACACTCTCTTCTCCCCTCCATTCCCTCCGTCTCTCCTTTCCCTTTTTCATGCCCTGCTTTGATTTTGCCCCCCCCCCCCCCCCCAAACCAGGCAATTATTTGGGTTTGTACGACATATTTTGATAATCCTCTATCACGTCTCACTTATCGCTACGTTGTCTGAGGAATGTCTCGCTGGTTCACTCTCTTCGACACTCCTCAATATTTCTTATCAGTACCTGTTCCTCATTACGCCATCCCTATCACGAGAGTATCCGGGGATTATCTGCTGAGCCTGTTTACCTTCACACTCTTTCCCTGTGTCACGCTTGACTGAATCACGACGCGTCTGACCTCCGGTCTAACCACATGATTGACTATCCAGCCGGCATTTGATAGTCATCTCTCACTGTGAGGGAACGGATTTTACTTACCATTGCTGGTAGGCAGAACATGTGGGAAAATTTCACAATCTCAAAATTCGGTTACTGCTATTACCTCCGTCTCCACACCTCAATTATTGAATTCTTTCTATTTAACTCTACAAACTATTGCACCTTGTATAACTTTTAGCGAGATATTTGTTATATAGTATATTATCTATCCTTGGCACATGTTCGTACTGTAGTGGATGTACTTATCTTAAATTAATATTCGTTAGTTCTGGACACTCAAGAGACTATCGTCGGAGACTATTTGAAATTTCCATAAGTGCATATCTTGCATTCAATCTCTCTATCACTTACTTACGTTTATCAGAAATGTGAAACACAACTTGAAAACTCTCAGACACTTCACAACTAAAGTTCATATGTTCATTGCTATCCTTACTACCCTCTATCAACTTACTCAATAACTTCTCAACTGACTTAACTACAACTTGAAGATTCTTAACTTCCTAACTATCTGGCTCAATGTTCTAATCTTAACATATTAGATCTGACTTCTATCTCTATAAACTTCTAGCTCTTCCTATTTCTGACTCTTATTCTAATTGTCCTGAAAATGATTGTCTAATCTAAAAGTTGTTCTAATTCTAATTCTAACTTTGTATCTAATTTCTAACTGTCTTAAACATATTGTGTTGAAGTTTAAATACTTCAGCCTCACACTTTGTGTGACATATCTGCAGCCAATCAAACCGTCGCAAAGTGACAATTTGAAACCCCTCCGATCACTCGTGGAGTCATCAACTCTCATCCTTCTGACCCAAAATTTGCCCTATGACTCAGAATTGTCAAAACAAACTGTTTATTAATCTGTGAGCAACCTCTACTTGATCGCTTCTTCCCTCCGTGACTTATGTATAACCTCTGGTCAGTCTTGAACTCTCCTGAGTTTAACATAATCATTACTTCATGACTTTGACCTGTCCTGATAGTTGGATGACAACTTATTTATCAGACGGCCAAAGTCATGGGGTCAATGCATGCTATTGTCATGTGCCTACTCTCACTTCCACAAACTTGGTTGAAGTGGAAATTTCCATTAAACTATTATGTCCAGTATAATTCTGGACCTTCCTACCTTATCTAGGTGGGTGTCCTTGTCATGTCCGAGTATAATTCCTAGGTTGGTGTCCCTATCCCTACTATAAACTTTGCGCCATCTCTATCTGTACACTTTGTTATTCTGGTTTGGAATTTTCCATACCTTACATTTTATGTCCTGACTACTGCTGGTCGCTACCATATGTTACTGCTATTGTCTTTGAAAGAATGGGTAACGACTAAATTACCTGCTCCCACGCTTTCATTAGCTAACTCTGTTACATTAGTTCAATAGGCTTTTGTTCTAAAATCACTGCATTCAACTGCACCATATTTGTTAGGCAATGCAATGGAAGTTGATGTTTTTAGTTCAGTTGGTATATATCCTATATGGTATATGTCGTTGCATATGTCTGTGATCACTTTAAAACCAAAACCTCTAGTGCCTTTATCATCTCTGTATTATGTCAGGTCCTGCAGCTTTTCCCTTGTTCATTGTTTGTATAGCTTTGTCCACTTCCTATTTTAAGATTGTGTAGCTTGATGCACATTTTATAATTGCTTTCTTGTCCCTTTCGTTATAAAATAAATAAGTTATATATTTGTGCTATATAGAGCCAATTCTGACCTATGGAAGCGAATCATGGACAGGAGACAAACAAATGAAAAGACGATTAGAGGCCACATAGATGGGATTTCTCAGAAGAATGTTGAAAGTTCCCCGGGCAGCTAAAAAAACCAACAAGTACATTTTCAGAGGCCAACACAAGAAGGGAGCTCCTAAAACAAACATCAAAAGAAACAAATTGGAGGCGAAGGCGCGCCTCCCAGCACCAAAGCTGGAAGTTGTCAGCGACCCACAGCTGATGGCTTGCGCCAGGATCGGTGAACCAGAACCATCCAGACCCTGCTTCACCTCTCCGTGGTGCCTCCAGTAACAGACTAACCTGTCCAGTCTGATCAAGCGAGCAGGGATCGAAGAGGGAAGACAACACGGCACTCAAAAATGTCGTGCTGAAATCGGATGTGTGGGCCGAAAAGCGCAAATATCACAGTTATACTGCAAACCACAACACAACGCAGACACGCCAACTTAACGTCCTTATAAGGGCGGATGATGAAGAGGAATATTCTAGTCTACCAGAATACTCTAGAATACTTTAGTCATCGGGCGAACGCAAGCAAGCAAAAGAAATAATCAACATTTTCGGGTACATCATGAGAAGAGGAACGTTGGAATACTTGGTTACAACTGGCAAAATTCAGGGAAAGAGAGATCGGGGACCACAAAGAGAGAAAATACTGGATATCTTGGTGTCATGGCATGGAAAACAGTCAACAACAGAACTGATACGATGCACTGTGGATAGAATGTGGAAGGATATGATCACCTACGCCAACCGGTATGGCACATGATGATGATGATAAATATTACTGCCATCTATTGGTTATGTGTTTATTGTGTGGTAGAATTTTCGCTACTTTTAAAAATTAGCAATACATCCACTTTCTTTGACTTTAAAAAATTGTTGCTTGTCTTTTTCATTGTCGCTAGTTTCGATTTCTAGACATTGTGGCTGAGTCAGTCTTCGTTTGCATTTTTGCACATTGTGCGTATTTCATGATCTATTTTGTTGTATTGGATAGTGTTCTTCGATTGTCTTCTTACTTCCATTTTTTCCAAGATGACGTCAGTTATTTATTTTTATTTTTTTGTTCTTTTCCTTTTTGGGTAAGGTTTCGCAAGTTTCTTGTATGCATTTTTTAATGAACTGCCATTTGGTTATAACTTGTTCATCAGGACTTTTACTTCTGTACTGCTCAGTCCCTTCTTCTAGTAGCTTCTGATATGTGTTCTTTACTTGTATTGTATAAGTTTCTTTAACACCTTTTTTATGTAAAGCTGTTATACCAGTAGTATAGTTGATGAATTCGTTTTTAACTTGTTTCTCTTTAGTTTGATTTCAATTTTAATCATTACAGGATTGTGATCTGAGTTAATATCTGATACTGGAGAGGTTTTGGCTTACTTGACGCTGTTATGGGACCTATCTTTTATCATTATGTAATCTATTTGATTTCTCTTCTTATCTCCAGGGCTTTTCCATGTGTATAATTTCATTCTCTCTTGTTCATAGTTGGTGTTACATATTATCAGCCTGTTTTCTTCACAAAATTGTATTAATCTTTTTCCTCTGTCATTTCTTTTTCATTAACCATGAATTCCTATAATGGTCTTATATCTACCTTTTCTTACATTAGCAGTCATCGTCCATTACAATCAAGATGTCCGAAGATGTCACTTGCTTCATAACTTTATTTAGATCTTCATAGTATGCCTCTGTTCATTTGTATAATCTTGAGTAGGTGCGTGTCTGTATTATTGCTATGTCAAATAGTTTTACTTTTATTTTGAGAAGTATAATCCTATCATTGTTTATCTTGTGGATAGTTATATATTTTTGTAGTTCTCTTTTTATTAGCATACCTACACCTCTTTGATGTTCTGTTATGTTACCTGAATATATAAATGTATATTTATCGTCTTGTATGTATCCACATTCTTTCCATCTTGTCTCTGTTATGCCTAAAATATCTATGTTTAATAGTTCTGCTTCTAAATCTAATAAATATTTTATATATATCTTTTTTAAATCATCATCATCAAGAACCGTGCCTGCTGGCGTAGGTGATCATATCTCTCCACAACTTTCGATCTCAACAGTTATTTATAATTTCTGTTGTTAACTTTCTGCCAAGCCATTCTCTTAATCTGTCTGGTATATTTTCTCTCTGCTTCCCTCTATCTCTTCGACCATCGATTTTTCCAGTTGTTACAATACATTTCAGCTGTTCTCTTCTCATTACATGGCCAAAAAATGATGATTGTTTCTTCCAAATATTGAATATTTGCTCTCTTTTTTCTTCGGCCTCTTTCAGAACGTTTTCATTACTTTTCTTAGCTGTCCATGGCGTTCTCAACATTCTTCTGTAAAATCATATTTCTACAGCCTCCAGTGATTTTCCTGACTGTTGTCCCATTGTCATTGATTCATACGTTAAGACTGGCTCTACATAACATTTAAGAACTCTTTTTTTTGTTTCTATTGTCAAAAATGGATTGCACAGTATTTTTCTCAGTTTTTGGAAAGCTGTTTTTATCTGAGCCATTGTGCATCTCACCTCTGTTGTACATCTACCATCTGAGGTTAACAATTTTCCCAGATATTTAAATTCATTTACCTGTTTTAATATTATTTCACTTGTCTTTATTGTGCATTATAATGATGTCTTTTTCTTTGTTGTTATCATTATTTCTGTCTTTTTGTTATTAAGGCTGAGACCTTTAGAAAATATTTGTCTAATCGTTTTGACATTATCTTCAATTGAATCGAGGAAAATTCACGCAAAACAGTTGAAAAGGCTAAATACTTTCCAGATGTCAGAACTGTATTGATGGTGTCACATGGAAGGACAAAGTGACAAACATGGAGGTACTTATTCGCACAGGCCTCCCGAACATCTACACGCTGCTCAAACAACGTAGGTTACGCTGGCTTGGTCACTTACACCGTATGAAAGATGGTCACAAAACAAAAGATATACTTTATGGTCAACTTGAAAATGACAAATGAACTAGGGGGCGCCGAAATTTCGATTTGTAGACGTGGGTTATCGTGACATGAAAACTTTAAACATAAACCATGCATGCTGGGAAGAAATAGCTGCAGACCGCAATATATATATATATATATATATATATATATATATATATATATATATATATATATATATATATATATATATATATATATATACAATCGAAATATAAAATATAATCAAAAGCTCAAACTCAAGCAAGAAGCTGACAGATTCATAGAAAAATTCAAGACTCGATGAAGGAAACTAAAAAAGCAAAATCAATAGTCAACCATGACTGACGGAAACAAGTATTCGACTATGATTAACGGAGGCTACTAATCAACTATGACAGAAGCAGGCTACTATGGCAGACGCAGGCTACTAGTCAACTATGACTGACGGATGCAACTATTAAACTAAGACTGACAGAGGCAACCATTCAACTATGACTGACGAAGGCTACTAGTCAACTATGACTGACGGATGCAACCATTCAACTATGACTGACGAAGGCCACTATTCAACTATGAATGACGGAGGCAACTAGTCAACCATAGCTGAGGGAGGCAACTAGTCAACCATAGCTGAGGGAGGCAACTAGTCAACCATAGCTGAGGGAGGCAACTAGCTAACTATTACTGACAGAGGCAACTAGTCAATCAACTATGACAGCCGAAAGCAACTAGTCAACCATGACAGACGAAAGCAACTAGTCAACTATTACTGAAATAGGCAACTAGTTAACTATTACTGACAGAGGCAACTAGTCAATTATGACAGACCGAGGCAATTAGTGAATCAACTATAACAGCCGAAAGCAACTAGTCAACCATGACAGACGAAAGCAACTAGTCAACTATTACTGAAATAGGCAACTAGTTAACTATTACTGACAGAGGCAACTAGTCAATTATGACAGACCGAGGCAATTAGTCAACTATTACTGACGGAGATAACTAGTCAACTATTACTGACGGAGACAACTACTCAACTATTACTGACAGAGACAACTACTCAACTATTACTGACGGAGACAACTACTCAACTATTACTGACAGAGACAACTACTCAACTATTACTGACAGAGGCAACTACTCAACTATTACTGACGGAGACAACTACTCAACTATTACTGACGGAGACAACTACTCAACTATTACTGACGGAGGCAACTAGTCAACCATAACTGAGGGAGGCAACTAGTTAACTATTACTGACAGAGGCAACTAGTCAATCAACTATAACAGACGAAAGCAACTGGTCAACCATGACAGACGAAAGCAACTAGTCAACTATTACTGAAATAGGCAACTAGTAAATTATGACAGACCGAGGCAATTAGTCAACTATTACTGACGGAGACAACTAGTCAACTATTACTGACGGAGACAACTAGTCAACTATTACTGACGGAGGGAACTAGTCAACTATTACTGACGGAGACAACTAGTCAACTATTACTGACGGAGACAACTAGTCAACTATTACTGACGGAGACAACTAGTCAACTATTACTGACGGAGACAACTACTCAACTATTACTGACGGAGACAACTAGTCAACTATTACTGACGGAGACAACTAGTCAACTATTACTGACGGAGACAACTAGTCAACTATTACTGACGGAGACAACTAGTCAACTATTACTGACGGAGACAACTAGTCAACTATTACTGACGGAGACAACTAGTCAACTATTACTGACGGAGACAACTAGTCAACTATTACTGACGGAGACATTTGTCTACTCCAAATTATTTGTACACGCTAGATTACACATCAGTTTATTATGATGACTTCACTTAGTCAACATTTACTATATAACAGAACGTATTATTATTGACCGTAAGAAACCACTCTATCGACAACATTTACTATATAACAGAACGTATCATTATTGACCGTAAGAAGCCACTCTGTCGACAACATTTACTATATAACAGAACGTATTATTATTGACCGTAAGAAGCCACTCTGTCAACAACATTTACTATATAACAGAACGTATTATTATTGACCGTAAGAAGCCACTCTGTCGACAACATTTACTATATAACAGAACGTATTATTATTGACCGTAAGAAGCCACTCTGTCAACAACATTTACTATATAACAGAACGTATTATTATTGTCCGTAAGAAGCCACTCTGTCGACAACATTTACTATATAACAGAACGTATTATTATTGACCGTAAGAAGCCACTCTGTCAACAACATTTACCACACTAGCAGGCTCTTTCTTCTACTTCTTTTTTCCTTTCCTTTCTTCTTCATCTTCTTCTACTTTAGCGATCATCTATTTCTATGCATTTAGACCAGCTTGGGTCACACATGAGACAAGACGGTTTGACATCATCACCGGTTCACTCCTACAATGCCTAGACTGGAGCAGTTTTCTACAAAATTGTTTAATAGCAAGTGTAGGCCACAGGAACTATTTCAGGTCTTTCTGTAAATGTGAACTAAATGAGTGCATGTTGTCATTATTGACTGCATTAGTTCTGTGTCTATGTTTATACTGCTAGTACTGTGTCTATGTTTATACTGCTAGTTCTGTCTATGTTTATACTGCTAGTTCTGTCTATGTTTATACTGCTAGTTTTGTGCTTATGTTCATACTGCTAGTTCTGTGTCTATTTTATACTGCTAGCTCTGTCTATGTTCATACTGCTAGTTCTGCCATTGCTCAGGAATAAATTATGTGATATAATGAATTCTGTATTTGAATTTACTTAATACAACATGATTAAGTTTCATGTTTGGATAATCTGTCACCAACACAACGCATGGGTTATTGGTTATTTATCATTTATTAAAGTAAAGAGTATTTGATATGAAAGTTATCATACTTTTGCCGGAGATATCTTAATGTTTTTTTTTAACTTGCTCGACATAAACAACTCGAACTAGGCTTGAAAGTAGCTCAACAAAATGCTGGAAATGTGTTTCGAGGTGAACGGCAACATGATAGTGATTATTATAAAAATGTATTATACGAGGTGATCACAGACAAATGGTGTTAGTTCACCTCACTGACGTGTTGCTATAGTAAAATCTTCCTTCAACAACACGACATCGTCAGGGAATTCTGTTGACGGCGCCTTGAAATCTCAACAACTTGCTCCAATGGTCTCATGTGTCAGGGGTTAACAAATGTTCATTCTAAAGTCTATCAAGTTGGGCACTCTCCAAGGATGTTCTCTGTGCTGTATTAGGAAACGTATACCTTGACTTAACTATCTGCTTAGTGAACATGAAACATATCAATGGCTGATCTAACTATCTAGTGATCATAAAACGTGTATATGGCTGATCAAGCTGTTTAGTTGTCAAATAATAGAATATGAGATATACTCTTTTATGCTGACCTCATCACACGCATTCTACATCTTCATTCTAGACCCAACGATAAAGTCACATTGTACAAGTGGTAAGTTCTGTCGATCCAGCTAAATGAGCTCTAAAGCTTGCACGACGAGCATTTCGGTTCAATTCTGTCTAACAGGACGTGCTGTAGTAGCTGCTGAATGCTGCTGTCATTCATTTGGGTACTGACGTCACTTATTTCCGATGACGACTCCTTGGTTCTGTTGAAGCTTTGCTGCTCCGTCACTTCCATTAGGACACCGTATTCAACTTGATTCTCGTTTTTTCTTCTGGAGGCAACTGTCTTCTTTCGTAGTTCACGTGTTGATTAAACGATCTCACAGTTTTGTAATGACCAAGTTGATTGTCCAGTAGCTTTCCATTGTGGGTAGCCATCTTGAACTGATTCTATGTAACTCCCTCCGACAACATCACCAGGTAGCGTCTAGAAAGCTTTATCCAACAGTCCCACTCTCCTGGGGCAGGTCCCACTCTTGTAGGCGAAGGCGCGCCTCCCAGCACCAGAGCTGTAAGTTGTCAGCGACCCACAACCCATGGCTTGGGCCAGGATCGGTGAACCAAAACCATACAGATCCTGTTCCACCTCTCCACGGTGCCTCCAGTAACAGACTAACCTGTCTAGTCTGGCCAAGCGAGCAGGGCTCGAACAGGGAAGACAACCCGGTACTCAAAAGTGTCGTGCTGAAGTCGGATGTGTTGGGCCGAAAGGTGCTAATATAACTGTTATACTGCAAACCACAACACAACGCAGACACGCCCACTTAACGTTCTTTTAAGGGCGGATGACGAAGATGAATTCTGCAGTCAACGAATGCTCTAGAATACTTTAGTCATCGGGCGAACGCAAGTCCCACTCTCCTGGGGCAGGTACTAAACCCTGGCTGTTCAACACGGAAACGTGCTCAGCGATTTCAGGCTGCACGTGGAACACATCAGCTATTCCAAAAGGAAATCATTCTTCCATGGGAAAATTCTCACAAATAACGGATACATTGTGATGATTTTCTTGATATTTGGAGAGCCTTTAATATAATACATGTTTGCTTTACTGCTGACAAGTATTTGTCCTTGTTACGTGTTTTCTAGAGGAACTTCACTATCCGTTTGTTACGAGTTGCTATTTCTTCTTCTTCTGCGATCATGACTCTTTCAGACTAGGATTCCGGACTCTCTCAAGAAGTCAGCTGTCTGTTTAAGTGATTCGGTTGCCCCGTATAGTTTCTCTTCCAAGGAGGTGGGCGTGGTCCACATTGTACTTATCAGGTCTGTGTACTGGGGGCAATCCTGTAGAACATGTTTTGTTGTCATGTTATCCAGTGTACAGTGGCATAGGCTGGTAGTTTTGAGTTTGGTGAACATGTAGTTTCTCATTCTTTTTTGGCCAGTGCGTAGGCGAAGTACGATGACTTGATCTCTTCTTGATAGTTGGAGGTATCCATCCCTCTCGTTATACTTTGAGTGTTTTCGTTTCCATTTTTCATGAAACTGGCCTTTGATGGTGGATTTGGTTTCATCGTAGCTGACCAGATGGTTCTCTTGTAGAAATCTCCCTCCCTCTTTAGCTAATTTGTCTGCGCGTTCGTTTCCCTGCATATTACAGTGTGATGGTATCCACTGGATGACCACTCTCTGAAAGTTATTGCATAATTGGCCTAGGGTTGTTCTCAAGTCATCTAATTCGTTGTTCCTGGGTTTTTTTTAGAGCTGTTAGGACTGACAAAGCATCAGTTAGTATCACCAATTTCTTGTGCATGTTATTTTTTGTATTGGATAGCCAGTTTTGCAGCGTAATTGAGGGCTTCAGTTTCTGTTTTATAGTTGTTTGAGAATTTCCCAGTAGCTATTGACTTGGTGATTTCTTCCTGGTTTTTCAGCTTCAGGAACACACCTCCTCCTCCATTTCTGGTGGCATTTGTAGCGGAGCCATCTGTGTATATGTGTGACCAGGAGTCCTGTGGGTAGTTGTCGTTTGTGTGTTTTTCTGCTATGTATTTTCTCTCTGTGTCCGTTTGTGTGCCTTTCTTCATGATTCCTATTATGTCTTCCTTAAGTTCTGTTATTTTGTGTTTCCCATGAGGTGTCATATCAGATGGGCCGAAGGGTTTCGGCGTTGTCTAGGACAGCACTGGGTCACTAGTTGCCAGTTCTTTGGAGGTTGCAGCGAAGTTGCTCCTCTTCAGTTTTCTTTTTCTGAAACTAGTTATTCTTTTGTTGCTATTTGAACATCTACAGAAATAGCTATTTTACAACTAACTTGACCAATAAGCATCGTCCTAGTTTCCGAGAACATTTGTCCTTCTGTTTTGAGCTGTCGATATGATGAGCTACTGCTGGTGTGAAAGACATAACTGTAGTCAACTTGTTTGTCGTTTGAACTTTGACCTAAAACGTCTGTGTTATTGTCTATATTAATACAATTTATGACATTATAATTTGATAAATTTAATAGGTAAAGAAGAATTAGTGGTGGTCTTTTGTCTGCAGTTAAAATGAACAGTTTATAAAGAATAGGGCTGAAATCTGAAGACTGTTTAATCGTTTTGTTGAGTGGACAGAATGGAGTTACTCATCTTTCGTGTACAGGGAGAACAACTCGTTGAGAGTCTGTCTATATTTGGTGCTCATTCGATAATAGAGAAAAATATTGACGCTGGAGTTGATGGTGTCAAAGACAAAAGCTATAGACCAGAAGAAGAAGAAACCATTAGCGTACTGGTGGTCAATCATAAACTCTGGCACAAATGATGTAACCATGGAAACGGCTGTTCCAGGAATGTAACAAATAATGAGGATACTAGCTATCATTATGATCATTTGCATTGTTTTCTTGTCTCGTGTGGATATCACGTCACAGTTGTCTGACCCTCCTGTTGCTTTCTTTCGCCATTTGGATTTCTGTGCCAGCTTTGTCACGAGGAACGTGGTCAGAAATATGACACAGACAAAGGACATGATCCCGGAAGTGGAGGTGAGGCTGTAGACCAGACCGTAGGCTTGGTCCTTGTTACTTCTGTAGACAAGTCCAAATACTGAACGGTTTCTGGACGGAACAAACTTCCAGTCCCAGTACGCGATGCAGTACTCGGGAAGAAGCATAGAGAGATTGATAGCAAAAGTGGCGCACATTGTGATGGTCGTTCGTTTGAGAGTTACGATCTGTTTGACCTTGAGAGGCAAGGTTATACCTAGACACCTCTCGGCCGTGATGAACACCGTGATCCAGCTGGTGATGCGGCCGAAGCAGACGTGGAGCCAGCCTCCAGATAAATACTGAACCTCTTTGGGAACAAACGATAAGTCTGCGGCCTCCATGAATGGATTCAAACAAATGACGTACCACTCGGTTGTTAAGAGACAGAGCATGTCTGATATGGCGAGGGCGAAGAAGCTGATGTTGGTGGTGGTGTTAAATCCTTGTCTGTAGAACACGACCATGTTGATGGCGTTGGTGAACATCCCAAACAGGGCAATTAATGTGCAGAGGATGACGTAGTTGATGACTCGGGCGATGTAGCCTAGATCGTCGGAAATTATGTCTTCAGGTTGATGATGTTGTCGCTCTATCAGTGGAAATACCAGGTTTTGCCCTTCATATATGAAGTCGGGGGTGCTGGAAGCAAACTTCATTTTGTGATCTTGATTTCCCTGAGAGCTAATTTAAAGCGGTCACATTTCCTTGAATGTAAGGACAAATGTAACGCTATGCGACGCGCTTATTGTTCAATGTGTGCTAAAACTCTGCGTCAGCATTGTAAGGTCTCTAACTATGGTAGCGAAAGCAGCGAATGTCACAAAATGTAAACATAGATATCCCCACTTGCTAGAGAAGATCACACAATGATTTCTCCTACCAGATGAAAGGTCCAACTTTTGTCCTTATTTTAGCTTTCACTTGATGGTGGACGATTCATACACTTACTTAATGTTCCTCACTAGCTCTCCAAGAGTTGTCAGAGAGCAAGATAGTGGACGATTCATACACTTACTTAATGTTCCTCACTAGCTCTCCAAGAGTTGTCAGAGAGCAAGATAGTGGACGATTCATACACTTACTTAATGTTCCTCACTAGCTCTCCAAGAGTTGTCAGAGAGCAAGATAGTGGACGATTCATACACTTACTTAATTTTCCTCACTAGCTCTCCAAGAGTTGTCAGAGAGCAAGATGGTGGACGATTCATACACTTACTTAATGTTCCTCACTAGCTCTCCAAGAGTTGTCAGAGAGCAAGATGGTGGACGATTCATACACTTACTTAATGTTCCTCACTAGCTCTCCAAGAGTTGTCAGAGAGCAAGATAGTGGACGATTCATACACTTACTTAATTTTCCTCACTAGCTCTCCAAGAGTTGTCAGAGAGCAAGATGGTGGACGATTCATACACTTACTTAATGTTCCTCACTAGCTCTCCAAGAGTTGTCAGAGAGCAAGATGGTGGACGATTCATACACTTACTTAATGTTCCTCACTAGCTCTCCAAGAGTTGTCAGAGAGCAAGATGGTGGACGATTCATATACTTACTTAATGTTCCTCGCTAGCTCTCCAAGAGTTGTCAGAGAGCAAGATAGTTTAAATGTGTTCATTGTTGAAATCTTTTTTTTAAATTTTATTTTGATTACTCAACTTTTGTTTCATCATCTAATGCATTAATTCTACTTCTATTCCATTATCTCTTTATATAATTCTACTTCTGCTGAATTATCTCTTTATAGTTCTACTTATATTCCATTATCTCTTTATATAATTCTACTTCTGCTGAATTATCTCTTTATAGTTCTACTTATATTCCATTATCTCTTTATATAATTCTACTTCTGCTGAATTATCTCTTTATAGTTCTACTTATATTCCATTATCTCTTTATATAATTCTACTTCTGCTGAATTATCTCTTTATAGTTCTACTTATATTCCATTATCTCTTTATATAATTCTACTTCTGCTGAATTATCTCTTTATAGTTCTACTTCTATTCCATTATCTCATTTATATAATTCTACTTCTGCTGAATTATCTCTTTATAGTTCTACAGATATTCCATTATCTCTTTATATAATTCTACTTCTGCTGAATTATCTCTTTATAGTTCTACTTCTATTCCATTATCTCTTTAAATAATTCTACTTCTGCTGAATTATCTCTTTATAGTTCTACTTATGTTCCATTATCTCTTCATATAATTCTACTTCTGCTGAATTATCTCTTTATAGTTCTACTTATATTCCATTCTCTCTTGATATAATTCTACTTCTGCTGAATTATCTCTTTATAATTCTAATTCCTTTTCATTATCTGTTTATATAATTCTACTTCTCTTACATTATCTGTTTATATAATTTGACTTCTTTACCATTTTCTCATCAAATAATACGAGTTCCATTCCAATATCACTTTATATAATTCTACCACTGTCCCGTTAACTATCTCTTTATAAAATTCTACCACTGTAACGTTAACTATCTATCTCGATAACTCTACCTCTGTACCGTTAACTATTTATCTCGATAACTCTACCTCTGTACCGTTAACTATTCATCTCGATAACTCTACCTCTGTACCGTTAACTATTCATCTCCACAACTCTACCTCTGTACCGTTAACTATCCATCTCGATAACTCTACCTCTGTACCGTTAACTATATATCTCGATAACTCTTCCTCTGTACCGTTAACTGTCTATCTCCATAACCCTTCCTCTGTACCGTTAACTATCTATCTCGATAACTCTACCTCTGTACCGTTAACTATCTATCTCGATAACTCTACCTCTGTACCGTTAACTATCTATCTCGATAACCCTACTTCCTTACCGTCAACTATCTATCTCGATAACTCTACCTCTGTACCGTTAACTATCTATCTCGATAACTCTACCTCTGTACCGTTAACTATCTATCTCGATAACTCTACCTCTGTACCGTTAACTATCTATCTCGATAACCCTACTTCCTTACCGTCAACTATCTATCTCGATAACTCTACCTCTGTACCGTTAACTATCTATCTCGATAACTCTACCTCTGTACCGTTAACTATCTATCTCGATAACCCTACTTCCTTACCGTCAACTATCTATCTCAATAACTCTACCTCTGTACCGTTAACTATCTATCTCGATAACTCTACCTCCGTACCGTTAACTATCTATCTCGATAACTCTACCTCTGTACCGTTAAATATCTATCTCGATAACTCTACCTCTGTACCGTTAACTATCTATCTCGATAACTCTACCTCTGTACCGTTAACTATCTATCTCGATAACCCTACCTCTGTACCGTTAACTATCTATCTCGATAACTCTACCTCTGTACCGTTAACTATCTATCTCGATAACTCTACCTCTGTACCGTTAACTATCTATCTCGATAACTCTACCTCCGTACCGTTAACTATCTATCTCGATAACTCTACCTCTGTACCGTTAACTATCTATCTCGATAACTCTACCTCTGTACAGTTAACTATCTACCTCGATAACTCTACCTCTGTACCGTTAACTATCTATCTCGATAACTCTACCTCTGTACCGTTAACTATCTACCTCGATAACTCTACCTCTGTACCGTTAACTTTCTTTCTCGATAACTCTACCTCTGTACCGTTAACTATCTATCTCAATAACTCTACCTCTGTACCGTTAACTATCTATCTCGATAACTCTACCTCTGTACCGTTAACTATCTATCTCGATAACTCTACCTCTGTACCGTTAACTATCCATCTCGATAACTCTACCTCCGTACCTTTAACTATCTATCTCAATAACTCTACCTCTGTACCGTTAACTATCTATCTCGATAACTCTACCTCCGTACCTTTAACTATCTATCTCAATAACTCTACCTCTGTACCGTTAACTATCTATCTCAATAACTCTGCCTCTGTACCGTTAACTATCTATCTCAATAACTCTACCTCCTTACCGTTAACTATCTATCTCAATAACCATACCTCCTTACCCATAACTATCTATCTCGATAACTCTACCTCCTTACCGTTAACTATCTATCTCGATAACTCTACCTCCTTACCGTTAACTATCTATCTCGATAACTCTACCTCTGTACCGTTTACTATCTATCTCGATAAATCTACCTCTGTACCGTTAACTATCTATCTCGATAACTCTACCTCTATACAGTTAACTATCTATCTCAATAACTCTACCTCTGTACCGTTAACTATCTATCTCAATAACTCTACCTTATTACCGTTAACTATCTATCTAACTCTACCTCTGTACCGTTAACTATCTATCTCAATAACTCTACCTCTGTACCGTTAACTATCTATCTCAATAACTCTACCTCTGTACCGTTAACTATCTATCTCGATAACTCTACCTCTGTACCGTTAACTATCTATCTCGATAACTCTACCTCTGTACCGTTAACTATCTATCTCGATAACTCTACTTCTGTACCGTTAACTATCAATCTCGATAACTCTACCTCTGTACCGTTAACTATCTATCTCGATAACTCTACCTCCGTACCTTTAACTATCTATCTCAATAACTCTACCTCTGTACCGTTAACTATCTATCTCGATAACTCTACCTCCGTACCTTTAACTATCTATCTCAATAACTCTACCTCTGTACCGTTAACTATCTATCTCAATAACTCTACCTCCTTACCGTTAACTATCTCAATAACCCTACCTCCTTACCGTTAACTATCTATCTCAATAACCATACCTCCTTACCCACAACTATCTATCTCGATAACTCTACCTCCTTACCGTTAACTATCTATCTCGATAACTCTACCTCCTTACCGTTAACTATCTATCTCGATAACTCTACCTCTGTACCGTTAACTATCTATCTCGATAACTCTACCTCTGTACCGTTAACTATCTATCTCAATAACTCTACCTCTGTACCGTTAACTATCTATCTCGATAACTCTACCTCTGTACCGTTAACTATCTATCTCGATAACTGTACCTCTGTACCGTCAACTATCTATCTCGATAACTCTACCTCTGTACCGTTAACTATCTATCTCGATAACTCTACCTCTGTACCGTTAACTATCTATCTCGATAACTCTACCTCTGTACAGTTAACTATCTATCTCGATAACTCTACCTCTGTACAGTTAACTATCTATCTCGATAACTCTACCTCTGTACAGTTAAATTTCTATCTCGATAACTCTACCTCCTTACCGTTAACTATCTATCTCAATAACTCTACCTCTGTACCGTTAACTATCTATCTCGATAACTCTACCTCTGTACCGTTAACTATCTATCTCAATAACTCTACCTCTGTACCGTTAACTATCTATCTCAATAACTCTACCTCTGTACCGTTAACTATCTATCTCAATAACTCTACCTCCTTACCGTTAATTATCGATCTCAATAACTCTACCTCCTTACCGTTAACTATCTATCTCAATAACTCTACCTCCTTACCGTTAACTATCTATCTCAATAACTCTACCTCTGTACCGTTAACTATCTATCTCAATAACTCTACCTCCTTACCGTTAATTATCGATCTCAATAACTCTACCTCCTTACCGTTAACTATCTATCTCAATAACTCTACCTCTGTACCGTTAACTATCTATCTCAATAACTATACCTCCTTACCGTTAATTATCGATCTCAATAACTCTACCTCCTTACCGTTAACTATCTATCTCAATAACTCTACCTCTGTACCGTTAACTATCTATCTCAATAACTCTACCTCCTTACCGTTAACTATCTATCTCAATAACTCTGCCTCTGTACCGTTAACTATCTATCTCAATAACTCTACCTCCTTACCGTTAACTATCTATCTCAATAACTCTACCTCCTTACCGTTAACTATCTATCTCAATAACTCTACCTCCTTACCGTTAATTATCGATCTCGATAACTCTACCTCTGTACGTTAGGATCCTATTGATGAATGAAACGGTAACGGCTGTAAATTCTCACAACACCAAAGTTATGAGGATGATAGGCGAGGGTGAATATTATTCTCTGAGAGGGGGGAGAGAAAATTCACGTCACGACATCACTAACCACCGAAAAGCACATCACGACATCTCTGACCACTAACACCGCACATCATTACATCTCTGACCACTAACACCACACATAACGACATCTCTGACCACTAACACCGCACATCACGACATCTCTGACTACTAACACCGCACATCCCAACATCTCTGACCACTAACACCGCACATCTCGACATCTCTGACCACTAACACCGCACATCACGACATCTCTGACCACTAACACCGCACATAACGACATCTCTGACCACTAACACCGCACATCACGACATCTCCGACTACCAATATCGAACTTTATTTATCAAAGACATAATGTTGCCACAACCAACTCTAGAATGATGCTACCATTTTTCTCGACCATCTATCTCTAACACTAAACCCCGCAAGTTTCTCTCGGTTTTATCAACAGTTGAAAGAGAGCAATTTAGCGGTTAGAAATCCAAATTGTTTTTATCGTACCTCATATCTAACTTCAGGGCCTTCATTTTAGATAATTGTTACCTGATATATATTTTTTTTTGCTTGGTAATTCGAGATCACAAATCTGGGAGTTAGAAACTGACATCAATTACTGATGATATTCTCGCGTCGGCTCGTCGTGTTTTCTACCAAAATCAGGCAATAATTGCCATATCCGAACATAATAAGATCCTAAATTGGTTAAGCATGGGACAGTCACATATCATGTACCATAAATGCTAGTCATTATATCTTACCTGGTGCATAATTTCGCCAAAGCACCATTGATATCTTCTTGTATTGCGGCAATGTGCTACAACGCTATTTAGCGATATGCTCATTATATCCAACTTACTCATGAGTCATCACTACAATCTGACTACTGTGCCAGTTAATGTTTAACCACTTCGCTACAGCTTACTCGGTTTTCAAAATGAATGTTCAAATGCCAGAGTTAGGAGAGCAAACAGCATCAAGTGAAACCACTGACCGACTCTGATAACTTCGTATTATTTAAGACAACATTTTTTTCCCCTCATTATCCAATTATTGGGGATTTATTACAAGGGGTTGGGGTCTGCCATGGAGCTTCTAGGCCAGAAAATAATGGTCGCTTGTCCAGTGCAGTCGTCTAGAGGTATTCGGGTCTGAGTTTTTATTTCACTCCCGATAGGAAAAAAATTTACCGTAATTCGAACCTGCTTTCTCCTGGTTTGGGTCGCGACAAGTTATCATTCAGGCCACCCGCTCTCCACACTTAGTCATGAGTCAAGTAGAGAAACAATTGTCATGTGACTACTTTTAGCACACACTACAGACACACACACTAAACAAACACACATGGACTCACACACTACATACACATCACCCACACAATGAACGCCCTCCTGTACATATTACATTTTGTTGCAATAAATTCATTGGTGTTAGAGTTATAGACGACAATGCTGGTTCTGTAGTGAGTGAGGCGCCCTGCTTTAATTCACAGAAATGTCATGACATGAAATCCTAACATCTGTTAGCAAATAGGAAACCTGTACCGTTAATCCAGGTCAACAGTGAAACGCCTGGCTACCGTGACGATCCTCAATATTAGATTATTAAGTTTTGTAATTATCTCCATCAGCTATCATTTGATGATTAAGTGTTGTAGCTAGCTCCAACAACCATTATTTGATGATTAAGTGTTGTAGCTAGCTCCATCAGCTACCATTTGATGATTAAGTATTGTAGTTAGCTCCATCATCCATTATTTGATGATTAAGTGTTGTAGCTAGCTCCATCAGCCATCATTTGATGATTAAGTGTTGTAGCTAGCTCCATCAGCCATCATTTGATGAGTAAGTGTTGTAGCTAGCTCCAACATCCATTATTTGATGATTAAGTGTTGAAGCTAGCTCCATCATCCATTAATTGATGATTAAGTGTTGTAGCTAGCTTCATCAGCCACCATTTGATGATTAAGTGTTGTAGCTAGCTCCAACATCCATTATTTGATGATTAAGTGTTGTAGCTAGCTCCATCAGCTACTATTTGATGATTAAGTGTTGTATCTAGCTCCATCAGCTACCAATTGATGATTAAGTGTTGTAGCTAGCTCCATCAGCTATCATTTGATGATTAAGTGTTGTAGCTAGACTCAATTTTACTAGCAGAATTCTGTCTGATACTGGCCAAAATCCTTTCACTGTTTTGCTTCTTTCTCTATCTAACATGATGCCTACCCCTCTTTCGTGTGTGGTTACCCCAGAGTAAATTACATTTCCACTGTCACGTTGTAATAATCCTGCCCCTTTCCATTTCATTTCACATAGTCCCAAGATGTTCAATTTCATTCTCTTCATTTCTTGACTGATGTTTTCTAGTTTTCCAACCTGGAATGCTGATCTAATGTTCCAAGTTCCTACTGCTAGTGTCTCTTCATTTTTGATCTTGCATACAGTTGCTTGATGACGATCGGGTGTCACCTGTAGCACATGACGCTCCCTACCGGACGAGGTGGCCGTGAAGCCCAAATTAACGTCGTTAGCTGTAAATAGAAGGTTGTGATTTGTCATGATTAGTCCAGGCAATTTAAGAAGGTAGTTTGTCATTCCTTTCCTTCTTGGCAGTGACTGTACTAGTCGGAGACCGCAGCCATTGTCTCTATACATGAGATCCTCTGCCTGCCATCGCGGTGTGGAGGCCATAACCGGCACTACTTGTCGGCTGCTCCCACAACACCATCCACCACCTGCTCCAATGGCTTCACATAACCCTGATAGGGGGGGCTAAATGGGAGCTCCACCTTGCCCAGGAGTGTCCCGAAGACTAGCGGAGGAAAGGAGACGTCTTACTCCTCCTTTGGTAGGGTAGAACTCTACCCCGCTAACCTAAACCAAATTGGAAAGCATTTTTAGTATGGTGAGATTATCTTCTGTGGTGATACTACCTTCTCTAGTGAGATTACCTTTTGTAGTGAAGTTACCGTCTGTGGTGATACTATCTTCCAAGGTGAGATTACTTTCTGTGGTGAGATTACCTTCTGTAGTGAGATTACCTTTTGTAGTGAAGTTACCGTCTGTGGTGATACTACCTTCTATGGTGAGATTACTTTCTGTGCTGAGATTACCTTTTATGGTGTGATTTACTTTTCTACGGTCAGACTACCTTCTTTGGAGAGTCTACCTTTCTGTAGTGAAACTACCTTTCTGTGGTGAGTCTTCCTTCTGTAGTGAGACTTTCTTCAATGGTGAGATTACCTTTTTGTGGCGAAACTATTTTCTATTGGTGAGACTACGTTCTGTGGATGGAGAGACTGCCTTCTATGATGAGACTACACTCTGTGGTAAGACTGCCTTCTATGATGAGACTACACTCTGTGGTAAGACTGCCTTCTATGATTAGACTACACTCTGTGGTAAGATTGCCTGCTGTGCAGGTGTTCCAGAAAGTTGAAAACCGAGTAGGTCGCACAGAAGACGATGACAACGATAAGGAGACTCCACAACGTTTCTGACGTCACAACATGTATTGTAAATCATCACTGACAAGGATATAGTTGTATATCATGTTTATTATCTCGTCATCTTTGTCTTCAACTGATTGCATAATCACAGACATGGTTCATATAATATTACAGTTCAACAGTTGAAGTGACGACATATTCTGAGATACTCAGGTTTATCACCGATAGTTATTTGAGTCTCTGTGGCCTGGGCATTCTTGTATTTATTCTAAAGTCATTGACTTTTCTAGAGTTCTATATTTGGTGAACATTTCTATTCTCTATCTAATTTATTGTCGTTGAAACAATCATTGGAATCAATGGAACTTTCTTAACTGAAACACAATGAACTTCTAACTTATAGAATACACTTATTGACTTATTCTTCTTCTTTTCTCTTTTCACTGATACCTAAAAGGTGTCGTGGTTTATAGCATTTGTCGTTCTTGTGCTGCTCGAATTGTCTGAATTAGTGATTTTCCTTTGTTGTTACATGTCTCTGTCACTGCATCTATCCATCTTTTTCTAGGTCTTCCTCTTTGTCTTTCTCCATGCATTCTCGAGAAGAACGCCCTTGATGGTGATTGGTGAGGATTCATTCTGACCAGGTGGAATTATTGACTAAATTATCTATATCTAACTTCTAGAATTCACTTATTGACTGAATTATATAAATCTACATTCTATAATACCATTATTGACTGAATTATCTAAATCTACATTCTAGAATACCATTATTGACTGAATTATCTAAATCTACATTCTAGAATAATATTATTGACTGAATTATCTAAATCTACATTCTAGAATACCATTATTGACTGAATTATCAAAGTCTAACTTCTAGAATACGATTATTGAGTGAACTATCTAAGTCTTTGCGACTGTTACCAATAACTAGCTTGATTGCTATACCAAGGAGGTTACGATCTAACATGATCTCATATAGCTCTAGAATATGAATTCTCCCGTTTTCTCTCTCTCTCTCTCTTTCTCTCTCTCACTCCCTCTGTCTGTGATGATATATTTAGTTACATACTCCCACCTCATGTACATATTTAGCTGCAACGTGTCTAGCAGTTGTCCATTCAGCCAATGGCACGAGACAAAGATAAAACTCTGAGTAAACTTTGCTGTAACAATTACGAAAAACAAGACACCATCTTTACACCTAATTAACCTCTCTACTGTCACAATAATTGTAGTGCGTGTGTTACAAGAGTAAGAGTTGAATTGATTTACTCTTCTCACGTCTTGCCAGCTCCCTTCCTCAGTTTTCACCTGTTATAAAACTTTACCTGTGACATCGGCCTTGTGTGGAAAATCGTGAACTTCAAGTGAGTTCCCCTACCCTCTTCTAAACTGCTTTATTCTCTATGTCGATTCCTAATGTACCACTGACGTTGTCTACTTCAGCATGGGCACAACTGTAACATATAATGAATACTATTACAGAGGGAAATGCTGCTTTCTATGGCCAGACTGCTTTTTGTGGTGAGACTACCTTCTGTGGAGGTAAGACTACCCACTGTGGTAAGACTACTCACTGTGGTAAGGCTACTCTCTGTGGTAAGGCTACTCTCTGTGGTAAGACTACCACTGTGGTAAGGCTACTCTCTGTGGTAAGACTACACTCTGTGGTAAGACTACCCACTGTGGTAAGACTACCCACTGTGGTAAGGCTACCTACTGTGATAAGACTACTCACTGTGGTAAGACTACACTCTATGGTAAGACTACCACTGTGGTAAGGCTACTCTCTGTGGTAAGTCTACATTCTGTGGTAAGACTACCCACTGTGGTAAGACTACCCACTGTGGTAAGGCTACCTACTGTGATAAGACTACTCACTGTGGTAAGACTACACTCTATGGTAAGACTACCCACTGTGGTAAGACTACTCACTGTGGTAAGACTACACTCTATGGTAAGACTACCCACTGTGGTAAGACTACCCACTGTGGTAAGACTACTCACTGTGGTAAGGCTACTCTCTGTGGTAAGGCTACTCTCTGTGGTAAGACTACCACTGTGGTAAGGCTACTCTCTGTGGTAAGACTACACTCTGTGGTAAGACTACCCACTGTGGTAAGACTACCCACTGTGGTAAGGCTACCTACTGTGATAAGACTACACTCTGTGGTAAGACTACCCACTGTGGTAAGACTACTCACTGTGGTAAGACTACACTCTATGGTAAGACTACCACTGTGGTAAGGCTACTCTCTGTGGTAAGTCTACATTCTGTGGTAAGACTACCCACTGTGGTAAGACTACCCACTGTGGTAAGGCTACCTACTGTGATAAGACTACTCACTGTGGTAAGACTACACTCTGTGGCAAGACTACTCTCTGTGGTAAAACTACTCTCTGTGGTAAGACTACTCACTGTGGTAAGACTACTCACTGTGGTAAGACTACCTTCTGTAGACAGACAACTCTGTCTTCAACCGTTTCCTGCTTGTAAAAATATCAGAACAACCAAAAAACCAAAGGAGAAGCCACAAGGTAGCGGGTTGTGGAAACTAAATCATCGGATCGAACGGTGCATACTGTTGTGTAAGTCTGTATTATGGGATGTTTGACACAACCTGTGACTTCATGACTTAGACTTTGCTGATGAATATCTCTCTTATCACATAATCATCAACAGATGCAAAATGAAATGAACTTATAAGGGAATATGTGTGTGTGTGTGTGTGTGTGTGTGTGTGCGCGCTCTCTCTCTCTCTCTCTCCCTCTCTCTCTCTCGCAAGGCTTATATATGTAGATACGGGTATCATGCGCCTTCATTCTCTTTTTCCTTATGGCCCCAGCGGTGTAAGCAGCGAAGACATTTTCATTTCACCTTCTGGTATTTCTTAATTTTTTCGTAGTTCACATAGATGACCATATAATATCCGATGTTAACAGTTTCAATATATGCCATAGCTACATACAAGCTACATACAAGCTACATACAAGACGCATACAAGCATCATTCAGTCTCCTGTGGCATTAACCAGTGTTGTATCATCAACTTTATACTTCATATACTTCTACTCGCGGCCCTGCATATTATGTAATATTTTATATACTTTATATTTATGTTTTCTACTTGTACTTCAGCACATCATGACACCAAACTGACAACAGCACAAACTTTAGCATTTAAGTCGTAGCATATCTCTAGTCATCCCACCATACAACCATTACTTCATCCATGCATAGATCCATAATGTCATCCATACATCCATACATTCATCTATCCATACATGCATCCATCCATCCATACATCCATCTATACATTCATCTATCCATACATCTATCCATACATTCATCCATCCATATATCCAGCCATACATACATCCATATATCCATGCATCCATACATCCATACACACATACATCCATATCCATAATCCATAAAGCGATCCATACTTACATTCAATAAATAACCCATGCAAACTTGCATACACTGGTTCCATCAAATTATCTCTCAGTTTATCTTTCTATACTATATGTATATATGTATGTGTCCTAGGTGTTTATCTTTCTATACTCTATGAATATATGTATTTGTGTATGTGTCCTAGATGTTTATCTTTCTGTACTGTATGTAGATATGTATTTTTGTGTGTGTCCTAGGTGTTTATCTGTCTATACTCTATGTAGATATGTATTTTTGTATGTGTCCTAGGTGTTTATCTTTCTATACTCTATGTATATACCAAAGAAAGGAAGTTCACAGGAGTGAAGAAATTATAGGGGAATTATGCTACTATCAGTGTCAGGAAAAATATTAAGCGGAATCATTCTGGAGAGATGAAGATGGAAAAGTAGACAGAGTAATTGACATGAGAATACGAAAAGCAAATGCTGTTACATACCAACTTTCACCATTGCTAAGACATGCAAACATTTCTATGCTAGCTAAACAACAAATGATAAATAGCATTTTCATACCAACGTTGTGCTATGAAAGTCAAACATGGACCCTTTCTAAATCACAATTAAGAAAGATCAATACATGTGAGATGCGATGCTTGAGAAAAGTAACAAACAACACAAGAAGAGATAGAATGCCAAATGAAACCATAAGAAAAATGGTAGGAACAAAACCCTGCCAAGAATATATAGAACAACAACTTAAATGCTTTGGCCACCTGGTCAGAATGAATCCGCACCAGTCACTATCAAGGGCGTTCTTCTCAAGAATTCGTGGAAAAAGACCAAGAGGAAGACCCAGAAGAAGATGGATAGATGCAGTGACAGAGACATGTAACAACAAAGGAGAGACTAAAAGAGTCTATAGAGAAGCATTTGAGAGATGAACAGGCAAGTTTTAGGAAGAACAGATCATGTGCTGATCAAATAACTACTCTACGTATAATAGTTGAACAAAGTTTAGAACTAAAATCCCCACTTTATATTGGATTCATAGATTACGAAAAGGCATTTGATAGTTTAGACAGAAGAATGCTTTGGAAGTTGCTGAGTCCTTACGGAATCCCCATAAAGTTTATTAACCTGATAAAAACAATGTATGAAGGAACAAAATGTAGTGTGGTGCGTGAAGGGCAGCTTAAAGAAGCATTTGAAATAAGAACAGGAGTAAGGCAAGGATGCCTTCTGTCTCCATTTCTCTTTCTACTGGCCATAGATTGGATTATGAAAATAACTCAAAACAACAGAAATGGGATCCAGTGGTCACTGACCAAACAACTTGATGATTTAGACTTTGCTGTGGACATAGCTCTCCTATCACACAGCCATCAACAGATGCAGGATAAAATGAGCATACTTGATGAGAGATCACAACAGCTGGGACTAAAGATTAATAGAGATAAGACCAACATTATGAGAATTAATACAATTGGCAATAACCAAATAAAACTAGGAGAAATACCTCTACTAGACTTACAATCTTACATATGGGCAGTAACATAGATAAAGAGGGAGGAACAGAAAATGATACCAAATTAAGGATATCAAAAGCAAGAGGAGCTTTCGTTGCACTGGGAAACATGGAAATCCAAAGAAATTAGGTTAAATACAAAAATTAAAATTTTCAACTCAAATGTTAAATCGGTCCTATTATATGGCTGTGAAACATGGAGAACAACAAAATTGACAATCATGAAGATAAAGACTTTCATTAATGGATACTTACGCAGAATAAAAGGATGTAAATGGCAGTACAAAACCACTAACATAGAATTATGGAAATGTACCAGTCAAATACCAGTGGATAAAGAGATACAGCGAAGACGATGGCGCTGGATAGGACACACACAACGGAAGCCAACTGAGAGTATTACACAACAGGCCCTTTTTTGCAATCCCCAGGGGAAAAGACAAAGTGGAAGACCAAGGAATACTGGGCGAAGACAGATAGAAGCTGAGATGAAGATGATGGGGAAAACATGGAATGATCTTAAAAGAATGACAAAAAACAGATCGACTTGGAAAGTGTTTGTTGAAGACCTATGCTCCACTGGGAGCTAAAAGGAAGAAGAAGACTTTATGTATATATGTATTTGTGTATGTGTCCTAGGTGTTTATCTTTCTATACTCTATGTATATATGTATTTTTGAATGTGTCCTAGGTGTTTAAATGTCTATACTATATGTATATCGGGAGCCGCGATAGCTCAGTGGTTAGTGAAATGGACTACAAAGGACAAGAGGTAGGGTTCGATCCCAACCGACGGCTTCCGGGTTCACCCAGCCTTAAATGAGTACTTGATTTTTTTTCTGGGAAAGTAAAGTGGCACGGACGTAATACCCACCACATAACCTCAAAAATCATGTGCTGAAGGTGTGTAAAATGTATGGTCACTAACACCATATTTCCTATACGCCACTTGACGTGACGGGGGCTCTTTACTTTACTTTACTTTTTACTCTATGTATATATGTATTTGTTTACGTGTCCTAGGAGTTTATCTTTCTATACTCTATGTATATATGTGTTTTTGTATGTGTCCTAGGTGTTTATCTATCTATGCTCTATGGATATATGTATTTGTGTATGTGTCCTGGGTGTTTATCTTTCTATATTCTATGTATATATGTATTTGTGTATTTTTCCTGGTGTTTATCTTTCTATATATTCCAGGACAAGTCAAACTCTTTTCTGTCTTCTGTCTATCTGTTCAGCTTTCTATAAAACCTTTGTCTGTGTATTATTTTATTTATGTCTGTCTACTCCTGCCGGCCAATGATCACATCTCTCTATACAAGCAAAGTGTCAGTATTCACTAACACTGGGCTGTCCAAAGTGTTTCTATTTGGGCCTGTAATTGATGACAGTTGAGGTGCAGGTACCGGTTTACTACTGCTATAATAATAATAATAATAACAATGATAATAAAAATAACAATAATAATAAGAAAAATAATAATAATAAAAGTAACATTAGCGATTAAACGCTAATTAACGTTAAAGTTAGCTGTGTAAAATTCAGCGACACAAACGTTAATCAAGGTCGCTAGAAAGTAAGTCCAGGTTGTTACAACATGAGCGGACCAGGCGTTGTTTGGACTGTTTCAACTCTGTAGAACTGTGTTATCACTAGCCGAACTGAGAAGATATTCTCATTTTGTTTCCGGCCCTGTTCTTTATGCTGCGTCCTGGAATTGTTATCTGTCTTTTCTTTTCTATATCCTTAGATAAGGAACTGTTGTTACCATGTTGTTGTTTAACCTTATCTATTCACAATTAACCGTTACTGGAAACTGGTATGATTGACAGGGAAACGTGTTCCACTTTCACATGAAGACGCCTTACTGGAAACTGGTATGATTGAGAGGGAAACGTGTTCTACTTTGACATGAAGACGCATTACTGGAAGCTGGTATGATTGACAGGGAAACGTGTTCTACTTTAACATGAAGACGCCTTACTGGAAACTGACATGATTTACAGGGAAACGTGTTCTACTTTGACATGAAGACGCCTTACTGGAAACTGGCATGATTGACAAGGAAACGTGTTCTACTTTGACATGAAGACGCATTACTGGAAACTGGTATGAGGGACAGGGAAACGTATTCTACTTTGACATGAAGACGCATTACTGGAAACTGGTATGATTGACAGGGAAACGTGTTCCACTTTCACATGAAGACGCCTTACTGGAAACTGGTATGATTGACAGGGAAACGTGTTCTACTTTGACATGAAGACGCATTACTGGAAGCTGGTATGATTGACAGGGAAACGTGTTCTACTTTGACATGAAGACGCATTACTGGAAACTGGTATGATTGACAGGGAAACGTGTTCCACTTTCACACGAAGACGCCTTACTTATTAACACGATGATACGTCACTCATTGACTCGGTGACACGTTATTTATTGACAAGACACGCCACTCATTGACTCGATGACACGTCACTCATAGATACGATACATGCCACACATTGACGCGATGACACGTAACTCGCTGACAGGATGAAATGCCACACTCATTGATAAGAAGTCATGTCACTCATTTATACGATGACACGTTACTCATTGACATAAACATACATCACTCGTTGACACAATGACATCTCACTCATTGACACGAAGATACGTCACTCATTTATACGATGACACGTCGTTCATTACCATGAAGACACGTCACTCGTTGACACGATGATACGTCACTCATTGACATGATGACACGTCACTCGTTGATATGATGATACGTCATTCATAGATACGATGACACGTTACTTATTGACAAGACACGTCACTCATTGACTGGATGACAGGTAACTCGTTGACACGTAACTCGTTGACACGAAGACATGTCACTCATTGACACGAAGATACGTCACTCATTGACTCGATGACACGTAACTCGTTGACACGAAGACATGTCACTCATTGACACGAAGATATGTCACTCATTGACTTGATGACACGTAACTCGTTGACACGATGATACGTCCCTCATTGACATGAAGACACGTCACTCGTTGACACGATGATACGTCACTCATTGACATGAAGACACGTAACTCGTTGACACGATGATACGTCACTCATTGACATGAAGACACGACACTCGTTGATACGACGATACGTCACTCATAGATATGATGATACGTCACTCATAGATACGACACGTTACTTATTGACAAGACACGTCACTCATTGACTCGTTGACACGTCACTCATAGATACGATGACACATCGTTCATTGACGCGATGACAAGACACTCGTTGACATGTCACTCATACATAGCTTCATGTCCTTTTCACAATTCAAAATTGACAAATTTTTAAATAATAAAAAATCAGCTTCTGTCACTCATTGACACGATGACACATCACTCATTGACACGATGACACATCACTCATTAACACGATGACACATCACTCATTGACACTATGACACATCACTCATAAATAGCTTCATGTCCCGTTCAACAGTTTTAAATTGGAAATTATTTCACATAAAATCAGCTTCTGTAACATATCATATGTTGTGTGCTGATTCACATTTTCCGAATAGATGACATCACTATTTCAGTCGGCTGCATCAGTCAAATCATCCCTTTCTTGCGTCCACCGTCACAGTGCTGATGGAAGTGCATTCATCGATTGTTTATTTATTGTTCTTAACTCAAGACCTCTTTCTTCTGTCCGTCTCTAGAAAACTGATTAGATTGTCAAGTCATTCAGCTATTGTATTTGACCTCATTGTAACACTTCTATCCGTCTCTAGACAACTGACTATATTGTCAGGTCATTCAACTATTGTATTTGACCTCATTGTAACACTTCTATCCGTCTCTAGACAGCTGACTATATTGTCAGGTCATTCAACAATTGTATTTGACCTCATTGTAACACTTCTATCCGTCTCTAGACAACTGACTATATTGTCAGGTCATTCAACTATTGTATTTGACCTCATTGTAACACTTCTGTCCGTCTCTAGACAACTGACTATATTGTCAAGTCATTCAACAATTGTATTTGACCTCATTGTAACACTTCTGTCCGTCTCTAGACAACTGACTATATTGTCAAGTCATTCAACAATTGTATTTGACCTCATTGTAACACTTCTGTCCGTCTCTAGACAACTGACTATATTGTCAGGTCATTCAACAATTGTATTTGACCTCATTGTAACACTTCTGTCCGTCTCTAGACAACTGACTATATTGTCAGGTCATTCAACTATTGTATTTGACCTCATTGTAACACTTCTATCCGTCTCTAGACAACTGACTATATTGTCAGGTCATTCAACTATTGTATTTGACCTCATTGTAACACTTCTGTCCGTCTCTAGACAACTGACTATATTGTCAGGTCATTCAACTATTGTATTTGACCTCATTGTAACACTTCTGTCCGTCTCTAGACAACTGACTATATTGTCAGGTCATTCAACTATTGTATTTGACCTATTGTAACACTTCTGTCCGTCACTAGACAACTGACTATATTGTCAGGTCATTCAACAATTGTATTTGACCTCATTGTAACACTTCTGTCCGTCTCTAGACAACTGACTATATTGTCAGGTCATTCAACTATTGTATTTGATCTCATTGTAACACTTCTATCCGTCTCTAGAAAGCTGACTATATTGTCAAGTCATTCAACAATTGTATTTGATCTCATTGTAACACTTCTGTCCGTCTCTAGACAACTGACTATATTGTCAGGTCATTCAACTATTGTATTTGACCTAAAGAAGGGAATAAAGAACGGAGTCATTAGACGCGCATTGTTTTCTCATTGTAACACTTCTGTTTGTTGCACATTGTTTTCTCATTGTAACACTTCTGTTTGTTGTACATTGTTTTTTCACTGTAACACTTCTGTTTGTTGCACATTGTTTTCTCATTGTAATACTTCTATTTGTTGTACATTGTTTTCTCGTTGTAACACTTCTGTTTGTTGCACATTGTTTTCTCATTGTAACACTTCTGTTTGTTGCACATTGTTTTCTCATTGTAACACTTCTATTTGTTGTACATTGTTTTCTCATTGTAACACTTCTGTTTGTTGCACATTGTTTTCTCATTGTAACACTTCTATGTGTTGTACATTGTTTTCTCGTTGTAACACTTCTGTTTGTTGCACATTGTTTTCTCATTGTAACCCTTCTGTTTGTTGTACATTGTTTTCTCGTTGTAACACTTCTGTTTGTTGTACATTGTTTTATCATTGTAACCCTTCTGTTTGTTGTACATTGTTTTCTCGTTGTAACACTTCTGTTTGTTGTACATTGTTTTCTCATTGTAACCCTTCTGTTTGTTGTACATTGTTTTCTCGTTGTAACACTTCTGTTTGTTGTACATTGTTTTCTCATTGTAAACCTTCTGTTTGTTGTACATTGTTTTCTCGTTGTAACACTTCTGTTTGTTGTACATTGTTTTCTCATTGTAACCCTTCTGTTTGTTGTACATTGTTTTCTCGTTGTAACACTTCTGTTTGTTGTACATTGTTTTCTCATTGTAACCCTTCTGTTTGTTGTACATTGTTTTCTCGTTGTAACACTTCTGTTTGTTGTACATTGTTTTCTCATTGTAACCCTTCTGTTTGTTGTACATTGTTTTCTCGTTGTAACACTTCTGTTTGTTGTACATTGTTTTCTCATTGTAACCCTTCTGTTTGTTGTACATTGTTTTCTCATTGTAACCCTTCTGTTTGTTGTACATTGTTTTCTCATTGTAACCCTTCTGTTTGTTGTACATTGTTTTCTCGTTGTAACACTTCTTTTTGTTGTACATTGTTTTCTCATTGTAACCCTTCTGTATGTTGCACATTGTTTTCTCATTGTAACACTTCTGTTTTGTTACACATTGTTTCATATCTTTTGCTGTAACATTGTGCCTAAACTTATTCCCGACCTGCCAAGGAAACGTCAAAGACCTATTGCTATGATCATCGTTTTAGAAAAATCTGGTCAAAGATCTCTCTGTACCTGGAGCTCATGCTGTAGTACATGAAGATGTTGACGCTGGAGTTGATGGCGTTAAATATGAAACCAAACGACCAGATGACAAAGAACAAATTTTGGTAAACGCCAAAAATACCAAACTTGGGCTCACAGAAAGTAGCAAGGGAGAGAAGAATGCCAGGGGAGTACATGACAATGAGAAGACCGGAGATCATGACAACCATCCTTGTGGCCTTTTTGTCCTTGCTGGACATTGCCTCGGATTGTGCAGGAGTTTGTGTGGCTTGTCGTCGCCATTTTGATGCCAATTTTAACTTAATCACCAACACCGAAGTCAGTACAGTCACACACACGAATGACGTCAGTACCAGCACAGCGTGAAGAAAAAACACAACACCCTCAGCTTTCTCGTTATCACTTGACATGACTAGACCTAGAAGAGTTCGGTTTTTTTCTGGGTAGAACTTCCATCCGATATGAGAGGTCACATACACGGGAAGAACAGATATGATGTTAATGACATAAATAAGGATCAGGCAGATGGTCGTTCTAATGGGGGTGATGATTGTTTTGACTGCCAGTGGGGCTGTAATACATAGGCACCGCTCGGCTGTGATGTAAGCGGTGATCCAGCCCGTTATACGGACGGATGTAATGTGAGGCCAGCCTGCTGAAGGGGAGTGGATCTCCAATGGGACGAAATGAATTTTTGCACTTGAGAGTAGAGGGTTCATGCAGATCCCGAACCACTGGAGGGTTAAGAGACATCCCATGTCAGAAATGGCCAGAGCCATGAAACTGATGGTCATTGTGTTCTTAAATCCTTGTCTACAGAACACGACCATGTTGATAAAATTGGCTGCAATGCCAAGCAATCCGATGATGCTGCACAGAAACATATAATTAACGACTTCAAACACTTTCCTCGTTCCAAAGCTGATGAGGCTGCTGCTCTCCTCAGTCCCGTTCGAGAAATGGATACCCTCATCTTGTGTTGTATTTTTAGAAAGATCATGAACGTAATACATTTGGTCCGTAAGTCTGTGATGGCGTGTGCGACTTTTGACAGAAATTATTTGTCTGTTTGGATACTTTTGGACAAGAAAGATCTCAGATCACGAAAGATAAACATCACAATTCTATTTATAACTGTAAGCCAGCGGTGGATACACTGAGAGGAGACAACGGATGCCACGCCCCGTCTAGTATTTGATCAGAATACATAACAGAATCAGACTTCAGCTCAATGAGTTCAATGTAAAACCAGCCACTGTGTTCCCTAGTTTAGCCTTTGACAGAGTTTAATTCAAGCCGTTACTAATAAACAGGCTTCACTGTCTATGCAGGACAAACGTACTCCAATATTACAACGATGTCTGTTGACCTTACAGTGTCTAGGAAAACTAGGTAGGCCATTTCTGAAATCAGCTCCTCACTACTATAACAACAGAATAACGACTAATAAGATGGGCGTTCTATATCATTACCGAAACATATATTGATGTGTTTCTGTGCTAGCCATGGCTCATATCTTAGCTTGTGTGTGTGTGTGTGTGTGCTGGCCATGGCTCATATCTTTGTGTGTGTCATGTTAGTCATATCTCATATCTCGGTGTGTCCGTGTTAATCATGTCTCATATCTTTATGTGTGTCTGTGTTTGTCACATCTCATATCCTTGTGTGTGCATGGCTATGTTAGTCCCATCTCATATCTTTGTGTGTGCATATCTATGTTAGTCATGTCTCGTATCGCTGTGTGCATGTCTGTATTAGTCACATCTCATATCTTTGTGTGTGCATGTCTGTGTTAGTCACATCTCACATCTTTGTGTGTGTATGTCTGTGTTAGTCACATATCACATCTTTGTGAGTCCGTGTCTGTGTTAGTCACATCTCACATCTTTGTGTGTGCATGTCGGTGTTAGTCACCTCTAGTGACTCGGGCAGATGGTGCTCGTAAACCTGGGAGGCCTACCATCTAAGGGCAGAATCCCCCTACAGAAAAGACAATCTGCTGCCTTGCAGGAAGATTGGGGACAATCAAAGGCTAGGGAAAGCAAACCCGAATAAAATGCTGGCTGAAATCGGATGCACTGGGCCACTGGCGCAGAACACAGTGCAACGTTTTAACGGGTGTTCAATCAGAGTGGATCTGGCGGACTCTAATTGTGATGTTCTGTCTGTGGGGGCGATCAACACACTTAACCTGACAGCTGACTTCATGTGGGAGTCTGGAATCCTACTCTGATTGAGTCCTGATCGCAGAGAGAGAGAGAGAGAGAGAGAGAGAGAGAGAGAGAGAGAGAGAGAGAGAGAGATATATATATTAAACAACAAAACTTGAACAAAACTGTCAGAGATGTTAATTGACAACAAAACTGTCAGAGATGTTAATTGACAACAAAACTGTCAGATATGTTAATTGACAACAAAACGATGTTTTTCTTTCACAACTTATAATGTATCTTAGATATGATGACGTCATTTTAACTATGTTAATTTATGGCAATAATTGCACGAATTTTTTTTTCCTTAGCGTAAATTGCTGTGATGTCGCAAATGATCAAGTTCAAGGTCAACTTAAAGTTCCGCCTCACTTCCTGGCCTCCCCAAGTTTCGAACTCACCGTCCACCGCTGCTGCTGTCAGCCTCTCATTATTCTCTTGACTTCACGAGACTTTTTTTCTTTTCTAACTTTTGTTTTATCAACGATGTGCAACATATTGTCAGCGTTTGTAACTTTATCACTGATGTATCTGTTACTGTAAGCCTTTGTAACTTTATCACTGATGTATCTGTTACTGTAAGCCTTTGTAACTTTATCACTGATGTATCTGTTACTGTAAGCCTTTGTAACTTTATCACTGATGTATCTGTTACTGTAAGCCTTTGTAACTTTATCACTGATGTATCTGTTACTGTAAGCCTTTGTAACTTTATCACTGATGTATCTGTTACTGTAAGCCTTTGTAACTTTATCACTGATGTATCTGTTACTGTAAGCGTGTGTAACTTTATCACTGATGTATCTGCTACTGACAGCGTTTGTAACTTTATCACTGATGTATCTGTTACTGTAAGCCTTTGTAACTTTATCACTGATGTATCTGTTACTGTAAGCCTTTGTAACTGTATCACTGATGTATCTGTGACTGTAAGCGTGTGTAACTGTATCACTGATGTATCTGCTACTGTAAGCCTTTGTAACATTATCACTGATGTATCTGTTACTGTAAGCCTTTGTAACTTTATCACTGATGTATCTGTTACTGTAAGCCTTTGTAACTTTATCACTGATGTATCTGTTACTGTAAGCTTTTGTAACTTTATCACTGATGTATCTGCTACTGACAGCGTTTGTAACTTATCTCTGATGTATCTGCTATTGACAATATAACAATCGAAGAGATAAATGCATTAGGAGAGCTGGGAGTACAAGTCATAACAAAACTACTCAATGACATATATAACACTGGACACATACCCGAAGATCTACTAAAATCTATCTTTGTAGCCATACCGAAGAAGTAGTATGACTAAAATATTACTAAGAGTCATCATGAGACATGTAAGGAACAAAATAAAACCAGAAATAAGTGAGGAACAATGTGGATATGTGGAAGGAAAGGGCACCAATAATGCAATATACATCTTAAGAACATTGAGAGAAAGATCTATAGAGGTAAAGAAAGATCTATATATGTGTTTTATAGACTACACGAAAGTATTTGACAAAGTAAAGCATGTAAGAAATAGTCAATATGCTGGAGAAATTAAACATTGATGGCAGGGGTCTGCGATTCATAAAAAAAATATGTACTGGCAACAAACAGCAGCTATACGAATTAACAACCAAACAGGACAATTTCAACTCATAAAACAAGGAGTCAGACAAGGCTGTGTTCTGTCGCCGGATTTGTTTTAACTTTTAACATATTATGAGATCAATAGTAGACAAAAAAGGAATTGAAGTAAACGGTCACAACATAAATAATTTGCGATATGCGGATGACACAGTCTTAATAGCAGAGACAGAGAATGAACTACAAGAAATGATAGACATAATAGTCAAAGAAAGCAACAAGAAAGGTCTCAGTCTGAATAGTAAGAAAACAGAAGTAATGGTTATATCGAAGAAACAATCATCACCATCATGCAGCATAAAATAAACGAGACAAATCTGAAACAAGTACAACGTTTGAAATACTTGGGCACAATAATAACATCAGATGGAAGATGCAACACAGAAATAAAAAGCAGAATAGCTCAGGCCAAAATAGCATTTCATAAAATGAAAAATATCTTATGCAACAAATCTATGTCAATAAAAATGAGAAAGAGAGTTCATCGGTGCTATATAGAACCAATTCTGACCTATGGAAGCGAATCATGGACAGTAGACAAACAAATGAAAAGACGAGTAGAGGCCACAGAGATGGGATTTCTCAGAAGAATGTTGAAAGTTCTCTGGACAGCTAAAAAGACCAATGAGGAAATTCTCAAAGAGGCCAACACAAAAAGGGAGCTCTTAAAAAACATCAGAAAGAAGCAATCAACATTTTTCGGGCACATCATGAGAAGAGGAAAGTTGGAATACTTGGTTACAACTGGCAAAATAAAAGGAAAGAGAGATCGCGGACGACAAGGAGAGAAAATACTGGATAGCTTGGTGTCATGGCATGGAAAACAGTCAACAACAGAACTGATACGATGCACTGTAGATAGAAGATTGTGGAGGGACATGATCGCTTACGCCAACCGGTATGGCACATGATGATGATGATCTACTACTAACAGCGTTTGTAACTCTATCACTGATGTATCTGCTACTGACAGTCCCTCTAACTCTATCACTGATGTATCTGCTACTGACAGTGTCTCTAACTTTATCACTCATGTTTCTGCTACTGACAGTGTCTCTAACTTTATCACTGATGTATCTGCTACTGACAGTGTCTCTAACTTTATCACTGATGTATCTGCTAATGACAGTTCCTCTAACTTTATCACTGATGTATCTGCTACTGACAGTGTCTCTAACTCTATGACTGATGTATCTGCTACTGACAGTGTCTCTAACTTTATCACTGATGTTTCTGCTACTGACAGTGTCTCTAACTTTATCACTGATGTTTCTGCTACTGACAGTGTCTCTAACTTTATCACTGATGTATCTGCTACTGACATTGTCTCTAACTTTATCACTGATGTATCTGCTACTGACAGTTCCTCTAACTTTATCACTGATGTTTCTGATACTGACAGTGTCTCTAACTTTATCACTGATGCTTCTGTTACTGACAGTGTCTCTAACTTTATCACTGATGTATCTGCTACTGACAGTGTCTCTAACTTTATCACTGATGTATCTGCTACTGACAGTGTCTCTAACTTTATCACTGATGTTTCTGCTACTGACAGTGTCTCTAACTTTATCACTGATGTATCTGCTACTGACAGTGTCTCTAACTTTATCACTGATGTATCTGCTAATGACAGTGTCTCTAACTTTATCACTGATGTTTCTGCTACTGACAGTGTCTCTAACTTTATCACTGATGTATCTGCTACTGACAGTGTCTCTAACTTTATCACTGATGTATCTGCTACTGACAGTTCCTCTAACTTTATCACTGATGTATCTGCTAATGACAGTGTCTCTAACTTTATCACTGATGTTTCTGCTACTGACAGTGTCTCTAACTTTATCACTGATGTTTCTGCTAATGACAGTGCCTCTAACTTTATCACTGATGTTTCTGCTAATGACAGTTCCTCTAACTTTATCACTGATGTATCTGCTAATGACAGTGCCTCTAACTTTATCACTGATGTATCTGCTACTGACAGTGTCTCTAACTTTATCACTGATGTATCTGCTAATGACAGTGCCTCTAACTTTATCACTGATGTATCTGCTAATGACAGTGCCTCTAACTTTATCACTGATGTATCTGCTAATGACAGTTCCTCTAAGTTTATCACTGATGTTTCTGCTAATGACAGTTCCTCTAACTTTATCACTGATGTTTCTGCTACTGACAGTTCCTCTAACTTTATCACTGATGTATCTGCTACTGACAATCCCTCTAACTTTATCACTGATGTTTCTGCTACTGACAATCCCTCTAACTTTATCACTGATGTATCTGCTACTGACAGTGTCTCTAACTTTATCACTGATGTATCTGCTAATGATAGTCCCTCTAACTTTATCTCTGATGTGCTACTGACAGTCCCTCTAACTTTATCACTGATGTATCTATATTAAAAAATATGAATTTAACATTTTAAATTAAACAAATGAACGGAATCAAACCAGTTAAACAGTTCAGTCGGCGAGATGCAAATAGATGAACACATTTGGTTGTGGACAAACCAGAAAGTCAAGTTAGTCGAACATCAAAACATGTCGATGGCGACCAAGGAGGGTGGTCGTGATGGTAATATTGAAGTTCATCACTGCTGTTATTTAAACTCTTAAGTATGGCTCCCCCCCCCCTTTTTTCCCATTTTACAAACTTGTAATTACCTGAAATATATTTAAAAAAAAGAGTTTTGTATTAATTATTGCTAATCTGTCAACGTTCACTAAATTAATAATGGTGTAGGTTTGTCTCTCAGAATCTGAATTACGATCATCAAGAGTCTATTCATATTTGAGAACGGGCTAATAGTTGTCAACCTGACATTTGTGTCAAATCGTGAAACAAAACATATGTTCTGTCTAATGACATATCTCTTTCCATGTCACCAATTATGACATAATCCATTATTTCCCCGCTGTAACCGATTGATTCATTCTCCCTTAGGCGAGTGGGTGTCCAAGTTCACGATTTGATTACTGGTGTTCTGAAATAGCTGGTTTGTGTTGATGGCCCACAACCTTCACGGTAATCATTCTCTGCCATGGTACAGCTGACTGTTATCGTTGTATTACTAGCACAGCTACTGTTACTGCTGCTACTTCAGTGCTGAAATCATCGTCATTTGTTGATAGTGTTCGAGGCGTAGTGATTAGCGCTCTAGCTGGGCAATAAAGTGGGTGTCAGTTCAGTCCTAACTCGCTGCACTCCATTTGACCCATCTATTACAAGAATGGCTAACTGGTTCGCTGAGTTGGGAGAAGTTGTAAGAGAAGGAGAAGTTCAAGCTCTCCCGTTTTCAATTCCCCTAGTATTGCGGGCTAGTACAGCGATTTCATTTGCTCACAACGTTATATGTTGTATGTTATATGTTGTATGTTGTATGTCATGTGTTGTATGTTATATGTTGCATGTTATATGTTGTATGTTATATGTTGTATGTTATATGTTGTATGTTATGTGTTGTTCGTTGACTTTCAGGTATATAGGTAAGGATAACGTGCACAGAGTGAGACAACAAACAGACAAAAAGGTCAGGATATCAAGCAATAAACGAGTAAATGAAATCCGTCAACAGCACAGCATGAAATGTCTCGCAAGCACTAGTCGTATGACAAAGTTGGTTGTAGCACAGCAAGCACTAGTTGAACTTCCACAGCAAGCACTAGCGATAATCAGCGAATCAGTTCAGAGGAAGAGGTATGTTTACAGCACTCGGAAAAAAAGACAAATAATCAACAACAGAAACAAATATGGACCAAGGCAGGATCGAACCGTACTCAGTGGAACAGCGCCTTGCCACGAAAAGCCAAACGCTAGGGAACTCTGCCACTCAGCTAAGCTATATTCATGAGAACGCCTTCGCGAAAAGACATTGTTCACGATAGCTAATTTTTAGTTGTAGCACAGCAAGCGCTAGTTGAACGTATCTTGGGTTTGTTGGTTGTAGCACAGCAAGCGCTAGATAACTATGTTGTAGCACAGCAAGCGCTAGATAACGTATGGGTAGGCTATGTTGGTTGTAGCACAGCAAGCGCTAGATAACGTATTTTGGGTAGGCTATGTTGGTTGTAGCACAGCAAGCGCTAGTTGAACGTATCTTGGGTTGGGTTTGTGTTGTCAATTTTAATGCCCATGTTGAACGTGCAGATATTCTTCATCTTGTTTGTTTTACACATAACAAAATAAGGGAACAATGAGTTCCTGGTTTCACTGTTTTGTGACTGAACAATGAGTTCATTGTTTGACTGCCTTGTGACTGAATAATGAGTTCATTGTTTGACTGTCTAGTGACTGAACAATGAGTTTATTGTTTGACTGCCTTGTGACTTAACAATGAGTTTATTGTTTAACTTTCTTGTGACTGACCAATGAGTTCATTGTTTGACTGCCTTGTGATTGAATAATGAGTTTATTGTTTGACTGTTTTGTGACTGAACAATGAGTTTATTGTTTGACTGCCTTGTGACTTAACAATGAGTTTATTGTTTGACTGTCTTGTGACTGAACAATGAGTTCATTGTTTAACTTTCTTGTGACTGACCAATGAGTTCATTGTTTAACTGCCTTGTGATTGAATAATGAGTTTATTGTTTGACTGTCTTGTGACTGAACAATGAGTCCATTGTTAGACTGTCTAGTGATTGAACAATGATTTCATTGTTTGACTGTTTTGTGACTGAACAATGAGTTCATTGTTTGACTGTCTTGTGACTGAACAATGAGTTCATTGTTTAACTTTCTTGTGACCGAACAATGAGTTGATTGTTTGACTGTCTTGTGACTGAACAATGAGTTCATTGTTTGACTGCCTTGTGACTGAACAATGAGTTCATTGTTTGACTGTCTAGTGACTGAACAATGAGTTCATTGTTTGACTGTTTTGTGACTGAACAATGAGTTCATTGTTTGACTGTCTTGTGACTGAACAATGAGTTCATTGTTTGACTGCCTTGTGACCGAACAATGAGTTGATTGTTTGACTGTCTTGTGACTGAACAATGAGTTCATTGTTTGACTGCCTTGTGACTGAACAATGAGTTTATTGTTTGACTGTTTTGTGACTGAACAATGAGTTTATTGATTGACTGTTTTGTGACTGAACAATGAGTTCATTGTTTGACTGCCTTGTGACTGAACAATGAGTTGTTTGTTTGACTGTCTTGTGACTGAACAATGAGTTGATTGTTTGACTGTCTTGTGACTGAACAATGAGTTGATTGTTTGACTGTCTTGTGACTGAACAATGAGTTGATTGTTTGACTGTCTTGTGACTGAACGATGAGTTGATTGTTTGACTGTCTTGTGACTGAACAATGAGTTCATTGTTTGACTGTCTTGTGACTGAACAATGAGTTGATTATTTGACTGTCTTGTGACTGAACAATGAGTTGTTTGTTTGACTGTCATGTGACTGAACAACTAGTTGATTGATTGACTGCCGTTTGAATGAACAATGAGTTCATTGTTTGACTGTCTTGTGACTGAACGATGAGTTGATTGCTTGACTGTCTTGTGGCGGAACAATGAGTTGATTGCTTGACTTTCTTGTGACTAAACGATGAGTTGATTGCTTGACTGTCTTGAGGCTGAACAATGAGTTCATTGTTTGTCTGTCTTGTGACTGAACAATGAGTTCATTGTTTGTCTGTCTTGTGACTGAACAATGAGTTCATTGTTTGTCTGTCTTGTGACTGAACAATGAGTTGATTGTTTGGCAAATGTCAATCATTTTCTATTTTATACTTTTTTGGTCTTGTATTATTTTAACCTTCTGATGCAGTCTTTACCAGCCTCTTTTGGATTTGTTTCACCTCCCCTGTTGGTCGTACTTCCCCTCCTCTGTTCGCCTTGTTTCCCTTCCTCTGTTCGCCTTGTTTCCCTTCCTCTGTTCGCCTTGTTTCACCTCCTCTGTTCGCCTTGTTTCCCTTCCTCTGTTCGCCTTGTTTCCTTTCCTCTGTTCGCCTTGTTTCCTTTCCTCTGTTCGCCTTGTTTCACCTCCTCTGTTCGCCTTGTTTCACCTCCTCTGTTCGCCTTGTTTCACCTCCTCTGTTCGCCTTGTTTCCTTTCCTCTTTTCGCCTTGTTTCCTTTCCTCTGTTCGCCTTGTTTCCCTTCCTCTGTTCGCCTTGTTTCATTTCCTCTGTTCGCCTTGTTTCCTTTCATCTGTTCGCCTTGTTTCCCTTCCTCTGTTCGCCTTGTTTCCTTTCCTCTGTTCGCCTTGTTTCCCTTCCTCTGTTCGCCTTGTTTCCCTTCCTCTGTTCGCCTTGTTTCCTTTCCTCTGTTCGCCTTGTTTCCTTTCCTCTGTTCGCCTTGTTTCACCTCCTCTGTTCGCCTTGTTTCACCTCCTCTGTTCGCCTTGTTTCACCTCCTCTGTTCGCCTTGTTTCCTTTCCTCTGTTCGCCTTGTTTCACCTCCTCTGTTCGCCTTGTTTCACCTCCTCTGTTCGCCTTGTTTCCTTTCCTCTGTTCGCCTTGTTTCCTTTCCTCTGTTCGCCTTGTTTCACCTCCTCTGTTCGCCTTGTTTCACCTCCTCTGTTCGCCTTGTTTCACCTCCTCTGTTCGCCTTGTTTCCTATCCTCTGTTCGCCTTGTTTCACCTCCTCTGTTCGCCTTGTTTCACCTCCTCTGTTCGCCTTGTTTCACCTCCTCTGTTTGCCTTGGTTCCTTTCCTCTGTTCGCCTTGTTTCACCTCCTCTGTTCGCCTTGTTTCACCTCCTCTGTTCGCCTTGTTTCCTTTCCTCTGTTCGCATTGTTTCACCTCCTCTGTTCGCCTTGTTTCCCTTCCTCTGTTCAGCTTGTTTCCCCTCCTCTGTTCGCCTTGTTTCCTTTCCACTGTTCGCATTGTTTCACCTCCTCTGTTCGCCTTGTTTCACCTCCTCTGTTCGCCTTGTTTCACCTCCTCTGTTCGCCTTGTTTCACCTCCTCTGTTCGACTTGTTTCACCTCCTCTGTTCGCCTTGTTTCACCTCCTCTGTTCACCTTGTTTCACCTCCTCTGTTCGCCTTGTTTCACCTCCTCTGTTCGAATTGTTTCACCTCCTCTGTTCGCCTTGTTTCACCTCCTCTGTTCGCCTTGGTTCCTTTCCTCTGTTCGCATTGTTTCACCTCCTCTGTTCGCCGTGTTTCATTTCCTCTGTTCGCCTTGTTTCACATCCTCTGTTCGCCTTGTTTCACCTCCTCTGTTCGCCTTGTTTCACCTCCTGTGTTCGCTTTGTTTTACCTCCTCTGTTCGCCTTGTTTCATTTCCTCTGTTCGCATTGTTTCACCTCCTCTGTTCGCCTTGTTTCATTTCCTCTGTTCGCCTTGTTTCCTTTCCTCTGTTTGCCGTGTTTCACATCCTCTGTTCGCCTTGTTTCACCTCCTTTTTTCGCCTTGTTTCGCCTCCTCTGTTCGCCTTGTTTCACCTCCTTTTTTTGCCTTGTTTCACCTCCTTTTTTCGCCTTGTTTCACATCCTCTGTTCGCCTTGTTTCACCTCCTTTTTTCGCCTTGTTTCACCTCCTTTTTTCGCCTTGTTTCACCTCCTCTGTTCGCCTTGTTTCCTTTCATCTGTTTGCCATGTTTCACCCTCCTCTGTTCGCCTTGTTTCATCTCCTATGTTCGCCTTGTTTCATCTCCTCTGTTCGCCTTGTTTCACCTCCTCTGTTCGCCTTGTTTCACCTCCTCTGTTCGTCTTGTTTGTCTTCCTCTGTTCGCCTTGTTTCACCCTCCTCTGTTCGCCTTGTTTCATCTCCTCTGTTCGCCTTGTTTCACCTCCTCTGTTCGTCTTATTTCTCTTCCTCTGTTCGCCTTGTTTCACCCTCCTTTGTTCGCCTTGTTTCACCCTCCTCTGTTCGCCTTGTTTCATCTCCTCTGTTCGCCTTGTTTCATCTCCTCTGTTCGCCTTGTTTCACCTCCCCTGTTCGTCTTGTTTTTCTACATCTGTTCGCCTTGTTTCCACTCCTCAGTTCGCCTTGTTTCCCCTCCTCAGTTCGCCTTGTTACCCTCCTCAGTTCGTCTTGTTTCCCCTCCTCAGTTCTCCTTGTTTCCCCTCCTCAGTTCGCCTTGTTTACCCTCCTTAGTTCTCCTTGTTTCCCCTCCTCAGTTCGCCTTGTTTACCCTCCTCAGTTCTCCTTGTTTACCCTCCTTAGTTCTCCTTGTTTCCCCTCCTCAGTTCTCCTTGTTTACCCTCCTCAGTTCGCCTTGTTTCCCCTCCTCAGTTCGTCTTGTTTCCCCTCCTCAGTTCTCATTGTTTCTCCTCCTCAGTTCGCCTTGTTACCCTCCTCAGTTCGCCTTGTTTCCCTCCTCAGTTCGCCTTGTTTCCCCTCCTCAGTTCGTCTTGTTTCCCCTCCTCAGTTCTCATTGTTTCTCCTCCTCAGTTCGCCTTGTTACCCTCCTCAGTTCGCCTTGTTACCCTCCTCAGTTCTCCTTGTTTACCCTCCTCAGTTCTCCTTGTTTCCCCTCCTCAGTTCTCCTTGTTTCCCCTCCTCAGTTCTCATTGTTTCCCCTCCTCAGTTCTCCTTGTTTACCCTCCTCAGTTCTCCTTGTTTCCCCTCCTCAGCTCTCCTTGTTTCGCCTCCTCAGTTCGCCTTGTTTCCCCTCCTTAGTTCGCCTTGTTTACCATCCGCAGTTGGCCTTGTTTCCCCTCCTCAGTTCTCCTTGTTTCCCCTCCTCAGTTCTCCTTGTTTCCCCTCCTCAGTTCTCCTTGTTTCCTCTCCTTAGTTCTCCTTGTTTCCCCTCATCAGTTCGCCTTGTTTACCCTCATCATTTCGCCTTGTTTCCTCTCCTCAGTTCTCCTTGTTTCCCCTCCTCAGTTCTCCTTGTTTCCCCTCCTCAGTTCTCCTTGTTTCCCCTCCTCAGTTCTCCTTGTTTCCTCTCCTTAGTTCTCCTTGTTTCCCCTCATCAGTTCGCCTTGTTTCCACTCCTCAGTTCTCCTTGTTTACCCTCCTCAGTTCTCCTTGTTTCCCCTCCTCAGTTCTTCTTGTTTAGCCTCCTCAGTTCTCCTTGTTTCCCCTCCTCAGTTCTCCTTGTTTACCCTCCTCAGTTCTCCTTGTTTCCCCTCCTCAGTTCGCCTTGTTTCCTCTCCTTAGTTCTCCTTGTTTCCCCTCCGCAGTTCGCCTTGTTTACCCTCCTCAGTTCGCCTTGTTTACCTTACACGGTTCGCCTTGTTTACCCTCATCAGTTCGCCTTGTTTCCCCTCATCAGTTCGCCTTGTTTCCCCTCCTCAGTTCTCCTTGTTTCCTCTCCTCAGTTCTCCTTGTTTCCTCTCCTCAGTTCTCCTTGTTTCCTCTCCTCAGTTCTCCTTGTTTCCTCTCCTCAGTTCTCCTTGTTTCCCCTCCTCAGTTCTCCTTGTTTCCTCTCCTTATTTCTCCTTGTTTCCCCTCCGCAGTTCGCCTTGTTTACCCTCCTCAGTTCGCCTTGTTTACCTTACACGGTTCGCCTTGTTTAAACTCATCAGTTCTCCTTGTTTACCCTCCTCAGTTCGCCTTGTTTCCCCTCCTCAGTTCTCCTTGTTTCCTCTCCTTAGTTCTCCTTGTTTCCCCTCCGCAGTTCGCATTGTTTACCTTACACGGTTCGCCTTGTTTACCCTCATCAGTTCGCCTTGTTTCCTCTCCTTAGTTCTCCTTGTTTACCTTACACGGTTCGCCTTGTTTACCCTCATCAGTTCGCCTTGTTTCCCCTCCTCAGTTCTCCTTGTTTACCCTCCTTAGTTCGCCTTGTATCCCCTCCTCAGTTCTCCTTGTTTCCCCTCCTCAGTTCTCCTTGTTTCCCCTCCTTAGTTCTCCTTGTTTACCCTCCTTAGTTCGCCTTGTTTACCCTCATCAGTTCGCCTTGTTTCCCCTCCTTAGTTCGCCTTGTTTCCCCTCCTTAGTTCGCCTTGTTTACCTTACACGGTTCGCCTTGTTTACCCTCATCAGTTCGCCTTGTTTCCCCTCCTCAGTTCTCCTTGTTTACCCTCCTCAGTTCTCCTTGTTTCCCCTCCTCAGTTCTCCTTGTTTCCTCTCCTTAGTTCTCCTTGTTTCACCTCCTCAGTTCTCCTTGTTTCCTCTCCTTAGTTCTCCTTGTTTCCCCTCCTCAGTTCTCCTTGTTTCCTCTCCTTAGTTCACCTTGTTTCCTCTCCTTAGTTCTCCTTGTTTCCTCTCCTTAGTTCTCCTTGTTTACCCTAATTAGTTCTCCTTGTTTCCCTCCTCAGTTCTCCTTGTTTCCTGTCCTTAGTTCTCCTTGTTTCCTGTCCTTAGTTCTCCTTGTTTCCTCTCCTTAGTTCTCCTTGTTTCCCTTCCTCAGTTCTCCTTGTTTCCTCTCCTTAGTTCTCCTTGTTTCCCCTCCTCAGTTCTCCTTGTTTCCTCTCCTTAGTTCTCCTTGTTTCCTCTCCTTAGTTCTCCTTGTTTCCCCTCCTCAGTTCTCCTTGTTTCCTCTCCTTAGTTCTCCTTGTTTCCTCTCCTTAGTTCTCCTTGTTTCCTCTCCTTAGTTCTCCTTGTTTCCTCTCCTTAGTTCTCCTTGTTTCCTCTCCTTAGTTCTCCTCGTTTACCCTCCTCTGTTCTCCTTGTTTCCCCTCCTCAGTTCGCCTTGTTTCCCCTCCTCAGTTCTCCTTGTTTAACCTCCTCAGTTCTCCTTGTTTCCCCTCCTTAGTTCTCCTTGTTTACCCTCCTCAGTTCTCCTTGTTTCCCCTCCTTAGTTCTCCTTGTTTACCCTCCTCAGTTCTCCTTGTTTCCCCTCCTTAGTTCTCCTTGTTTCCCTCCTTAGTTCTCCTTGTTTCCCCTCCTCAGTTCGCCTTGTTTCCCCTCCTCAGTTCTCCTTGTTTCCCCTCCTCAGTTCGCCTTGTTTCCTCTCCTTAGTTCTCCTTGTTTCCCCTCCGCAGTTCGCCTTGTTTACCCTCCTCAGTTCGCCTTGTTTACCTTACACGGTTCGCCTTGTTTACCCTCATCAGTTCGCCTTGTTTCCCCTCATCAGTTCGCCTTGTTTGCCCCTCCTCAGTTCTCCTTGTTTCCTCTCCTCAGTTCTCCTTGTTTCCTCTCCTCAATTCTCCTTGTTTCCTCTCCTCAGTTCTCCTTGTTTCCTCTCCTCAGTTCTCCTTGTTTCCCCTCCTCAGTTCTCCTTGTTTCCCCTCCGCAGTTCGCCTTGTTTACCCTCCTCAGTTCGCCTTGTTTACCTTACACGGTTCGCCTTGTTTAACCTCATCAGTTCTCCTTGTTTACCCTCTCAGTTCGCCTTGTTTCCCCTCCTTAGTTCTCCTTGTTTCCTCTCCTTAGTTCTCCTTGTTTCCCCTCCGCAGTTCGCCTTGTTTACCTTACACGGTTCGCCTTGTTTACCCTCATCAGTTCGCCTTTTTTCCTCTCCTTAGTTCTCCTTGTTTACCTTACACGGTTCGCCTTGTTTACCCTCATCAGTTCGCCTTGTTTCCCCTCCTCAGTTCTCCTTGTTTACCCTCCTTAGTTCGCCTTGTATCCCCTCCTCAGTTCTCCTTGTTTCCCCTCCTCAGTTCTCCTTGTTTCCCCTCCTTAGTTCTCCTTGTTTACCCTCCTTAGTTCGCCTTGTTTACCCTCATCAGTTCGCCTTGTTTCCCCTCCTCAGTTCTCCTTGTTTACCATCCTCAGTTCTCCTTGTTTCCCCTCCTCAGTTCTCCTTGTTTCCTCTCCTTAGTTCTCCTTGTTTCCCCTCCTCAGTTCTCCTTGTTTCCTCTCCTCAGTTCTCCTTGTTTCCCCTCCTCAGTTCTCCTTGTTTCCTCTCCTTACTTCTCATTGTTTCCTCTCCTTAGTTCTTTTGTTTCCTCTCCTTAGTTCTCCTTGTTTACCCTCCTTAGTTCTCCTTGTTTCCCCTCCTCAGTTCTCCTTGTTTCCTCTCCTTAGTTCTCCTTGTTTCCTCTCCTTAGTTCTCCTTGTTTCCTCTCCTTAGTTCTCCTTGTTTCCCTTCCTCAGTTCTCCTTGTTTCCTCTCCTTAGTTCTCCTTGTTTCCCCTCCTCAGTTCTCCTTGTTTCCTCTCCTTAGTTCTCCTTGTTTCCTCTCCTTAGTTCTCCTTGTTTCCCCTCCTCAGTTCTCCTTGTTTCCTCTCCTTAGTTCTCCTTGTTTCCTCTCCTTAGTTCTCCTTGTTTCCTCTCCTTAGTTCTCCTTGTTTCCTCTCCTTAGTTCTCCTTGTTTCCTCTTCTTAGTTCTCCTTGTTTACCCTCCTCTGTTCTCCTTGTTTCCCCTCCTCAGTTCGCCTTGTTTCCCCTCCTCAGTTCTCCTTGTTTACCCTCCTCAGTTCTCCTTGTTTCCCCTCCTTAGTTCTCCTTGTTTACCCTCCTCAGTTCTCCTTGTTTCCCCTCCTTAGTTCTCCTTGTTTACCCTCCTCAGTTCTCCTTGTTTCCCCTCCTTAGTTCTCCTTGTTTCCCCTCCTTAGTTCTCCTTGTTTCCCCTCCTCAGTTCGCCTTGTTTCCCCTCCTCAGTTCTCCTTGTTTACCCTCCTCAGTTCTCCTTGTTTCCCCTCCTCAGTTCGCCTTGTTTACCCTCCTCAGTTCTCCTTGTTTCCCCTCCTTAGTTCTCCTTGTTTCCCCTCCTTAGTTCTCCTTGTTTCCCCTCCTCAGTTCGCCTTGTTTACCCTCCTCAGTTCTCCTTGTTTACCCTCCTCAGTTCTCCTTGTTTCCCTTCCTTAGTTCTCCTTATTTCCCCTCCTTAGTTCTCCTTGTTTACCCTCCTCAATTCACCTTGTTTCTGCGCCCCTGTTGCTTTCTTCTTTGCGATAAAAATCCAATGCTCCGGTCAATGCTGTGTTGTGCGTCTCCCTTTGCTCATTGTCCTATCTGCTGCTGCATCGATCGATCGTCTTGTAGGTAGGGCCGGCTTAAGGGCTGGGATATGTTGGATCACTGTCTGACGCGCCACTAAAGTGTGCGCAAAGAATAAAACGAACAATATCATTCATTTTATGTGATAGATTGAGTGAAAAGAAACACGTTTTTGTTTGTAAGTCTTTTTTCTTTCCCTTTCCCTTTGCTTTTGATGGTTTCTGATTTCAGTCGGATACTGTTTGGTGTATTTGTGTAGAACATCATATCCAGTTGATCATTTTGTTGACACGATCAATTCGACACTTATGTTAACACAGCTGATGTTTCTGACCTAAAAATTGTTGTTATTTCTCTAAGACAGACAGACTCAGGATTGAACCGTGGAAGGGACATTTTTCCCCCTTTTTTATCTTCAATGAATGAAAACCTCTGTCTCGAAGACCTCCCATCGACTGTATTGTGCATGCGGCCTATGTTCTCTAGCTCTACAGACTCTCGGGAAGACCCAAGAAATTGGACCAATAAATGCCATCATGTTGTTTTTTAATTACTTTTTTTCTTTTAAGCATTTCTAATCTCTGTTCCTTCTCCGAGTTCATTGGTTTCTGTTTTTCCATTTCTGATGAGAGGATTTCCATTTTATTTGAGCTTTCATGAAGAAACATGCAGTTGTTATTATACCCGCATAGGCTGGTGCGTCTAAAGTACTCAATACAGAAGAGGAAATATGATGTGTAGTAGGAGCTTTTCACGTAGTTATAGTAACTATAGTAGTAGTAATATTAGTAGTAGCAGCTGTGGCAATAGTAGTAGTAGTGATAGAGGTAGTAGCACTAGTAGAAGAGGTAGTAATAATAATAATAGTAGTAGTAATAGTACTAGTAGTAGTAGTAGTAGTAGTAGTAGTAGTAGTAGTAGTAGTAGTAGTAGTTGTTGTTGTTATTGTTGTTGTAGTAATAGTAGTAGTAGTTGTAGTAGTAGTAGTAGTAGTTATAGTAGAAGTAGTAGTAATAGTAGTAGTAGTTGTTGTAGTAGTAGTAGTAGTAGTAGTTATAGTAGAAGTAGTAGTAATAGTAGTAGTAGTTGTTGTTTTTATTGTTGTAGTAATAATAATAGTAGTAGTAGTAGTAGTTATAGTAGAAGTAGTAGTAATAGTAGTAGTAGTAGTTGTTGTTGTAGTAGTAATAATAATAGTAGTAGTAGTAGTAGTTATAGTAGAAGTAGTAATAGTAGTAGTAGTTGTTGTAGTAGTAGTAGTAATAGTAGTAGTAGTTATAGTAGTAGTTGTTGTTGTAGTAGTAGCAGTAGTAGTAGTAGTAGTTGTTTTGTTGTTGTTGTTGTAGTAATAGTAGTAGTAGTAGTAGTAGTAGTAGTAGTTATAGTAGAAGTAGTAGTAATAGTAGTAGTAGTTATTGTTGTAGTAGTAGTAGTAGTAGTTATAGTAGAAGTAGTAGTAATAGTAGTAGTAGTAGTTGTTGTTATAGTAGTAATAGTAGTAGTAGTAGTTATAGTAGAAGTAGTAGTAATAGTAGTAGTAGTTGTTGTTTTTATTGTTGTAGTAATAATAATAGTAGTAGTAGTAGTTATAGTAGAAGTAGTAGTAATAGTAGTAGTAGTAGTCGTTGTTGTAGTAGTAATAATAATAATAATAGTAGTAGTAGTAGTAGTTATAGTAGAAGTAGTAGTAGTAATAGTAGTAGTAGTAGTAGTAATAGTAGTAGTAGTTGTTGTAGTAGTAGTAGTAATAGTAGTAGTAGTTATAGTAGAAGTAGTAGTAGTAATAGTAGTAGTAGTTGTTGTTGTTGTATTAGTAGTAGTAGGTATAGTAAAAGTAGTAGTTGTTGTTGTAGTAGTAGTTATAGTAGTAGTAGTGGTGGTAGTTTTGTTGTTTTTTTTTTGCGTTCGCCAGCTTTCACCTCTAGCTACGTCCCTAGAGCCTAGGATTCAATATTTGCATGTTAATCCGTTTTCCAGACGTGTGCACAGGGGTCCCTCGCCTCGCTCGGTTGACGACAGCAAATAGACTGATAACAGCATTACAAGCTTATTACAACAGCACAGATTGACAACATCTGTACAGATTGGAACAGCAGAACAGATTGACAAAAAAAAAAGTGAAAATAGCAGTAAGATAGACAACAGAACAGAGTCAGCATTAAGGTAAGAGAGTCAGCAATAAGGTAAGTGAGTCAGCAATAAGGTAAGAGAGTCAGCAATAAGGTAAGAGAGTCAGCAATAAGGTAAGTGAGTCAGCAATAAGGTAAGAGAGTCAGCAATAAGATAGAGAGCCAGTAATAAGGTAAGAGAGTCAGCAATAAGGCAAAAGAGGCAACAACAACATACAAGAGGCAACAATAATGTAGCTCTGCAATGATATTTAAGAAAGATAACAGCTGAAAAACATTAAAATAGCTGAAAGAAGGACAACATTTATTAGCGACAACAACAGCTAACGGAGATAACAACGGCTAAGAGAGACAACAGTTAGGAGAATAGCAACACCTATTAAGAGATAATAACAGTTAAGAGAGACAACAACAGTTAGGAGAGACAACAGATTAGAAAGATAACAAGATCTAAGAGAGACAACAGCAGTTAGGATGGACAACAACACCAATAAGAGATAACAAGATCTAAGAGAGACAACAGCAGTTAGGATGGACAACAACACCAATAAGATATATCAACATCTAAGAGAGACAACAGTTAGGAGAGACAACAGATTACAACAAGAGAACATACACTTGTTTATGAAAGAATGGTCCACGAAACACAACAAAGTGGCAACGAACAACTTGACAAGTCAGCATTCACGTTTATTTCAAAGCGTTATTATATTTGCTTAACAATACGTCGTGTTAACGTCAGGAAGTGGCTCTACATCTGTGTGGACAACGTTATGATGACTCATTCCTGCTCGTTAGTTCCCCACCCATACTCACCACTTCCCCACAAACCAAAAACAATTCCACTATTTTCCAGCCATTGTATTCTAGTTCCATCATCATTTTAACAACAGTACCATCTATCTCCACAATGTTTATCACAGTACCATCTATCTCCACCACTTATAACACAGTACACTCTATCTCTACCATTTTTACCACAGTACCATCTAACTCCACCACTTATAACACAGTACACTCTATCTCTACCATTTTTACCACAGTACCATCTAACTCCACCACTTATAATACAGTACACTCTATCTCTACCATTTTTACTACAGTACCATCTAACTCCACCACTTATAACACAGTACCATCTATCTCCACCATTTTTACCACAGTACACTCTATCACTACCATTTTTACCACAGTACCATCTATCTCCACAATTTTTACCACAGTACCATCTATCTTGAGTATAAGAGATTAAATAAAGAAATTGTAGTAAAATGCAATGAAGCAAAAGAAGCATGGCTAAAAGAGAGATGCAAAGAGATTTAAATGCAACAAAAAGGAGATGCTAAAGCTATATACAAACAAATTGAGGAATTAACAGGAAGAAAAACGCAATCAAAAACTGGATGTCTAAGATCAAAGGAAGGAGAACTGTTGACTGATCAAGAAAACATAAGGGAACGATGGACAGAATACATTAAAGATCTTTATAATGATGAACGAACGGAAGTAAATATTAAGGATAATGGAGAAGGACCAGAAATACTCAGAGAAGAAGTGGAAGATGCCTTGCTCAATATGAACGCAGGCAAAGCCCCTGGATCAGATAATATAACTAAAGAAGAGATTGAAGCCATGGGTGATTTTGGAATAGAAATAATAATAAAAGTATTGAATGATATCTACAACAGCGGATATATACCAGACGATATGCTCAAACCAATATTCATATCTCTAGCAATGAAATCGGGTGCGATTGAATGCGATGATCATCGCACAATAAGACTTATGAGTCATATGACTAAGATATTACTAAGAATCATCATGCGAAGAGTGCGAAACAAAATCAGTCCAGAAATTAGCGATGAACAGTGTAGTTTTGTTAGAGATAAAGGAACGAGCAATGCCATTTATATCATAAGATCTTTAGTAGAAAGAGCCATAGAGGTGAAAACAGATCTATACCTATGTTTCATAGATTACACCAAGGCATTTGATAAAGTAAAGCATCAAGAAATAATCAAAATTTTAGAAAGCATAAACGTAGACAGCAAAGATCTAAGAATAATAAAGAACATATACTGGCAACAAACAGCGGCCATAAGAACTGGAAACCAATTGGGAAAGTTTCAATAAATAAAAACAGGGTGTCAGACAAGGTTGTGTGCTGTCACCAGATTTGTTTAATATTTATAGTGAGATTATTTAAGATCCATAATGGACATGCCTGGAATAACAATTGGAGGTCATAATATAAATAATCTAAGGTATGCTGATGATACAGTCTTAATCGCTAAGAGTGAAAATGAGTTACAAGAAATGTTGGACATTATAGTGAAAGAAAGCAAAATAAAGGACTCAGCCTTAATAGCAAAAAGACAGAGGTAATGGTAACAACAAAGAAAAGACATCACCTCAGTGCAAAATAAAGACAAGTGGAACAATATTAAAACAGGTAAATGAATTTAAATATTTGGGAATTTTGTTAACCTCAGACGGAAGATGTACAAAAGAGGTGAGATGCAGAATGGCTCAGACAAAAGCAGCTTTCCAAAAAATGAGGAAGATACTATGCAATCCATTTTTGACAATTGAAACAAGAAAAAGATGTCTTAAATGTTATATAGAGCCAGTCTTAACATATGAATGCGAATCATGGACAATAGGACAACAGACAAGAAAATCACTTGAGTCAATGGAAATGTGGTTTTACAGAAGAATGTTGAGAGTACCATGGACAGCTAAGAAGAGTAATGAAAAAGTTCTGAAAGAGGTCAAAACAAAAAGCGAACTAATTTCCAATATTAGGAAGTGACAATCATCATTTTTTGGCCATGTAATGAGAAGAGAACAACTGGAATATATTGTAACAACTGGAAAAATTGAGGGACGAAGTGATAGAGGGAAGCAAAGAGAAAAAATAACAGACAGCTTAAGGAAAAGGCTTGGCAGAAGGTCAACAACAAAAATGATAAATAGCTGCCGAGATCGAAAATTGTGGAGAGACATGATCACCTACACCAGTAGACACGGTACTTGATGATGATGACCCTCCATTTCCATCACAGCACACTCCATATCCACCACTTTCACGACAGTACCCTCCATCTCCATCATTTCCATCACAGTACACTCCATCTCTACCACTTTCACGACAGTACCACACATCTCCATCATTTCCATCACAGTACACTCCATCTCTACCACTTTCACGACAGTACCACACATCTCCATCATTTCCATCACAGTACACTCCATCTCTACCACTTTCACGACAGTACCACACATCTCCATCATTTCCATCACAGTACCCTCCATCTCCACCACTTTCACGACACTACCACACATCTCCACCACTTTAACGACAGTACCACACATCTCTACCACTTTAACGACAGTACCACACATCTCTACCACTTTCACGACAGTACCACACATCTCTATCACTTTCACGACAGTACCACACATCTCTACCACTTTCACGACAGTACCACACATCTCTATCACTTTCACGACAGTACCACACATCTCTACCACTTTCACGACAGTACCACACATCTCCATCATTTCCATCACAGTACACTCCATCTCTACCACTTTCACGACAGTACCACACGTCTCCATCATTTCCATCACAGTACCCTCCATCTCCACCACTTTAACGACAGTACCACACATCTCTACCACTTTCACGACAGTACCACACATCTCTATCACTTTCACGACAGTACCACACATCTCTATCACTTTCACGACAGTACCCTACATCTCCACCAGTTTCACCACAGTACTCTACATCTCCACCAGTTTCACCACAGTACCCAATATTTCCACCATTTCCCCGCCAGTACACTTCACCTCCACCATAATTTTCACCACAGTACCCATATATCCACATGTTTCCCCACATTACGCCCTGTCTCACCTACCCATTTCACCACATTACGCCCTGTCTCAAATACCCATTTCACCACATTACGCCTGTCTCACCTACCCATTTCACCACATTACTCCCCGTCTCACCTACCCGTTTCACCACATTACGCCCTGTCTCAACTACCCTTTTCACCACATTACGCCCCGTCTCACCTACCCGTTTCACCACATTACGCCCTGTCTCAACTACACTTTTCACCACATTACTCCCCGTCTCACCTACCCGTTTCACCACATTACGCCCTGTCTCACCTACCCGTTTCACCACATTACGCCCTGTCTCAACTACCCTTTTCACCACATTACTCCCCGTCTCACCTACCTATTTCACCACATTACGCCCTGTCTCACCTACCCATTTCACCACATTACTCCCCGTCTCACCTACCTATTTCACCACATTACGCCCTGTCTCACCTACTCATTTCACCACATTACGCCCTGTCTCACCTACCTATTTCACCACATTACGCCCTGTCTCACCTACCTATTTCACCACATTACGCCCTGTCGCACCTACCTATTTCACCACATTACGCCCTTCTCACCTACCTATTTCACCACATTACGCCCCGTCTCACCTACCTATTTCACCACATTACGCCCCGTCTCACCTACCTATTTCACCACATTACGCCCTGTCTCACCTACCTATTTCACCACATTACGCCCTGTCTCACCTACCTATTTCACCACATTACGCCCCGTCTCACCTACCTATTTCACCACATTACGCCCCTCTCACCTACCTATTTCACCACATTACGCCCTGTCTCACCTACCTATTTCACCACATTACGCCCTGTCTCACCTACCTATTTCACCACATTACGCCCTGTCTCACCTACCTATTTCACCACATTACGCCCCGTCTCACCTACCTATTTCACCACATTACGCCCTGTCTCACCTACCTATTTCACCACATTACGCCCTGTCTCACCTACCTATTTCACCACATTACGCCCTGTCTCACCTACCTATTTCACCACATTACGCCCTGTCTCACCTACCTATTTCACCACATTACGCCCTGTCTCACCTACCTATTTCACCACATTACGCCCCGTCTCACCTACCTATTTCACCACATTACGCCCCGTCTCACCTACCTATTTCACCACATTACGCCCTGTCTCACCTACCTATTTCACCACATTACGCCCTGTCTCACCTACCCATTTCACCACATTACGCCCTGTCTCACCTACCTATTTCACCACATTACGCCCTGTCTCACCTACCTATTTCACCACATTACGCCCCGTCTCACCTACCTATTTCACCACATTACGCCCCGTCTCCAACACCATTTTCACCAAAGTACCTCCTATCTTATAATAACGAACATGTACTGGTAACAAACAGCAGCCATAAGCATTATAAATCAATTGGGAATGTTTCAACAAATAAAAGAGTGTATTAGGCAGGTTTGTGTGCTGTCATCAGATTTATAAAATATGTATAAAGTAATGTAAAGAGGCTAATCACACCAAATGACGTATAGGGAATATGGTGTTAGTGACCATAATTTTTACAGACATGATATTTGGGGTAATGTGATCGGTAATACGCCCGTGCCTCTTTACTTTCCCAGAAAAAAATCCGGTACCCATTATGGGCTGGAAGAACCCGGTAGCCGTTGATGAGAATCGAACCCAATCTCTTGTTCTTTGTAGTCCAGTTCACTAACCACCGAGCTATCGCGGCTCCCAAGTTTCATATGAATAGTGAGATGATTCAGCACCTCCCATCTCTACTGCAGCATTGATGTGCAGACAGACAAACCCCTCTGTAAAGACACCAACACAAGCACCCGCTAGTATGGCAGAGATTGTGTGCGTCACTTTAAGGCCAACAAAATATTTTCTGAGTTTGTGTGGGTTCACAAAACATTGACTGTTGGGTTCACATAACATTGACTGTTGGGTTCACAAAACATTGACTGTTGGGTTCACATAACATTGACTGTTGGGTTCACATAACATTGACTGTTGGGTTCACAAAACATTGACTGTTGGGTTCACAAAACATTGACTGTTGGGTTCACATAACATTGACTGTTGGGTTCACATAACATTGATTGTTGGGTTCACATAAAATTGGCTGTTGGGTTCACATAACATTGACTGTTGGGTTCACATAATATTGGCTGTTGGGTTCACATAACATTGACTGTTGGGTTCACATAATATTGGCTGTTGGGTTCACATAATATTGGCTGTTGGGTTCACATAACATTGACTGTTGGGTTCACATAATATTGGCTGTTGGGTTCACATAACATTGATTGTTGGGCTCACATAACATTGACTGTTGGGTTCACATAACATTGATTGTTGGGTTCACATAACATTGATTGTTGGGTTCACATGACATTGACTGTTGGGCTCACATAATATTGGCTGTTGGGTTCACATAACATTGACTGTTGGGTTCACATAATATTGGCTGTTGGGTTCACATAACATTGACTGTTGGGTTCACATAATATGGCTGTTGGGTTCACATAGCATTGACTGTTGGGTTCACATAATATTGGCTATTGGGTTCACATAACATTGACTGTTGGGTTCACATAATATTGGCTGTTGGGTTCACATAACATTGATTGTTGGGCTCACATAATATTGGCTGTTGGGTTCACATTACATTGACTGTTGGGTTCACATAACATTGGCTGTTGGGTTCACATAACATTGACTGTTGGGTTCACATAACATTGGCTGTTGGGTTCACATAACATTGGCTGTTGGGATCACATAACATTGACTGTTGGGTTCACATAACATTGGTTGCTGGGTTCACATAACATGGACTGTTGGGTTCACATAACATTGGCTGTTGGGTTCACACAACATTGACTGTTAGGCTCACATAATATTGGCTGTTGGGTTCACAAAACATTGACTGTTGGGTTCACATAACATTGATTGTTGGGTTCAAATAACATTGGCTGTTGGGTTCACATAACATTGACTGTTGGGCTCACATAACATTGGCTGTTGGGTTCACATAACATTGACTGTTGGGTTCACAAAACATTGACTGTTGGGTTCACATAACATTGACTGTTTGGTTCACATAACATTGACTGTTGGGCTCACATAATATTGGCTGTTGGGTTCACATAACATTGACTGTTGGGCTCACATAATATTGGCTGTTGGGTTCACATAACATTGATTGTTGGGTTCACAAAACATTGACTGTTGGGCTCACATAACATTGGCTGTTGGGTTCACATAACATTGATTGTTGATTCACAAAACATTGACTGTTGGGTTCACATAACATTGGCTGTTGGGTTCACACAACATTGACTGTTAGGCTCACATAATATTGGCTGTTGGGTTCACAAAACATTGACTGTTGGGTTCACATAACATTGATTGTTGGGTTCACATAACATTGGCTGTTGGGTTCACATAACATTGACTGTTGGGCTCACAAAACATTGGCTGTTGGGTTCACATAACATTGGCTGTTGGGTTCACAAAACATTGACTTGGGTTCACATATCATTGACTGTTTGGTTCACATAACATTGACTGTTGGGCTCACATAATATTGGCTGTTGGGTTCACATAACATTGACTGTTGGGCTCACATAATATTGGCTTTTGGGTTCACATAACATTGATTGTTGGGTTCACAAAACATTGACTGTTGGGTTCACATAACATTGACTGTTGGGTTCACAAAACATTGACTGTTGGGTTCACATAACTTTGACTGTTTGGTTCACATAACATTGATTGTTGGGCTCACATAATATTGGCTGTTGGGTTCACATAACATTGACTGTTGGGCTCACATAAAATTGGCTATTGGGTTCACATAACATTGATTGTTGGGTTCACAAAACATTGACTGTTGGGTTCACATAACATTGACTGTTGGGTTCACATAGCATTGACTGTTGGGTTCACATAATATTGGCTGTTGGGTTCACATAACATTGACTGTTGGGTTCACATAATATTGGCTGTTGGGTTCACATAACATTGATTGTTGGGCTCACATAACATTGACTGTTGGGTTCACATAACATTGATTGTTGGGTTCACATAACATTGATTGTTGGGTTCACATGACATTGACTGTTGGGCTCACATAATATTGGCTGTTGGGTTCACATAACATTGACTGTTGGGTTCACATAATATTGGCTGTTGGGTTCACATAACATTGACTGTTGGGTTCACATAATATTGGCTGTTGGGTTCACATAGCATTGACTGTTGGGTTCACATAATATTGGCTATTGGGTTCACATAACATTGACTGTTGGGTTCACATAATATTGGCTGTTGGGTTCACATAACATTGATTGTTGGGCTCACATAATATTGGCTGTTGGGTTCACATTACATTGGCTGTTGGGTTCACATAACATTGGCTGTTGGGTTCACATAACATTGACTGTTGGGTTCACATAACATTGGCTGTTGGGTTCACATAACATTGGCTGTTGGGATCACATAACATTGACTGTTGGGTTCACATAACATTGGTTCTGGGTTCACATAACATGGACTGTTGGGTTCACATAACATTGGCTGTTGGGTTCACACAACATTGACTGTTAGGCTCACATAATATTGGCTGTTGGGTTCACAAAACATTGACTGTTGGGTTCACATAACATTGATTGTTGGGTTCAAATAACATTGGCTGTTGGGTTCACATAACATTGACTGTTGGGCTCACATAACATTGGCTGTTGGGTTCACATAACATTGACTGTTGGGTTCACAAAACATTGACTGTTGGGTTCACATAACATTGACTGTTTGGTTCACATAACATTGACTGTTGGGCTCACATAATATTGGCTGTTGGGTTCACATAACATTGACTGTTGGGCTCACATAATATTGGCTGTTGGGTTCACATAACATTGATTGTTGGGTTCACAAAACATTGACTGTTGGGCTCACATAACATTGGCTGTTGGGTTCACATAACAATGATTGTTGATTCACAAAACATTGACTGTTGGGTTCACATAACATTGGCTGTTGGGTTCACACAACATTGACTGTTAGGCTCACATAATATTGGCTGTTGGGTTCACAAAACATTGACTGTTGGGTTCACATAACATTGATTGTTGGGTTCACATAACATTGGCTGTTGGGTTCACATAACATTGACTGTTGGGCTCACATAACATTGGCTGTTGGGTTCACATAACATTGGCTGTTGGGTTCACAAAACATTGACTGTTGGGTTCACATATCATTGACTGTTTGGTTCACATAACATTGACTGTTGGGCTCACATAATATTGGCTGTTGGGTTCACATAACATTGACTGTTGGGCTCACATAATATTGGCTGTTGGGTTCACATAACATTGATTGTTGGGTTCACAAAACATTGACTGTTGGGTTCACATAACATTGACTGTTGGGTTCACAAAACATTGACTGTTGGGTTCACATAACATTGACTGTTTGGTTCACATAACATTGATTGTTGGGCTCACATAATATTGGCTGTTGGGTTCACATAACATTGACTGTTGGGCTCACATAACATTGGCTATTGGGTTCACATAACATTGATTGTTGGGTTCACAAAACATTGACTGTTGGGTTCACATAACATTGACTGTTGGGTTCACAAAACATTGACTGTTGGGTTCACATAACATTGACTGTTGGGTTCACATAACATTGACTGTTGGGTTCACAAAACATTGACTGTTGGGTTCACATAACATTGACTGTTGGGTTCACATAACATTGACTGTTGGGTTCACAAAACATTGACTGTTGGGTTCACGTAACAATGACTGTTGTGTTCACAAAACTTTGACTGTTGGGTTCGCACAACATTGACTGTTGGGTTCATATAACATTGACTGTTGTGTTCACATAACATTGACTGTTGGGTTCACATAACATTGGTTGTTGGGCTTACATAACTTTGACTGTTGGGTTCACATGACATTGACTGTTGGGTTCACATAACATTGGTTGTTGGGCTCACACAACATTGACTGTTGGGTTCACAAAACTCTGAGTTGCTATGTATATATTTTATGAACAGTTGTGCATATTTTGTTTCATGAATTTTGAAATTGAACAAATAGTTTATGAACCTATATCGAACATATAAAGCCATACATTGACAATTCCAGTGATCTCTTGCTGCAATCAAAGCAAGACAGATATGAAGTGTGTTCGTCAGTGACTTATAGAGCGGTGCTAACAGACTGATTCATTTCATTTCGAGACTAGAAACTCGGTTTAATGCAAAAGAAAACCTCTTACATGAAAATGAGTTGCCAGAATGTATGTGCTGTACCACTGCTGTTCTACCACCGGTGCAAATGTGGTGGAAACGACAACCTTTTATGTGGGCCTCTTCATATACGTGGGTTCTGTGGTAAAAATGCCCAAACTCCGTCCCATCGTAATGTTAACGTCTTCAAGACAACACGAACGAGTTTCAACCATTTTCCTCTTCAGAACTCAGATCATGTAGATCGAATAACTGATAAATACATCATATGTGTGTATACAACTGGTACAATAACTGATAAATTCATCACATGTTGTGTACAAATGGTACATCATCATCATTAAGTACCGCGCCTACTGGCGAAGGTGATCATGTCTCTCAACAAATGGTATAAAAACTGATAAATATATCATCTGTTTGTGCACAAATGGTACAATAACTGATAAATACATCATTTGTTTGTGTACAAATGGTACAATAAATGATAAATACATTATCTGTTTGTGTATAAGTGGTACAATAAATGATAAATACATCATCTGTTTGTGCACAAATGGTACAATAACTGATAAATACATCATCTGTTTGTGTACAAATGGTACAATAAATGATAAATACATCATCTGTTTGTGTACAAATGGTACAATAAATGATAAATACATCATCTGTTTGTGTACAAATGGTATAATAAATGATAAATACATCATCTGTTTGTGTACAAATGGTACAATAAATGATAAATACATCATCTGTATGTGTACAAATGATGCAATAAGTAATGAATACATCATCTGTGTGTGTACAAATGGTACAATAAGTGATAAATACATCATTTGTGGTGTACAAATGGTACAATAAGTGATAATTACATCATCTGTGTGTGTACAAATGGTACAATAACTGATAAATACATCATTTGTGTGCGTACCAGTGGTACAATAAATGATAAATACATTATTTGTGTGTGTACAAATGGTACAATAAATGATAAACACATCATCTGTGTGTGTGTGTGTACAAATGGTATAATAAATGATAAATACATCATCAGTATGTGTACAAATGGTAAAATAAATGATAAATACATCATCAGTATGTGTACAAATGGTAAAATAAATGATAAATACATCATCAGTATGTGTACAAATGGTACAATAACTAAATTGTTCCGCACGGATGTTGTCTCACACTTTTACCTCCTTGTTTTCACCAAAAACAAACTTGCTCGCACAAAATAAATAAACAACAAACTTGCTCGCACAAAATAAATAAACAACAAACGTAATCACGTGACGTGCAATCATTGCAAGAATATAAACGTGTAGATTTATGTATGAGTACCTTAGTGGCGTGGTCGTCATTTGTGGTGCTATATACGACCAAGATTAAATAAAGGAAGACTTCTGGGGGTTAAATGTTTATGATGATCTAGAGGTCACAACATTTATCACGTGAAAATTTAGTAACTAGGGGCACATAACTTTCAGTCAATGTTTCTTTGCCATATCACGTGACTTCATATGATGATTAAGGATGAATTGATGTTTTGGTAATTGTTGATGGTTTATAATAATTACTTCAACGATCAACGCACTCTCATGATCAGATGTAGTGTTTCTCTCAATTCCTCGATTTATGGTTTGTAATTGAATTGTCGTATGGGAGATGTGTTCCGAGGTTAACACCGTATGGGAGATGTGTTCACGTCCCAAACGGATCATAACGTAACAATTCTATCTGTTATTCAGCTATTTTCTCAGCAATAAATAGGTTACTAATAATGTGTGAAAATGGACATACGGAATTTCCATTGATCATTGCTTTTTCTCACGTCTAGGGAACAAAGATTAAGAGTTTTACAGCAAACAGCATGTACTGAAAACACGACGAGGCCGTCCATTTGTGAGCAATAAATGGGGTAAGCTTCAGTGAGAAGGTGTTTGTGTGTGAGTCATGTGAACACTGTGACGCAAATGAATATCGGCTTCTTTAGGATGACGAGGTGTGTTTCACTGGCATCACATGACACTCAGGGTCCGTTTTGTAAGTGTTCACTTTTAGAACTCGTCCACGATGAGCCGAGAACGATGTCGTGTTGAGAAAACACTGCCTCCATAACAACAACTGAGACAAGTAGACATCAGCCTGCTTCAACTCTTGGCAAATCGATCTTCTTTTTTCTTTGCTTCCTCATTTGCCTTTCAATAGAGAAGAGAGGTACAATTTCAGGTCTTTTTCTCTTCTGTTCGTCTCTGATGCTGTTATGTTTACTAGTGTTTATAATATTCCGTCAATCCATCTTTTTCGTGGTCGGCCCTTGGGTCTGGTGTTCTCGTAACATTTATAGATGGCTCGTTGTGTTGTTATTTGATCTTTCTGCTTTGTTACGTTGCCAAACCATTTTATCTGTTGTTTCTTTATATATTCTATTGCTGGAGTTATTCCTAGTTTTTTTTTTAATGAGTTCTTCATGTTTAATCTTATCTCTCTGACTGTTTCCTGTCATTCGTCTACAACATTTCATCTCAGTAGAGGTTATTTTTCTTATTGCTCTTGCATCTAGGGTCCAGGACTGGCACTGGTAGCACAACGTTGACATGAAGAGTGCAGATCAATGAAGATCCAAACATGTACATATCAGAGCTCGAGTCAACACTGTACTACTCGCGTATTACGTCATCTTTAGTAGTAAGTGGAACTTGTTGGTCTTGAGGCAAGACGCCGGTCTCAAGAAAGAAAGGTTGTGAGTTCAAATCTCGGCTACACCAGCTAGGAATTTTATTTGTGAGCTCTCTGCGGCAACAACCCCTGGTCTCAACAACAAGGCCCGGCATGAAACGTCAATTACTCATGCACGGAAAAAAAAGAGTACATTTGAAAACGGAGTTATCTGCACGTGCGAGGTGAGAACAAAATAATAACAAAAATATTGAATATCTACAACAGCGGATATATACCAGACGACATGCTTAAATCAATATTCATAGCCCTACCAAAGAAATCTGGTGCGATTAGTTTCAGAGACTATACCAATGCATTTAACAAAGAAAAGAACCAAGAAATAATCAAAATTTTAGAAAACATAAACTTAGACAACAAAGATCTAAGAATAATAAAGAAGATGTACTGGCAACAAACAGCGGCCATAAGAACTGGAAATCAATCTGGAGTGTTTCAATAAATAAAAGCGGGTGTTAGGCAAGGTTATGTGCTGTCACCAGATTTGTTTAATATTAATAGTGAGATTATTTTAAGATTCATAAGGGGCATGCCTTGAATAACAATTGGAGGTCATAATATAAATAATCTAAGGTATGCTGATGATACAGTCTTAACCGCTAAGAGTGAAAATGAGTTACAAGAAATGTTAGACATTATAGTGAAGGAAAGCGAAAATAAAGGACTTAACCTTAACAGCAAAAAGACAGAAGTAATGGTAACAACAAAGAAAAAGACTTCACCTCTATGTACAATGAAGAGAAGTGAAACAATAAACATGTACATGAATTTAAAAATCAGGGAAGAATTTAAACCTGAGATGGTAGATGTAGGACAGAGGTGAGATGGTAGATGTAGGACAGAGGTGAGATGGTAGATGTAGGACAGAGGTCAGATGGTAGATGTAGGACAGAGGTGAGAATCAGTAAAGTTCAGGCAAAAGTAGCTTTAAAAAAAATTGAAGAAGATACCGTGCAATTCATTTTTTACAATAGAAACAAGAAATAAGAGTTATTAAATGTTGTGTAGAGCCAGTCTTTACATATGGGTGTGAGTCATGGACTATAGGACAACAGACATGAAATTCACTGAAAGCTGTAGAAATGTGGTTTTACAGAAGAATGTTGAAAATACAATGGACTGCTAAGAAGAGTAATGAAAACCTTCTGAAAGAGTCCAAGGCAAAAAGAGAGCTAATTTCCAATATTAGGAAGAAACAATCAACATTTTTTGGTCATGTAGTGAAAAGAGAATAGCTGGAATATATTGTAACAGCTGGGAAAATTGAGGCACCAAAAAGATATCAGAAAGCTTAAGAGAATGTCTTGGCAGAAGGTCAACAACAGAAATGATAAATAAATGTCGTGATCGAAAGTTGTGGAGGGACATGATCACCTACGCCAGCAGGCATGGTACTTGATGACGATGATGTTCTCGTTTATAGCACACATTATTATCACATAGCGTCTCATTTATACCACTCGGTATCTCATTTATTAAATACTGTATTCTCATTTATATCACACGATATATTATTTATATCACAAAGTATCTCAAATAAGTCATGTAATATATCATTTATATCACACGGTATTTAATGTATCATACACTGTATCTCATTTATATCAACCGATATCTTATTTATGATGAACAACAAAAGTGACAGTCAAGAAGATACAGACTTTCATTAATGGATGCTTACGCAGTATAAAAGGATGGAAATGGCAGGACAAAATCACTAACATAGAATTATGGAAATGTACCAGTCAAATACCAGTGGATAAAGAGATACAGCGAAGACGATGGCGCTGGATAAGACACACACTACGGAAACCAACTGAGAGTATTACACAACAGGCCCTTTTTTGGAATCCCCAGGGGAAAAGACAAAGAGGAAGACCAAGGAATTCTTGGAGAAGACAGATAGTATGCAGACATGAAGATGATGGGGAAGACATGGAATGATTTTAAAAGAATTGCAAAAAGCAGGTCGACTTGGAAAGTGTTTGTTAAAGACCTATGCTCCATTGGGAGCTAAAAATGGTAGAAGTAGAGGAAGATGATATGTTATTTATTTCACAAAGTATCTTATTTCAATCATGTAGTATGTCATTTATATCACACGGTATCTCATTTGTATTACACGACATCTCATTATAGCACATTGCATCTCGTATATACCACACACTGTCTCATGCATATCACTCGGTGTCTTCTTTATATCACATGGTAAAACATGATATCACACAGCATCTCATTTGTATCACACTGATTCTCGTTGATACCACTCAGCTATCCTTTTTCATATCAAAGTGGCATTTCCATTATAATTTTGGAAATTTGATCAATGAAGATGTCCTGAGCGCTGTACATCCCACTGATTCGTAAAATTGATACTTTCTGGAAGGGGTTTCACTTTGTGACACTACATACACATACATAAAAGAATAGCATATTAAAGTAAAGTTTATGTATAAATAATATTTTAGTCGTTAATGCTTGTAACAAAATATATCAAAGATTGTCAAAAATGGAGAAATGAAAAAAATGGGGAAACAATAGTATGATTAAAGCGAAAGCAAATGAAATTTCTGGGCCATGTTAAAGACACAACAGCCTACTGAAAGTAATCTTGGAAGGGAAAATACAAGGTACTAGAGGCAGAGGCAGACCAAGACTAATATGAACGAGTAACATCAAAAGATGGATAGGTCAGCCTATGAAAACCTGCACCATCAAAGCAAGAGAGAGAGCAGAATGGCGCTCCATTTTAGCCAACCTTCGATGCGGAGACGGCACTCAATGATGATGAAAGCTAAAGGTATAGGTAAAGTACGAGAATTGGAATCGGCGTCTCAGCACGCCAGTTTTCACCCATATGTGCTCAGCCGCCTATCCAGAAGTGTTCGGAGACTTCTATATAGTGTCGCTTCAAGCGTTGAAACTGTCAATGCGTTGCGGCATCCCTCACCTTCCCAGAGTGCTACTCTGGCATCCATTTCTGCTAGCGGCTGGGTCGACCTCGGGGGTATTTTTTTCTAACCACGAGAACAATTCACACTGCTTCTGGTTAAAGCTTTACGTAATTAATGGACGACACAAATTCGAACGACGTTTCGACTCAATAGGCCTTCAGCAGGATCAATAAACAACACACATAAATATGCAAATAATTAAAATGAGCCCTACGTAGCTAACTAATAATGATGTATCTAAAACAAAATAATGTCGAACTAGAACGAGAAATAAAAATGAAAATATCTTCCCTGCCTACTGTGATGTGATCATAAGGAAAATGAACCAGGGCTAGTCCGTGCACTTACCCGCCGTAGTTGTCCAGCTAGTGGGAAGGTCAAAACGCAAGTCGTAAGTAGAAGGGCTGTAAAAATATGTAGTGGGATATAGTATAGGTTACCTCAGCTATAATGCCACCGGGAATATCTATACGTATCTACGTATATACTATCGTGCTAGAACCCACAAATATATATATATACCTCCAATATATGTGCCTCCAATAACAGACTAACCTGACTAGTCTGGCCATGCGAGCAGGGATCGAAGAGGGAAGACATCCCGGTACTAAAAAATGTCGTGCTGAAGTCGGATGTGTTGGGGTGAAAGGTGCAAATATAACAGTTATACTGAAAACCACAACACAACGCAGACACGCCCACTTAACGTCCTTTTAAGGGCGGATGACGAAGAGGAATTCTACAGTTTACGAATACTCTAGAATACTTTAGTCATCGGGCGAACGCAAGCAAGCAAGTCCCACTCTCCTGGGGCAGGTACTAAACCCTGGCTGTTCAACACGGAAACGTGCTCAGCGATTTCAGGCTGCACGTGGAACACATCAGCTATTCTAAAAGGAAATCATTCTTCCATGGGAAAATTCTCACAAATAACGGATACATTGTGATGATTTTCTTGATATTTGGAGAGCCTTTAATATAATACATGTTTGCTTTACTGCTGACAAGTATTTGTCATTGTTACGTGTTTTCTAGAGGAACTTCACTATCCGTATGTTACGAGTTGCTATTTCTTCTTCTTCTGCGATCATGACTCTTTCAGAGTAGGATTCCGGACTCTCTTATGAAGGCAGCTGTCTGTTTAAGTGATTCGGTGCCCCGTATAGTTTCTCTTCCAGGGAGGTGGGCGTGGTCCACATTGTACTTCTCAGGTCTGTGTACTGGGGCAATCCTGTAGAACATGTTTTGTTGTCATGTTATCCAGGGTACAGTGGCATGGGCTGGTAGTTCCTATTTTGAGTTTGGTGAACATGTGGTTTCTCATTCTGTTGTGGCCAGTGTGTAGGCAAAGTATGATGACTTGATTCCTTCTTGATAGTTGGTGGTATCCATCCCTCTCGTCATACTTTGAGTGTTTTCGTTTCCATTTTTCATGAAACTGGCCTTTGATGATGGATTTGGCTTCATCGTAGCTGACCAAATGGTTCTCTTGTGGTAATCTCCCTCCCTCTTTAGCTAATTTGTTTGCGTGTTCGTTTCCGTGTATATTACAGTGTGATGGTATCCACTGGATGACCACTCTCTGAAAGTTATTGCATAATTGGCCTAGGGTTGTTCTCAAGTCATCTAGTTCGTTGTTCCTAGTTTTTTTTTAGAGCTGTTAGGACTGACAAAGCATCAGTTAGTATCACCAATTTCTTGTGCATGTTATTTTTGTATTGGATAGCCAGTTTTGCATCATAATTGAGCGCTTCAGATTCAGTTTTATAGTTGTTAGAGAATTTCCCAGTAGCTATTGACTTGGTGAATTCTTCCTGGTTTTTCAGCTTCAGGAACACACCTCCTCCTCCATTTCTGGTGGCATTTGTAGCGGAGCCATCTGTGTATATGTGTGACCAGGAGTCCTGTGTGTAGTTGTCGTTTGTATGTTTTTCTGTTGTGTGTTTATCTCTGTGTCTGTTTGGGTGCCTTTCTTTATGATTCCTATTATGTCATCATTAAGTTCTGGTATTTTGTGTTTCCCATGAGGAGTCATATCAGATGGGCCTAAGGGTTTCGGCATTGTTTGGGGCAGTACTGGGTCACTAGTTGCAAGTTCTTTTGAGTTTGCAGTGAAGTTGCTCCTCTTCAGTCTTCTTTTTCCGAAACTAGTTATTCTTTTGTTGCTATTTGAACATCTACAGAAATAGCTATTTTACAACTAACTTGACCAATAAGCATCGTCCTAGTTTCCGAGAACATTTGTCCTTCTGTTTTGAGCTGTCGATATGATGAGCTACTGCTGGTGTGAAAGACATAACTGTAGTCAACTTGTTTGTCGTTTGAACTTTGACCTAAAACGTCTGTGTTATTGTCTGTATTAATACAATTTATGACATTATAATTTGATAAATTTAATGGGTAAAGTAGAATTAGTAGTGGTCTTTTGTCTGCAGTTAAAATGAACAGTTTATAAAGAATTTGGCTGAAATCTGAAGACTGTTTAATCGTTTTGTTGAGTGGACAGAATGGAGTTACTCATCTTTCGTGTACAGAGAGAACAACTCGTTGAGAGTCTGTCTATATTTGGTGCTCATTCGATAATAGAGAAAAATATTGACGCTGGAGTTGATGGTGTCAAAGACAAAAGCTATAGACCAGAAGAAGAAGAAACCATTAGCGTACTGGTGGTCAATCATAAACTCTGGCACAAATGATGTAACCATGGAAACGGCTGTTCCGGGAATGTAACAAATAATGAGGATACTAGCTATCATTATGATCATTTGCATTGTTTTCTTGTCTCGTGTGGATATCACGTCACAGTTGTCTGACCCTCCTGTTGCTTTCTTTCGCCATTTGGATTTCCGTGCCAGCTTTGTCACGAGGAATGTGGTCAGAAATATGACACAGACAAAGGACATGATCCCAGAAGTTGAGGTGAGGCTGTAGACCAGACCGTAGGCTTGGTCCTTGTTACTTCTGTAGACAAGCCCTAATACTGAACGGTTTCTGGTTGGAACAAACTTCCAGTCCCAGTACGCGATGCAGTACTCGGGAAGAAGCATAGAGAGATTGATAGCAAAAGTGGCGCACATTGTGACGGTCGTTCGTTTGAGAGTGACGATCTGTTTGACCTTGAGAGGCAAAGTTATACCCAGACACCTCTCGGCCGTGATGAACACCGTGATCCAGCTGGTTATGCGGCCGAAGCAGACGTGGAGCCAGCCTCCAGATAAATACTGAACCTCTTTGGGAACAAACGATAAGTCTGCTTTTTCCATGAATGGATTCAAACAAATGACGTACCACTCGGTTGTTAAGAGACAGAGCATGTCTGATATGGCGAGGGCGAAGAAGCTGATGTTGGTGGTGGTGTTAAATCCTTGTCTGTAGAACACGACCATGTTGATGGCGTTGGTGAACATCCCAAACAGGGCAATTAATGTGCAGAGGATGACGTAGTTGATGACTCTGGCGATGTAGCCTAGAGCGTCGGAAATTATGTCTTCAGGTTGATGATGTTGTCGATCTATCAGTGGAAATACCAGGTCCTGCCCTTCATAGGTGAAATCGGGGGTGCTGGCAGCAAACTTCATTTTGTGATGTTGATTTCCCTGAGAGCTAATCTAAAGTGGTCACATTTCCTTGAATGTAAGGACAAATGTAACGCTATACTACACGCTTATTGTTCAATGTGTGCTACAACTCTGCGCGACCATTGTAAGGTCTCTATGGTAGCGACAGCAGAGAATGTCACAAAATGTAACGCTATGCGACTGGCTTATTGTTCAGTGTGTGCTACAACTCTGCGCCACCATTGTAAGGTCTCTATGGTAGCGACAGCAGAGAATGTCACAACATGTAAACATAGATATCCCCACCTGCTAGAGAAGATCACACAATGATTTCTCCTACCAGATGAAAGGACCAACTTTTGTCCTTATTTTAGCTCTCACTTGATGGTGGACGATTCATACACTTACTTAATGTTCATCACTATAGCTTGTTTCATAACTCGTGCCCAATTTTTAAAATCGATAGCTTTTTAACCGCTTGTCAGTTGTTCAAAATGTGCATGTAAAGTTATAATGATTAGAACCCAACAGGGAATTAATTTCATTAAAAAAAACATTTGGTTATTATTGTTGCTTATTTGATTTATATAAATTTATAACGACCCATTGATGTAGTCAAAACTTAATGTTTACAGTATTTTAATTTAAAAATAGCGAGTAAAAATCCATACACGGTAAAATTGACGTGTTTGCACGCTTTAACCGTGGTTTTTTGTCACAATTAGACACTTGTAAAAAACACGAGAAATTGTGTGTTCCATTTCCGTTCATTCATAGGTGGAGACGTGGAACGATCACATTTATCATGAGTCTTAAAATGAAATTCTGCAGTTTACAAAACATCGCAATAAAAATGTATGACTATTTTTGCAAAGAGGCTAAGCGAGAAAGATTATTTCATTCTTTAGAAAACCCTGAGAATAGGACAAGACACATTTTGGATTTATCTAAACGGTCATTTAATCGCTGGATTCAAGCACGTGACCGTCAATGTTCAAAATATACAAAATCACAAGGAAGAGCAAAAATGTTGGATAATTTCGACAGTGAACTTATTAGAAGTGAAATTCGCAAAATGTTGGGTATGAATGAAACTGTTACAATAAGAAAATTAAAAGTATCGATGAAAAAGAACAACAGTATTGAAATATTAAAGTCTACATTATGGAGGAATGTGAGAGCTGCAGGCTTTACATTCAGAAAGTATGCCAATGGACGAAACATCATCTGTGAGAAGCCACATATAGTAGTCATGAGAAGCAAGTACTTACGTGAAGTAAAAGAGGTGCGCAAGCAAGGTTATGATATTGTGTACTTGGATGAAACATGGATCAATGCTCACCACACTAACCAAAGGGAATGGCAGTCATCAGATGGAAAGATTAAGAGATTAATACCTAGCAGCAAAGGACAGCGCTTGATAATTGCTCATGCAGGTAGTCGACAACATGGACTAATACAGAATGCAGAGCTCATTTTTCTTTCAAAATCCATAGACAATCGGGATTATCACACTGAGATGAATGGTCACATATTTAGACATTGGATTGAAAATTCTGTTCTCCCATCACTAGATCGACCATCTTGCCTAATAATGGACAATGCAGCGTACCACAACATTGTTGCACTTGAAGATAAAGTCCCGACGTCATCCAGTACAAAAGATGCTATTAAGATATGGCTCACAAAGGAGAACATACAATTTAATAACATGTACTTAAAACCTGAATTACTATCTCTAGTAAAGCAAAAACAGAGGACAAAGATTTTTCAAATAGATAAGATTATCCAAGAGCACGGTCATATAAGTTTGAGGCTGCCACCTTACCATGCTCATTTAAATCCAACAGAACTAATCTGGGCAAAATTAAAAGGACAAGTGGCAGATGAAAATACAACATTCAAAATATGCGATGTAAAGACTCTTGCTAATCTCGCTTTATTAAATCTAGACAAAGATTATTGGGCTAAATGTGAAGACCACGTCTTAAAACAGGAAGAGGAATATTGGAAAAATGATGGTTTGTGGAATGTTCAACCCGAAACAGTTATTAATCTTTTAGACTCGTCTGATTCAGAATGAAAGTATATAGCCCCCACAATGTTGGCCCCTATATTATCTTAAATTAGTTCAACAAACGGTCCTTTTCAAGACCACACAACTATGAAAATTGGACATACAGGTATACCTTGATATTATCGTCCGTCCTCGAACTGAGAAGACAATAATTCTCCTGGTGTTTTCTATTCAGTTATTTCCCCATTACGGCCACGCCTTTACCTAGTGAAAATTAATCATAGACCAGCAACTACGGTAATTTCTATTATTTAGGGGTTCACAATTTACAATTTTGACAAACATCCAAGAAATTCGCCGCTTTAAGAAAACTGCAGCTGCAAGATATTTGTTAAATATACATTTAAAGGGTCTTTTGCATTATAATAACATTTGGAAAATTTCAACAGTTTTTAACAAACGGTTACTGAGTAATAGCGTTTTGAAGTTGGTCACGTGATTTGAAACGAGCTATAGCTCTCCAAGAGTTGTCAGAGAGCAAGATAGTTTGGATGTGTTCATTGTTGAAATCTTTATTTCTTTTTTATTTTGATTACTCAACTTTTGTTTCATCATCTCATTCATTAATTCTACTTATATTCCATTATCTCTTTATATAATTCTACTTCTGCTGAATTATCTCTTTATAGTTCTTCTTCTATTCCATTATCTCTATAATTCTAATTCCCTTTTCATTATATGTTTATATAATTCTACTTTTCTTCCATTTTCTGTTTATATAGCTTGACTTCTTTACCATTTTCTCTTCAAATAATTCGATTTCCGTTCCAATATCACTTTTTAAAACTCTACCTCTGTCCCGTTAACTATCTCTTTATAAAATCATACCTCTGTACCGTTAACTATCTACCTCGATAACTCTACCTCTGTACCGTTAACTATCTATCTCGATAACTCTACCTCTGTACCGTTAACTATCTATCTCAATAACTCTACCTCCGTACCGTTAACTATCTATCTTGATAACTCTACCTCCGTACCGTTAACTATCTATCTTGATAACTCTACCTCCTTACCGTTAACTATCTATCTCGGTAACTCTACCTCCTTACCGTTAACTATCTATCTCGATAACTCTACCTCTGTACCGTTAACTATCTATCTCGGTAACTCTACCTCTGTACCGTTAACTATCTATCGCGGTAACTCTTCCTCTGTACCGTTAACTATCTATCTCGGTAACTCTACCTCTGTACCGTTAACTATCTATCTCGATAACTCTACCTCTGTACCGTTAACTATCTATCTCGGTAACTCTACCTCTGTACCGTTAACTATCTATCGCGGTAACTCTACCTCTGTACCGTTAACTATCTATCTCGATAACTCTACCTCCTTACCGTTAACTATCTATCTCGATAACTCTACCTCTGTACCGTTAACTATCTATCTTAATAACTCTACCTCTGTACCGTTAACTATCTATCTCAATAACTCTACCTCTGTACCGTTAACTATCTATCTCAATAACTCTACCTCTGTACCGTTAACTATCTATCTCAATAACTCTACCTCTGTACCGTTAACTATCTATCTCGATAACTCTACCTCTGTACCGTTAACTATCTATCGCGGTAACTCTACCTCCTTACCGTTAACTATCTATCTCGGTAACTCTACCTCCTTACCGTTAACTATCTATCTCGATAACTCTACTTCTGCACCGTTAACTATCTATCTCGGTAACTCTACCTCTGTACCGTTAACTATCTATCGCGGTAACTCTACCTCTGTACCGTTAACTATCTATCTCGATAACTCTACCTCCTTACCGTTAACTATCTATCTCGATAACTCTACCTCTGTACCGTTAACTATCTATCTTAATAACTCTACCTCTGTACCGTTAACTATCTATCTCGGTAACTCTACCTCTGTACCGTTAACTATCTATCTCGGTATCTCTACCTCTGTATCGTTAACTATCTATCTCGGTAACTCTACCTCCTTACCGTTAACTATCTATCTCGGTAACTCTACCTCTGTACCGTTAACTATCTATCTCGGTAACTCTACCTCTGTACCGTTAACTATCTATCTCGATAACTCTACCTCTGTACCGTTAACTATCTATCTCAGTAACTCTACCTCTGTACCGTTAACTATCTATCTCGATAACTCTAATGAAATAAAGATGGTGATAGTTTACTCGTCTTATGTAGTACAAAGTGACATGGATAGTTCAAGGCTCACCCCTCTAGTCAAGCTCTGTCTATTTTACTTTCTACCAGAACACAGCACACGGAGCTGAAATTCTTGACTTTCTTTGTCTGACCATTTATTAAAATAAGTATCAGACCTTGCACAGCATCCGCATTGTATCTCGCTACACATCCCTGTTCTGGACTAGTTGCTCAATATTAACGAGGGAGCTGATACTTGCTGTTGTTGCCTCTAGCGGTATTGTTAGCATTTCTCTCGGTGGGACTCTTTCTTTTACCCCCTGGTTACCATTTGAGGGCTTGTGTTGAACTTCCCTTGTTATCTCTTCTCATCACATGGCCAACATATACCATTATCTCTTGTTATCTCTTCTCATCACATAGCCAACATATACCTTTCTCCCTTGTTATCTCTTCTCATCACATGGCCAACATATACCTTCTTTTCTTGATGATATTTTTGCATGCTTCGATATTCATGGTACACATAGTGGATGCCGTCCAGGGCTGTTGGGCCCACCCATCTCGTGGTTTCTGTCTGGATGTTCCCCCATAGCCTTTCCTTCTCCCGATGGTAACTGCTAGGCAGCTCTGGTTTGTTGTCCGGATGTCCTTCCCCGTGGATAGAGTTTTGAATGCTTCTCTAACTCGCATGGCCTAACCCGTCGTTGGACATATGGGGCGTTCTTTAACTGACGCAACATTACACCCACCACGTCCTGGTAGGAGAGACCTTCCATCAGGTCTTCAATTCGTGAGGTCAGATCTGTAGTCCCGTTTCCATGGTGACGTTGATAGTTTTTTTTAAATGCTCGAATGATCTACGGATGCTGCACTATTGGAGAGAAAAAAGAACGACTCAGATCGATCATGATTGGATATACAAGCACATTTTGTGATATCTCTTCCAAGTGACCTATCATCAACCTCACCGGTTCTTGTTTTTGTTCATGAGGACCCAAACATGTTTCTCTCACCTGATCGTAAAATCTCAATCGACAAGACTAGACAACTAAACACTTAACTAATGGTGACTGATGAAGCTAACTACAACACTTACTCCTCTAATGATGCCCGATCCAGCTAACCACAACACTTAATTATTTAGTATTGACCGCTAGAGCTAGCTATAGCTCTTAACCATCAAATGATAGCTGATGGAGCTAATCACAACACTTTATCATTCAATATTGCCCGCTAGAGCTAGCTACAAAACTTAATCATCAAATGATGGCTGATGGAGCTAACCACAACACTTAATCATCAAATGATGACTGATAGAGCTAGATACAACACTTAATCATCAAATGATGGCTGATGCAGCTAACCACAACACTTAATCATCAAATGATGGCCGATGGAGATAGTTACAACACTTAATCTTCAAATGATGGCCTATCGAGATAGCTACAACACTTAATCATCAAATTACATCCAATGGAGCTAGCTATATCACTTAATCGTCAAATAATGGTCGATGGAGCTAGCTACAATTTTTAATCATCAAATGATAGCAGATAGAGCTAGCTACAATACTTAATCATCAAATAATAGCTGATGGAGCTAGCTACAACAATTAATCATCAAATGGTGGCTGATGGAGCTAGCTACAACACTTAATCATCAATTAATGGATGATGGAGCTAGCTACAACACATAATCATCAACTGATTGCTGATGGAAATAATTACAAAACTTAATAATCTAATATTGAGGATCGTCACGGTAGCCAGGCGTTTCACTGTTGACCTGGATTAACGATACAGGTTTCCTATTTGCTAACAGATGTTAGGATTTCATGTCATGACATTTCTGTGAATTAAAGCAGGGCGCCTCACTCACTACAGAACCAGCATTGTCGTCTATAACTCTAACACCAATGAATTTATTGCAACAAAATGTAATATGTGCAGGAGGGCGTTCATTGTGTAGGTGATGTGTGTCTGTAGTGTGTGAGTCCACGTGTGTTTGTTTAGTGTGTGTGTGTATGTGTGTGCTTGTGTGGGTAGTGTGTGTGCAAGTCTGTATGTGAGCGTGTGTATGCACGTGTGTGTAGTGTGTGTGTAGTGTGTGTATGTAGTGTGTGTTGTGTGTCTGTAGTGTGTGTGTCTGTAGAGTGTGTATGTGTGTATGTAGTGTGTTTGTCTGTAGTGTGTGTGTGTGTCTTTAGAGTGTGTGTATGGAGTATGTGTCTGTAGTGTGTGTTGTGTGTGTATGTAGTGTGTGTATCTGTGAAGTGTGTGTGTCTGTAGAGTGTGTATGTGTGTATGTAGTGTGTGTATCTGCAGTGTGTGTGAGTCTGTAGTGTGTGTGTCTTTAGTGTTTGTGTCTGTAGTGTGTGTGTCTGTAGTGTGTGTCTTTAGTGTGTGTGCCTGTAGTGTGTGTGTCTTTAGTGTGTGTGTCTGTAGTGTGTGTGTCTTTAGTGTGTGTGTCTTTAGTGTGTGTGTCTGTAGTGTGTGTTGTGCATACCTGTAGTGTGTGTGTCTGTAGTGTGTGTGTCTTTAGTGTGTGTGTCTTTAGTGTGTGTGTCTGTAATGTGTTGTGTATGCATGTAGTGTGTTTGTGATGTGTCTGTAGTGTTTGCTAAACGTAGTCACATGACAATTGTTTCTCTACTTGACTCATGACTAAGTGTGGAGAGCGGGTGGCCTGAATGATAACTTGTCGCGACCCAAACCAGGAGAAAGCAGGTTCGAATTACGGTAATTTTTTTTTCCTATCGGGAGTGAAATAAAAACTCAGACCCGAATACCTGGAGACGACTACACTGGACAAGCGACCATTATTTTCTGGCCTAGAAGCTCCATGGCAGACCCCGACCCCTTGTAATAAATCCCCAATAATTGGATAATGAGGGAAAAAAAATGTTGTCTTAAATAATACGAAGTTATCAGAGTCGGTCAGTGGTTTCACTTGATGTTGTTTGCTCTCCTAACTCTGGCATTTGAAGATTCATTTTGAAAACCGAGTAAGCTGTAGCGAAGTGGTTAAACATTAATTGGCACAGTAGTCAGATTGTAGTGACGACTCATGAGTAAGTTGGATATAATGAGCATATCGCTAAATAGCGTTGTAGCACATTGCTGCAATACAAGAAGATATCAATGATGCTTTGAGGAAATTATGCACCAGGTAAGATATAATGACTAGCATTTATGGTACATGATATGTGACTGTCCCATGCTTAACCAATTTAGGGTCTTATTATGTTCGGATATGGCAATTATTGCCTGATTTTGGTAGAAAACACGACGAGCCGACGCGAGAATATCATCAGTAATTGATGTCAGTTTCTAACTCCCAGATTTGTGATCTCGAATTACCAAGCAAAAAAAAATATATATCAGGTAACAATTATCTAAAATGAAGGCCCTGAAGTTAGATATGAGGTACGATAAAAACAATTTGGATTTCTAACCGCTAAATTGCTCTCTTTCAACTGTTGATAAAACCGAGAGGAACTTTCGGGGTTTAGTGTTACAGATAGATGGTCGAGAAAAATGGTAGCATCATTCTAGAGTTGGTTGTGGCAGCATTATGTCTTTGATAAAAAAAGTTCGATTTTGGTAGTCGGAGATGTCGTGATGTGCTTTGTTAGTGGTGAGAGATGTCGTATTGTGCGGTGTTAGTGGTGAGAGATGTCGTATTGTGCGGTGTTAGTGGTGAGAAATGTCGTATTGTGCGGTGTTAGTGGTGAGAGATGTCGTATTGTGCGGTGTTAGTGGTGAGAAATGTCGTATTGTGCGGTGTTAGTGGTGAGAGATGTCGTATTGTGCGGTGTTAGTGGTGAGAAATGTCGTATTGTGCGGTGTTAGTGGTCAGAGACGTCGTGATGTGCGGTGTTAGTGGTCAGAGATGTCGTGATGTGCGGTGTTTGTGGTCAAAGATGTCGTGATGTGCGGTGTTAGTGGTCAGAGATGTCGTGATGCGCTTTTCGGTGGTTAGTGATGTCGTGACGTGAATTTTCTCTCCCCCTCTCAGAGAATAATATTCACCCTCACCTATCATCCTCACAACTTTGGTGCTGTGAGAATATTCAGCCGTTACCGTTGCATTCTTCAATCTGATCCTACTGCTCGTCAACTTTTCTTTGATTGCCCCGATGGTCGCCTTCAGACGTGACTAGAATTTAAGAGGTAGTTTGGTCAGGAGAAGTTTCTCTCGTTCCGACCATCAACACTTGGGTACGGTCCCCTGTGGACGTAACTCTATTACCTGTGCTTATGTGCTCCACGCCAACTATGTCTTATTCCCTAAAGGACGGTCCGAGATGAAGGATGGTTTCACATGTGAGTCTCGCAACATCATTTATGCGATCATATGCTAACGATGTCACATGACTTATATTGGCGAGAGTTGGAGACGTTTAACGACAAGACTTTGTGAACACCTTCGGGATGTTCAACAGAATACTGGCACTCCAGTGGCGTCCCATTTCAATTCATCATACCACAAAGGCACAAAACGGCATCCGTACCACTGGTATTATCTTTTGCCGGTTCGCCTTGGAGAATCGCCTTTTTTCCAATTGGGTTTGTTGACCCCACGAGGCATGAATGTATTACACTCATATACATAGTTTCCCCGTAGCTGCTCATTCCCTATTGCAAATTCTTCTATTTTGCTCAAGTATGAGCACATTAATATATGCAGATGCTATGCTATTCACAGCTCTCCTCTACTAGACTACACTGTGACACTTCGGCTGTCCCCTATATCTCTTGTGTCTGGGCTGCTTACCTTAGTGCACCTGCACTTCCCTTTCTACCTGCACTACACGATACCTTACCTTTTACATATTCTTAGTGAGCCCCACTCTGAGACACCTCACTCTTTCCTCCCTCCTGTATTCTTCTGGTCTGTTCTTTATGCTTTTGTTTATGCACACGGACCTAGGTGTGGACACTTCCGGCGATTTTTGCTGTATACGCATTTTTTCACATGAATGTGTTCCCACTAATATGAATGTAGCCGTATATACATATATGTATATATATATATATATATATATATATATATATATATATATATACACACATATATATATGTGTGTTATTATGGGTACATATATATGGGTATATATTTTATATGTATATATATATTTACAGATACACAGGTATGTGGGTTCTAGCACGATAGTATGTGCGTAGATACGTATAGATATTGCCGGTGACATTATAGCTGAGGTAACCTATACTATATCCCACTACATATTTTTACAGCCCTTCTACTTGCGACTTGCGTTTTGACCTTCCCACTAGCTGGACAACTACGGCGGGTAAGTGCACGGACTAGCTCTGGTTCATTTTCCTTATGATCACATCACAGTAGGCAGGGAAGATATTTTCATGTTTATTTCTCGTTCTAGTTCGACATTATTTTGTTGTTACAGATAGGGCTCATTTAGACTTCATTTTAATTATTTGCATATTTATGCGTGTTGTTTATTGATGCTGCTGAAGGTCGTTCGAATTTGTGTCGTCCATTAATTACGTAAAGTTTTAACCAGAAGCAGTGTGAATTGTTCTCGTGGTTAGAAAAAAAATACCCCGAGGTCGACCCAGCCGCTAGCAGAAATGGAGGCCAGAGTAGCACTCTGTGAAGGTGAGTGATGCCGCCACGCATCGAGAGTTTCAACTGTTGAAGTGACACTATCCAGAAGTCTTCGAACACTTCCGGATAGGCGGCTGAGCACATATTGGTGAAAACTGGTGTGCTGAGACGCCGATTCCAATTCTCGTACTTTACCTATATAGCTTTCATCAACATTGAGTGTCGTCTCCGCATCGAAGGTTGGCTAAAATGGAGCGCCATTCTGCTCTCTCTCTTGCTTTGATGGTGCAGGTTGTCATAGGCTGACCTATCCATCTTTTGATGTTACTCCTCCATATTAGTCTTGGTCTGCCTCTGCCTCTAGTACCTTGTATTTTCCCTTCCAAGATTACTTTCAGTAGGCTGTTGTGTCTTTAACATGGCCCAGAAATTTCATTTGCTTTCGCTTTAATCATACTATTGTTTCCCCATTTTTTTCATTTCTCCATATTTGACAATCTTTGATATATTTTGTTACAAGCATTAACGACTAAAATATTATTTATACATAAACTTTACTTTAATATGCTATTTTTTTATGTATGTGTATGTAGTGTCACAAAGTGAAACCCCTTCCAGAAAGTATCAATTTTACGAATCAGTGGGATGTACAGCGCTCATGACATCTTCATTGATCAAATTTCCAAAATTATAATGGAAATGTCACTTTGATATGAAAAAGGACAGCTGTGTAATATCATCGTGAATCAGTGTGATACAAATGAGATGCTGTGTGATATCATGTTTTACCATGTGATATAAATAAGACACCGAGTGATATGCATGAGACAGCATATGGTAGATACGAGATGCAATTAGCTATAATGTGATGTCGTGTAATACAAATGAGATACCGTGTGATATAAATGACATACTACATGATTGAAATAAGATACTTTGTGAAATAAATAACATATCGGTTGATATAAATGAGATACAGTGTTTAATACATTAAATACCGTGTGATGTAAACGATATATTACATGACTTATTTGAGATACTTTGTGATATAAATAATATATCGTGTTATATAGATGAGATACAGTGTTTAAGAAATGAGACACCGAGTGGTATAAATGAGACGCTATGTGATAATAATGTGTGCTATAAACGAGAACATCATCGTCATCAAGTACCATGCCTGCTGGCGTAAGAGATCATGTCCCTCCACAACTTTCGATCACGACAGTTATTTATCATTTCTGTTGTTGACCTTCTGCCAAGACATTCTCTTAAGCTGTCTGATGTCTTTTTGGTGCCTCAATTTTCCCAGTTGTTACAATATATTCCAGCTGTTCTCTTTTCACTACAGGACCAAAAAATGTTGATTGTTTCTTCCTAATATTGGAAATTAGCTCTCTTTTTGCCTTGGCCTCTTTCAGAAGGTTTTCATTACTCTTCTTAGCAGTCCATTGTATTTTCAACATTCTTCTCTAAAACCACATTTCTACAGCTTTCAGTGAATTTCATGTCTGTTGTCCTATAGTCCATGATTCACATCCATATGTTAAGACTGGCTCTACACAACATTTAATAACTCTTATTTCTTGTTTCTATTGTAAAAAATGAATTGCACGGTATCTTCTTCAATTTTTTTGAAAGCTACTTTTGCCTGAACTTTACTGAATCTCACCTCTGTCGTACATCTACCATCTCACCTCTGTCGTACATCTACCATCTCACCTCTGTCGTACATCTACCATCTCACCTCTGTCCTACATTTACCATCTCACCTCTGTCCTACATCTACCATCTCACCTCTGTCCTACATCTACCATCTCACCTCTGTCCTACATCTACCATCTCACCTCTGTCCTACATCTACCATCTCACCTCTGTCGTACATCTACCATCTCACCTCTGTTGTACATCTACCATCTCACCTCTGTCGTACATCTACCATCTCACCTCTGTCCTACATCTACCATCTCACCTCTGTCGTACATCTACCATCTCACCTCTGTCGTACATCTACCATCTCACCTCTGTCCTACATCTACCATCTCACCTCTGTTGTACATCTACCATCTCACCTCTGTCCTACATCTACCATCTCACCTCTGTCCTACATCTACCATCTCACATCTGTCGTGCATCTACCATCTCACCTCTGTCGTACATCTACCATCTCACCTCTGTTGTACATCTACCATCTCACCTCTGTCCTACATCTACCATCTCACCTCTGTCGTACATCTGCCATCTCACCTCTGTCCTACATCTACCATCTCACCTCTGTTGTACATCTACCATCTCACCTCTGTCCTACATCTACCATCTCACCTCTGTCCTACATCTACCATCTCACCTCTGTCCTACATCTACCATCTCACCTCTGTCCTACATCTACCATCTCACCTCTGTCGTACATCTACCATCTCACCTCTGTCGTACATCTACCATCTCACCTCTGTCCTACATCTACCATCTCACCTCTGTCCTACATCTACCATCTCACCTCTGTCCTACATCTACCATCTCACCTCTGTTGTACATCTACCATATCACCTCTGTCCTACATCTACCATCTCACCTCTGTCCTACATCTACCATCTCACCTCTGTGGTACATCTACCATTTCACTTCTCTCGTATATCTTTTATCTTACCTCTGTCGTACATCTACCATCTCACCTCTGTCCTACATCTACCATCTCACCTCTGTCCTACATCTACCATCTCACCTCTGTTGACCATCTACCATCTCACCTCTCTCGTACATCTACCATCTCACCTCTGTCCTACATCTACCATCTCACCTCTGTCGTACATCTACCATCTAAGGTTTAAATTCTTCCCAGATATTTAAATTCATGTACATGTTTATTGTTTCACTTCTCTTCATTGTACATAGAGGTGAAGTCTTTTTCTTTGCTGTTACCATTACTTCTGTCTATTTACTGTTAAGGTTGAGTCCTTTATTTTTACTTTCTTTCACTATAATGTCTAACATTTCTTGTAACTCATTTTCACTCTTAGCGATTAAGACTGTATCATCGGCATACCTTAGTTTATTTATATTATGACCTCCAATTGTTATTCAAGGCATGCCCCTTATGGATCTTAAAATAACCTCACTATAAATATTAAACAAATTTGGTGACAGCACACAGCCTTGCCTAACACCCTGTTTTATTTGTTGAAACATTCCCAATTGGTTCCAGTTCTTATGGCCACTTTTTGTTGCCAGTACATGTTTTTTTTATTATTCTTAGATCTTTGATGCCTAAGTTTATGCTTTCTAAAATTTTGATTATTTCTTGGTGATTTACTTTGTCAAATGCTTTGGTATAATTTCTTAAACATAGGTATAGATCTGTATTAACCTCTATGGCTCTTTCTACTAAAGATCTTATGATATAAATGGCATTTCTTGTTCCTTTATCTCTAACAAAACCACACTGTTCATCGCTAATTTCTGGACTGATTTCGTTTCGCACTCTTCGCATGATGATTCTTAGTAATATCTTAGTCATATGAATCATAAGGCTTATTGTGCGATGATCATCGCATTCAATCGCACCCGATTTCTTTGGTAGGGCTATGAATATTGATTTGAGCAGGTCGTATATATCCGCTGTTGTAGATATCGTTCAATATTTTGTTATTATTTTGTTCTCACCTCGCACGTGCAGATAACTCCGTTTTCGAAAGTACTTATTTTTTTTTTTCCCGTCGATGAGTAATTGACGTTTCATGCCGGGCCTTGTTGTTGAGACCAGAGGTGGTTGCCGCAGAGAGATCATAAATAACATTCTCAGCTGGCGCAGCGGAAATTTGAACAACCTTTCTTTCTTGAGACCGGCGTCTTGCCTCAAGACCAACAAGTTCCGCTTACAGTCTTGTGAAATCATCATGATGATCATCATCATCATCTTCATCAGAGTGCCGTCTCCGCATCGAAGGTTGGCTACCCTGGAGCGCCATTCCGCTCTGTCTCTTGCTTTGATAGTGCAGATTGTCATATGCTGACATGTCCATCCTTTGATGTTACTATCCATATTAGTCTTGGTCTCCTCTGCCTCTTTTACCTTGTATTTTCCCTTCCACATTTCCTTGTAGTACGCAGCTGTGTAACACGCCCTCAACATGTCTTGTAAAGTCAGGACTAAAATTTAGACTTAAAAACAACTTATGGCTACTTAACAGTTAGCTCTAGGAGGAAATGTTGGCAGTGAAAGCGATGGCAGTGGGGCTAGATAGGTCGCGCACCTTAAGAGATGCTATAACAGGAAATACAATGTAGAGTACTCTGGAGAGACAAACTCCATCCACACTGTTAATTCATAATCATGACCTTAAAGATGACGTAATACGCGAGTAGTACAGTGTTGACTCGAGCTCTGATATGTACATGTTTGGATCTTCATTGATCTGCACTCTTCATGTCAACGTTGTGCTACCAGTGCCAGTCCTGGACCCTAGATGCAAGAGCAATAAGAAAAATAACCTCTACTGAGATGAAATGTTGTAGACGAATGACAGGAAACAGTCAGAGAGATAAGATTAAACATGAAGAACTCATTAAAAAAAAACTAGGAATAACTCCAGCAATAGAATATATAAAGAAACAATAGATAAAATGGTTTGGCAACGTAACAAAGCAGAAAGATCAAATAACAACACAACGAGCCATCTATAAATGTTACGAGAACACCAGACCCAAGGGCCGACCACGAAAAAGATGGATTGACGGAATATTAGAAACACTACTAAACATAACTGCATCAGAGACGAACAGAAGAGAAAAAGACCTGAAATTGTACCTCTCTTCTATATTGAAAGGCAAATGAGGAAGCAAAGAAAAAAGAAGATCGATTTGCCAAGAGTTGAAGCAGGTTGATGTCTACTTGTCTCAGTTGTTGTTATGGAGGCAGTGTTTTCTCAACACGACATCGTTCTCGGCTCATCGTGGACGAGTTCTAAAAGTGAACACTTACAAAACGGACCCTGAGTGTCATGTGATGCCAGTGAAACACAACTCGTCATCCTAAAGAAGCCGACATTCATTCGTCACAGTGTTCACATGACTCACACACAAACACCTTCTCACTGACGCTTACCCCATTTATTGCTCACAAATGGACGGCCTCGTCGTGTTTTCAGTACATGCTGTTTGCTGTAAAACTCTTAATCTTTGTTCCCTACACGTGAGAAAAAGCAATGATCAATGGAAATTCCGGATGTCCATTTTCACACATTATTAGTAATCTATTTACTGCTGAGAAAATAGCTGAATAACAGATAGAATTGTTACGTTATGATCCGTTTGGGACGTGAACACATCTCCCATACGACGTTAACCTCGGAACACATCTCCCATACGACAATTCAATTACAAACCATAATTCGAGGAATTGAGAGAAACACTACATCTGATCATGAGAGCGCGTTGATCGTTGAAGTAATTATTATAAACCATCAACAATTACCAAAACATCAATTCATCCTTAATCATCATATGAAGTCACGTGATATGGCAAAGAAACATTGATTGAAAGTTATGTGCCCCTAGTTACTAAATTGTCACGTGATAAATGTTGTGACCTCTAGATTATCATAAACATTTAACCCCCAGAAATCTTCCATATTCCTTTATTTAATCTTGGTCGTATATAGCACCACAAATGACGACCACGCCACTAAGGTACTCATACATAAATCTCCACGTTTATATTCTTGCAATGATTGCACGTCACGTGATTACGTTTGTTGTTTATTTATTTTGTGCGAGCAAGTTTGTTGTTTATTTTGTGCTAGCAAGTTTGTTGTTTATTTATTTTGTGCGAGCAAGTTTGTTTTTGGTGAAAACAAGGAGGTAAAAGTGTGAGACAACATCCGTGCGGAACAATTTAGTTATTGTACCATTTGTACACAAACACACAGAGATGATGTGTTTATCATTTATTGTACCATTTGTACAAACACAGATTATATATATATCATTTATTGTACCATTTGTACACACACAGATGATGTATTTGTCATTTATTGTACCATTTGTACACACACAGATGATGTATTTGTCATTTATTGTACCATTTGTACACATACACAGACGATGCATTATAATTTATTGTACCATTTATAATTAAAAATATTGATGTATTTATCAATTATTGTACCATTTGTACACAAACAGATGATGTATTTAGCATTTATTGTACCATTTGTACACAAACAGATGATGTATTTATCATTTATTGTACCATTTGTACACAGGCAAATGATGTATTTATCATTTATTGTACCATTTGTACACAAACAGATGATATATTTATCAGTTTTTATACCATTTGTTGAGAGACATGATCACCTTCGGCAGCAGGCCCGGTACTTAATGATGATGATGCACCATTTGTACACAACATATGATGAATTTATCAGTTATTGTACCATTTGTACACACACATATGATGAATGTGTCAGTTATTGTACCATTTGTACACAAACATATGTTGTATTTATCAGTTATTAGATCTACATGATCTGAGTTCTGAAAAGGAAAATGGTTGAAACTTGTTCGTGTTGTCTTGAAGACGTTAACATTACGATAGGACTGAGTTGAGCATTTTTACCATAGAACCCACGTATATGAAGAGGCCCACATAAAAGGTTGTCGTTTCCACCACATTTGCACCGGTGGTGGAACAGCAGTGGTACAGCATTTACATTCTGGCAACTCAGTTTCATGTAAGAGGTTGTCTGTTGCATTAAACCGAGTTTCTAGTCTCGAAATGAAATGAATCAGTCTGTTAGCACCGCTCTATAAGTCACTGACGGACACGCCTCATATCTGTCTTGCTTTGATTGCAGCAAGAGTTCACTGGAATTGTCAACGTATGACTTTATATGTTCGATATTGGTTCATAAACTATTTGTTCAATTTCAAAATTCATGAACCAAAATATGCACAACTGTTCATGCAATATATACCTAGGAAGTCAGAGTTTTGTTAACCCAACAGTCAATATTATGTGAACCCAACAGTCAATGTTATGTGAACCCAACAGTCAATGTTTTGTGAACCCACACAAACTCAGAAAATATTTTGTTGGCCTTAAAGTGACGCACACAATCTCTGCCATACTAGCGGGTGCTTGTGTTGGTGTCTTTACAGAGGGGTTTGTCTGTCTGCACATCAATGCTGCAGTAGAGATGGGAGGTGCTGAATAATCTCACTATTCATATGAAACTTGGGAGCCGCGATAACTCGGTGGTTAGTGAACTGGACTACAAAGAACAAGAGATTGGGTTCGATTCTCATCAACGGCTACCGGGTTCTTCCAGCCCATAATGGGTACCGGATTTTTTTCTGAGAAAGTAAAGAGGCACGGGCGTATTACCGATCACATTACCCCAAAAATCATGTCTGTAAAAATTATGGTCACTAACACCATATTCCCTATACGTCACCTGGCGTGACGGGCTCTTTACTTAACTTCAGTTTTAAAAATCTGGTGACAGCACACAACCCTGCCTAACACCCTGTTTCATTTGTTGAAACATTCCCAATTGATTTATAATGCTTATGACTGCTGTTTGTTACCAGTACATGTTCGTTATTATTAGATAGGAGGTACTTTGGTGAAAATGGTGGTGGAGATTGGGCGTACTGTGGTGAAACAGGTAGTTGAGACAGGGCGTAATGTGGTGAAAAATGTGGATATATGGGTACTGTGGTGAAAATGATGGTGGAGGTGGAGAGTACGGGCGGGGAAATGGTGGAAATATTGGGTACTGTGGTGAAACTGGTGGAGATGTAGGGTACTGTGATGAATAGGGTTGGGACGGAGGATACTGTGATGGAAGTGATGGAGTTTGAGGGTACTGTCATGGAAATGATGGAGGTTGAGAGTACTGTGAGGGAAATGATGGAAATGATGGAAATATGTGGTACTGTGGTGAAAGTGGTGGAGATGGATGGCACTGTCGTGAAAGTGATGAAGATGTGTGGTACTGTCGTGAAAGTGGTGGAGTTGAAGGGTACTGTCGTCAAGGTGGTGGAGATGGAGGGTACTGTCGTGAAAGTGATGGAGATGTGTGGTACTGTCGTGAAAGTAGTGGAGTTGGAGGGTACTGTCGTGAAGGTAGTGGAGATGGAGGGTACTGTCGTGAAAGTGGTGGAAATGGATGGTACTGTCGTGAAAGTGATGGAGATGTGTGGTACTGTCGTGAAAGTGGTGGAGTTGGAGGGTACTGTCGTGAAGGTGGTGGAGATGGAGGGTACTGTCGTGAAAGTGGTGGAGATGGATGGTACTGTGATGGAAATGATAGAAATATGCGGTACTGTGGTGAAAGTGGTGGAGATGGATGGTACTGTCGTGAAAGTGGTGGAGATGGAGGGTACTGTGATGGAAATTATAGAAAAATGTGGTACTGTGGTGAAAGTGGTGGAGATGGATGGTACTGTGATAGAAATGATGGAGGTTGAGGGTACTGCATGAAAGTGGTGGAGATGTGTGGTACTCTCGTGAAAGTGATGGGGATGTGTGGTACTGTCGTGAAAAAGGTGGAGATGTACGGTACTGTCGTGAAAGTGGTGGAGTTGTGTGGTACTGTCGTGAAAGTGGTGGAGATGGAGGGTACTGTCGTGAAAGTGGTGAAGATGGAGGGTACTGTCGTGAAAGTGGTGGAGTTATGTGGTACTGTCGTGAAAGTGGTGGAGATGTGTGGTACTGTCGTGAAAGTGGTGAAGATGGAGGGTACTGTCGTGAAAGTGGTGGAGTTGTGTGGTACTGTCGTGAAAGTGGTGGAGATGTGTAGTACTGTCGTGAAAGTGGTGGAGATATGTGGCACTGTCGTGAAAGTGGTGGAGATGTGTATTACTGTCGTGAAAGTGGTGGAATTGTGTAGTACTGTCGTGAAAGTGGTGTAGATGTGTGGTACTGTCGTGAAAATGGTGGAGATATGTGGTACTGTCGTGAAAGTGGTGTAGTACTGTCGTAAAAGTGGTGGAGATGTGTGGTACTGTCGTAAAAGTGGTGGAGATGTGTAGTACTGTCGTGAAATTGGTGGAGATGTATGGTACTGTCGTGAAAGTGATGGATATATGTGATAGTGTCGTGAAATTGCTGGAGATGTGTGGTACTGTCGTGAAAATGGTGGAGATAGATGGTTCTGTGGTGAAAATGGTGGAGATGGATGGTACTGTGGTGAAAATGTTGGAGAGAGATGGTACTGTATTAAAAATGTTGAAGAGAGATGGTACTGTGGTTATAATAGTAGAGCTTGATGGTTCTGTGGAGAAAATGGAAGAGATAGATGGTGATGTGATGAAATGGTGGAGATAGAGGGTACTCTGGTGATAATGTTGGAGATAGATAGTACTGTGATTAAAATGGTGGAGATATAAGGTACTGTGATTAAAATAGTGGAGATAGATGGTATTGTGGTGAAAATGGTGGAGATAGATGGTACTGTGATTAAAATGGTGCAGATAGATGGTACTGTGGTAAAAATGTTGGAGATAGAGGTCACATTGTGGAAATTGGTGGAGACAGATGGTACTGTGATGGAATGGTGGAGATAGATACTACTGTGGTTAAAATGGTGGAGATAGATGGTAATGTGATTAAAATGGTGGAGAATAGAGGGCACAGTGTTGAAATTGGTGGAGACAGATGGTACTGTGGTACAAATGTTGGAGATATAGGTCACATTGGGGAAATTGGTGGAGACAGATGATACTGTGATGGAATGGTGGAGATAGATGGTACTGTGGTTAAAATTGTGGAGATAAATTGTACTGTGTTTAAAATGGTGGAGATAAAGTGTACTGTGGTTAACATGGTGGAGATAAAGTGTACTGTGGTTAAAATGGTGGAAATAGATGGTACTGTGGTTAAAATGGTGGAGATAGATGGTACTGTGGTAAAAATGGTGGAGATAGATGATGCTGTGTTTAATATCTTAGAGATAGAGTGTACTCTGGTAAAATGGGTGGAGATAGATGGTACTGTTGTGAAAAATTGTGGAGATAGATGGTACTGTGGTAAAAATTGGGGAGATAGATGATGCTGTGTTTAATATCTTAGAGATAGAGTGTACTCTGGTAAAATGGGTGGAGATAGATGGTACTGTTGTGAAAAATTGTGGAGATAGATGGTACTGTGGTAAAAATTGTGGAGATAGAAGATACTGTGGTAAATACGGTAGAAATAGATGGTAGTGTAGTCAAAATTGTAGAGATAGATGGTACTGTGGTAAAAATGGTAGAGATAGAGTGTACTGTAGTTAAAATGGTTGAGATAGAGTGTACTATTGTAAAAATAGTAGAGATGGAGTGTACTGTGGTAGAAATGGTAGAGATAGAGTGTACTGTTGTAAAAATATTAGAGATAGAGTTTATTGTGGTAAAAATTGTGGAGATAGATGGTACTGTGGTAAAAATGGTAGAGATAGAATTACTGTGGTAAAAATGGTAGAGATAGTGTATTGTAGTTAAAATGGTGATGGAACTAGAATACAATGGCTGGAAAATTGTGGAATTTTTTTTGGTTGTGGTACTGTCGTGAAAGTGGTGGAGATGTGTAGTACTGTCGTGAAAGTGGTGGAGATGTGTAGTACTGTCGTGAAAGTGGTGGAGATGTGTAGTACTGTCGTGAAAGTGGTGGAATTGTGTAGTACTGTCGTGAAAGTGGTGGAATTGTGTAGTACTGTCGTGAAAGTGGTGGAATTGTGTAGTACTGTCGTGAAAGTGGTGGAATTGTGTAGTACTGTCGTGAAAGTGGTGGAGATGTGTAGTACTGTCGTGAAAGTGGTGGAATTGTGTAGTACTGTCGTGAAAGTGGTGGAATTGTGTAGTACTGTCGTGAAAGTGGTGTAGATGTGTGGTACTGTCGTGAAAATGGTGGAGATATGTGGTACTGTCGTGAAAGTGGTGTAGTACTGTCGTGAAAGTGGTGGAGATGTGTGGTACTGTCGTGAAAGTGGTGGAGATGTGTAGTACTGTCGTGAAAGTGGTGGAGATGTATGGTACAGTCGTGAAAGAGGTGGAGATGTGTAGTACTGTTGTGAAAGTGGTGGAGATAGATGGTTCTGTGGTGAAAATGGTGGAGATAGATGGTACTGTGGTGAAAATGTTGGAGAGAGATGGTACTGTGGTTATAATAGTGGAGCTTGATGGTTCTGTGGAGAAAATGGAAGAGATAGATGGTGATGTGATGAAATGGTGGAGATAGAGGGTACTCTGGTGATAATGTTGGAGATAGATAGTACTGTGATTAAAATGGTGGAGATATAAGGTACTGTGATTAAAATAGTGGAGATAGATGGTATTGTGGTGAAAATGGTGGAGATAGATGGTACTGTGATTAAAATGGTGGAGATAGATGGTACTGTGGTAAAAATGTTGGAGATAGAGGTCACAATGTGGAAATTGGTGGAGACATATGGTACTGTGATGGAATGGTGGCGATAGATGGTACTGTGGTTAAAATGGTGGAGATAGATGGTACTGTGATTAAAATGGTGGAGAATAGAGGGCACAGTGTTGAAATTGTGGAGACAGATGGTACTGTGGTACAAATGTTGGAGATATAGGTCACATTGGGGAAATTGGTGAAGACAGATGATACTGTGATGGAATGGTGGAGATAGATGGTACTGTGGTTAAAATTGGAGATAAATTGTACTGTGTTTAAAATGGTGGAGATAAAGTGTACTGTGGTTAACATGGTGGAGATAAAGTGTACTGTGGTTAAAATGGTGGAGATAGATGGTACTGTGGTAAAAATGGAGGAAATAGATGGTGCTGTGGTAAAAATTGTAGAGATAGATGGTACTGTTGTGAAAAATTGTGGAGATAGATCGTACTGTGGTAAATATTGTGGGATAGAAGATACTGTGGTAAATACGGTAGAAATAGATGGTAGTGTAGTAAAAATTGTAGAGATAAACGGTACTGTGGTAAAAATGGTAGAGATAGAGTGTACTGTAGTTAAAATGGTTGAGATATATTGTATTGTTGTAAAAATAGTAGAGATGGAGTGTACTGTGGTAGAAATGGTAGAGATAGAGTGTACTGTTGTAAAAATATTAGAGATAGAGTTTATTGTGGTAAAAATTTTGGAGATAGATGGTACTGTGGTAAAAATGGTAGAGATAAAGTGTACTGTGGTTAAAATGGTAGAGATGAGAGTACTGTGGTAAAAAAAGGTAGAGATAGAATTACTGTGGTAAAAATGGTAGAGATAGTGTATTGTAGTTAAAATGGTGATGGAACTAGAATACAATGGCTGGAAAATTGTGGCATTTTTTTTGGTTTGTGGTGAAGTGGTGAGTTTTTGTGGGTGAACTATCGAGCAGGAATGAGTCATGATAACGGTGTGCACGCAGACGTGGAGCCACTTCCTGACGTGAACACGACGTATTGTTAAGCAAATATAATAGCGCTTTGAAATAAACGTGAATGCTGACTTGTCAAGGTGTTCTTTTATGTATGTTCGTTGCTACTTTGTTGTGTTTCGTATACCATTCTTTCATGAAAAAGAGTATGTTCTGTTGTTCTCCTAACTGTTGTCTCTCTATGATGATGATATATCTTAAAGCTGTTGTCCTTCATATCTGCTGTTGTTTCTCTTAGCTGTTGTTATCTCTTTTTAGGTGTTGTCTATCTTAACTGCTGTTGTCCCTCTTAGATCTTGTTACTTTTCTAATTTGTTGTCTCTCCTAACTGTTGTTGTCTTTCTTAAATATCATCGCAAAGCTACCTTATTGTTGCCTCTCGTATGTTGCTGTTGCCTCTTTTGCCTTATTGCTAACTCTCTTACATTATTGCTGGCTCTCTTACCTTATTGCTTACTCTCTTACCTTATTGCTTACTCTCTTACCTTATTGCTTACTCTCTTACCTTATTGCAGACTTTCTTACCTTATTGCTGACTCTCTTACCTTATTGCTAACTCTCTTACCTTATTGCTAACTCTCTTACCTTATTGCTAACTCTCTTACCTTATTGCTAACTCTCTTACCTTATTGCTAACTCTCTTACCTTATTGCTAACTCTCTTACCTTATTGCTAACTCTCTTACCTTATTGCTGGAACTCTTACCTTATTGCTAACTCTCTTACCTTATTGCTTAATCTCTTACCTTATTGCAGACTCTCTTACCTATTGCGTTCCCTTGCATGTACAGTTCCCAGTTGTTGTTATACAACATATAACATGCAACACATGACATACAACATACGACATACAACATATAACATACAACATATAACGTTGTGAGTAACAGAAATCGCTGTACTAGCCCGCAATACTAGGGGAATTGAAAACGGGAGAACTAGAACTTCTCCTTCTCTTACAACTTCTCCCAACTCAGCGAACCAGTTAGCCATTCTTGTAACAGATGGGTCAACTGGAGTGCAGCGAGTTAGGACTGAACTGACGCCCACTTTATTGCTCAGCTAGAGAGCTAATCACTACGCCTCGAACACTATCAACAAATGACGATGATTTCAGCACTGAAGTAGCAGCAGTAACAGCAGCTGTGCCAGTAATATAACGATAACAGTAGCTGTGCCAGTAATACAACGATAACAGTAGCTGCGCCAGTAATACAACGATAACAGTAGCTGTGCTAGTAATACAACGATAACAGTAGCTGTGCTAGTAATACAACGATAACATTAGCTGTGCCAGTAATACAACGATAACAGTAGCTGTGCCAGTAATACAACGATAACAGTAGCTGTGCTAGTAATACAACGATAACAGTAGCTGTGCTAGTAATACAACGATAACAGTAGCTGTGCCAGTAATACAACGATAACAGTAGCTGTACCATGGCAGAGAATGATTACCGTGAAGGTTGTGGGCCATCAACACAAACCAGCTATTTCAGAACACCAGTAATCAAATCGTGAACTTGGACATCCACTCGCCTAAGGGAGAATGAACCAATCTGTTACAGCGGGGAAAAAATGGATTATGTCATAATTGGTGACATGGAAAGAAATATGTCATTAGACAGAACATAAGTTTTATTTCACGATTGACACAAATGTCAGGTTGACAACTATTAGCCCGTTCTCAATTATGAATAGACTCTTGGTGATCGTAATTCAGATTCTGAGAGACAAACCTACACCATTATTGATTTAGTGAACGTTGACAGAGTAGCAATAATTAATACAAAACTCTTTTTTGAAAAAAATATATTTCAGGTAATTACAAGTTTGTAAAGTGGGAAAGGTGGGGGAGAAATCCATACTTAGAGTTTAAAAAACAGCAGGGAAGGACTTCAATATTACCATCACGACCACCCTCCTTGGTCGTCATCGACATGTTTTGATGTTCGACTAACTTGACTTTCTGGTTTGTCCACAACCAAATGTGTTATTCTATTTGCAGCTCGCAGACTGAACTGTTTAACTGGTTTGATTCCGTTCATTTGTTTAATTTAAAATGTTAAATCAATATTTTTTATATAGATACATCAGTGATAGATGAAAGTTAGAGGGAGTGTCAGTAGCAAATACATCAGTGATACAGTTAGAGGGATTGTCAGTAGCAGATACATCAGTGATGAAGTTAAAGGAACTGTTAGTAGCAGATACATCAGTGATAAAGTTAGAGGGATTGTCAGTAGCAGATACATCAGTGATAGATGAAAGTTAGAGGAGTGTCAGTAGCAAATACATCAGTGACAAAGTTAGAGGTATTGTCAGTAGCAGATACATCAGTGATGAAGTTAAAGGGACTGTTAGTAGCAAATACATCAGTGACAAAGTTAGAGGTATTGTCAGTAGCAGATACATCAGTGATGAAGTTAGAGACACTGTCAGTAGCAGATACATCAGTGAAAAAGTTAGAGGGAGTGTCAGTAGCAGATACATCAGTGACAAAGTTAGAGGTATTGTCAGTAGCAAATACATCAGTGAAAAAGTTAGAGGTATTGTCAGTAGCAAATACATCAGTGAAAAAGTTAGAGGGACTGTCAGTAGCAAATACATCAGTGACAAAGTTAGAGGTATTGTCAGTAGCAAATACATCAGTGAAAAAGTTAGAGGGACTGTCAGCAACAGATACATCAGTGATAGATGAAAGTTAGAGGGACTGTCAGTAGCAGATACATCAGTGATAAAGTTAGAGGGACTGTCAGTAGAAGAAACATCAGTGATAAAGTTAGAGGGACTGTCAGTAGCAGATACATCAGAGATAAGTTACAAACACTGTCAGCAGCAGATACATCAGAGATAAGTTACAAACACTGTCAGCAGCAGATACATCAGAGATAAAGTTACAAACGCAGACAGTAACGTCTACATCATTGATAAAGTTACAAAAGCTTGCAGTAACAGATACATCATTTTAAAGTTACAAACGCTTACAGTAACAGATACATCATTTTAAAGTTACACACGCATACAGTAACAGATACAGCAGTATAAAGTTACAAGTGCTGACAATATGTTGCACATCGTTGATAAAACAAAAGTTAGAAAAGAAAAAAAGTGTCGTGAAGTCAAGAGAATAATGAGAGGCTGACAGCAGCAGCGGTGGACGGTGAGTTCGAAACTTGGGGAGGCCAGGAAGTGAGACCGAACTTTAAGTTGACCTTGAACTTGATCGGGTGTCCGGTTAGCGCAATCGATAGGCGGTTGGCTTACCACGGCAACAGCCGGGGTTCGTACCCTGGCGAGGACACCTGGGTTTTACTAATTCCCTAAAAATTAGTGGGAGCCGCGATAGCTCAGTGGTTAGTGAACTGGACTACTACGGACAATCGGTAGGGTTCGATCCCAACCGACGGCTCCGGGTTCACCCAGCCTTAAATGGGTACCGGATTTTTTCCGGGAAAGTAAAAGCAGCACGGGCGTAATACCGACCACATTACCCCAAAAATCATGTGCTGAAGGTCTGTAAAATATAGGGTCACTAACACCATATTTCCCTATACGCCACTTGGCGTGACGGGGGGTACTTTACTTTTTTACTTGAACTTGATCATTTGCGACATCACAGCAATTTACGTTAAGTAAAAAAAAATTCATGCAATTATTGCCATAAATTAACATAGTTAAAATGACGTCATCATATCTAAGATACATTATAAGTTGTGACAATTGACAACAAAACTGTCAGAGATGTTAATTGACAACAAAACTGTCAGAGATGTTAATTGACAACAAAACTGTCAGAGATGTTAATTGACAACAAAACTGTCAGAGATGTTAATTGACAACAAAATTGTCAGAGATGTTAATTGACAACAAAACTATCAGAGATGTTAATTGACAACTAATTAACATCTCTGACAGTTTTGTTGTCAATTAACATCTCTGACAGTTTTGTTGTCAATTAACATCTCTGATAGTTTAGTTGTCAATTAACATCTCTGACAGTTTTGTTGTCAATTAACATCTCTGACAGTTTTGTTGTCTATTAACATCTCTGACAGTTTTGTTGTCAATTAACATCTCTGACAGTTTTGTTGTCAATTAACATCTCTGACAGTTTTGTTGTCAATTAACATCTCTGACAATTTGGTTGTCAATTAACATCTCTGACAGTTTTGTTGTCAATTAACATCTCTGACAGTTTTGTTGTCAATTAACATCTCTGACAATTTGGTTGTCAATTAACATCTCTGACAATTTTGTTGTCAATTAACATCTCTGACAATTTTGTTGTCAATTAACATCTCTGACAGTTTAGTTGTCAATTAACATCTCTGATAGTTTTGTTGTCAATTAACATCTCTGACAATTTTGTTGTCAATTAACATCTCTGACAGTTTTGTTGTCAATTAACATCTCTGACAGTTTTGTTGTCAATTAACATCTCTGACAGTTTAGTTGTCAATTAACATCTCTGACAGTTTTGTTGTCAATTAACATCTCTGACAGTTTTGTTGTCAATTAACATCTCTGACAGTTTTGTTGTCAATTAACATCTCTGACAGTTTTGTTGTCAATTAACATCTCTGACAGTTTTGTTGTCAATTAACATCTCTGACAGTTTTGTTGTCAATTAACATCTCTGACAGTTTTGTTGTCAATTAACATCCCTGACAGTTTTGTTGTCAATTAACATCTCTGACAGTTTTGTTGTCAATTAACATCTCTGATAGTTTTGTTGTCAATTAACATCTCTGACAATTTTGTTGTCAATTAACATCTCTGACAATTTTGTTGTCAATTAACATCTCTGACAATCTTGTTGTCAATTAACATCTCTGACAGTTTAGTTGTCAATTAACATCTCTGACAGTTTAGTTGTCAATTAACATCTCTGATAGTTTGTTGTCAATTAACATTTCTGACAGTTTTGTTCAAGGTTTTTGTTTAATATAAAGACGCTTGTAGTGATCTTAAGGACGCTCTAAATAATATCGCTTCCCATTGGCCCCACTTCTATATGTTTCTGTAATAATATAGAACACCCTTCTTATTAGTCGTTATTCTGTTGTATTAGTAGTGAGGAGCTGAATTCAGAAATGGCTTACCTAGTTTTCCTACACACTGTAAGGTCAACAGACATCGTTGTAATATTGGAATAGGTTTGACCTGCATAGACAGTGAAGCCTGTTTATTAGTAACGACTTGAATTAAACTCTGTCAAAGGCTAAACTAGGGAACACAGTGGCTGGTTGTACATTGAACTCATTGAGCTGAAGTCTGATTCTGTTATGTATTCTGATCAAATACTAGACGGGGCGTGGCCTCCGTTGTCTCCTCTCAGTGTATCCACTGCTGGCTTACAGTTATAAATATAATTGTGATGTTTATTTTCCGTGATCTGAGATCTTTCTTGTCCAAAAGTATCCAAACATACAAATAATTTCTGTCAAAAGTCGCACACGCCATCACAGACTTACGGACCAAATGTATTACGTTCATGATCTTTCTAAAAATACAACACAAGATGAGGGGATCCATTTCTCGAACGGGACTGAGGAGAGCAGCAGCCTCATCAGCTTTGGAACGAGGAAAGTGTTTGAAGTCGTTAATTATATGTTTCTGTGCAGCATCATCGGGTTGCTTGGCATTGCAGCCAATTTCATCAACATGGTCGTGTTCTGTAGACAAGGATTTAAGAACACAATGACCATCAGTTTCATGGCTCTGGCCATTTCTGACATGGGATGTCTCATAACTCTCCAGTGGTACGGGATCTGCATGAACCCTCTACTTTCAAGTGCAGAAATTCCTTTCGTCCCATTGGAGATCAACTCCCCTACAGCAGGCTGGCCTCACATTACATCCGTCCGTATAACGGGCTGGATCACCGCTTACATCACAGCCGAGCGGTGCCTATGTATTACAGCCCCACTGGCAGTCAAAACAATCATCACCCCCATTAGAACGACCATCTGCCTGATCCTCATTTATGTCATTAACATCATATCTGTTCTTCCCGTGTGTGTGACCTCTCATATCGGATGGAAGTTCTACCCAGAAAAAAACCGAACTCTTCTAGGTCTAGTCATGTCAAGTGATAACGAGAAAGCTGAGGGTGTTGTGTTTTTTCTTCACGCTGTGCTGGTACTGACGTCATTCGTGTGTGTGACTGTACTGACTTCGGTGTTGGTGATTAAGTTAAAATTGGCATCAAAATGGCGACGACAAGCCACACAAACTCCTGCACAATCCGAGGCAATGTCCAGCAAGGACAAAAAGGCCACAAGGATGGTCGTCATGATCTCCGGTCTTCTCATTGTCATGTACTCCCCTGGCATTCTTCTCTCCCTTGCTACTTTCTGTGAGCCCAAGTTTGGTATTTTTGGCGTTTACCAAAATTTGTTCTTTGTCGTCTGGTCGTTTGGTTTCATATTTAACGCCATCAACTCCAGCGTCAACATCTTCATGTACTACAACATGAGCTCCAAGTACAGAGAGATCTTTGACCAGATTTTTCTAAAACGATGATCATAGCAATAGGTCTTTGACGTTTCCTTGGCAGGTCGGGAATAAGTTTAGGCACAATGTTACAGCAAAAGATATGAAACAATGTGCAACAAACAGAAGTGTTACAACGAGAAAACAATGTGAAACAAACAGAAGTGTTACAACGATAAAACAATGCAACAAACAGACGTGTTACAACGAGAAACCAATGCAACGAACAGATGTGTTACAATGAGAAAACAATGTACAACAAACATCATTGTTGCAATGAGAAAACAATGCAACAAACAGAAGTGTTACAACGAGAAAACAATGCAACAAACAGAAGTGTTACAACGAGAAAACAATGCAACAAACAGAAGTGTTACAACGAGAAAACAATGCAACAAACAGAAGTGTTACAACGAGAAAACAATGCAACAAACAGAAGTGTTACAACGAGAAAACAATGCAACAAACAAAAATGTTACAATGAGAAAACAATGTTCAACCAAAAAAAAAATGTTACAACGAGAAAACAATAAAACAAACAGACGTGTTACAACGAGAAAACAATGCAACAAACAGAAGTGTTACATCGTGAAAACAATGCAACAAACAGAAGTGTTACAACGAGAAAACAATGTACAACAAACAGAAGTGTTACTATGAGAAAACAATGCGCAACAAACAGAAGTGTTACTATGAGAAAACAATGTACAACAAATAGACGTGTTACAACGAGAAAACAATGTGAAACAAACAGAAGTGTTACAATGAGAAACAATGTACAACAAACATAAGTGTTACAACGAGAAAACAATGTGAAACAAACATAAGTGTTACAATGAGAAAACAATGTGAAACAAACAGAAGTGTTACAACGAGAAAACAATGTACAACAAACAGAAGTGTTACAATGAGAAAACAATGCAACAAACAGAAGTGTTACAACGAGAAAACAATGTACAACAAACAGAAGTGTTACAATGAGAAAACAATGCAACAAACAGAAGTGTTACAATGAGAAAACAATGTACAACAAACAGAAGTGTTACAATGAGAAAACAATGCAACAAACAGAAGTGTTACAACGAGAAAACAATGTACAACAAACAGAAGTGTTACAATGAGAAAATAATGCGCAACAAAACAGAAGTGTTACAATGAGAAAACAATGCGCAACAAAACAGAAGTGTTACAATGAGAAAACAATGTGAAACAAACAGAAGTGTTACAACGAGAAAACAATGTACAACAAACAGACGTGTTACAATGCAATGAGAAAACAATGTGCAACAAACAGAAGTGTTGCAACGAAAAACAATGTGCAAGAAACAGAAGTGTTACAATGAGAAAACAATGTACAACAAACAGAAGTGTTACAACGAAAAAACAATGTGCAACAAAAAGAAGTGTTACAATGAGAAAACAATGTACAAGAAACAGAAGTGTTACAACGAGAAAACAATGTGCAACAAACAGAAGTGTTACAACGAGAAAACAATGTACAACAAACAGAAGTGTTACAATGAGAAAACAATGTAGAACAAACAGAAGTGTTACAACGAGAAAACAATGTACAACAAACAGAAGTGTTACAATGAGAAAACAATGTACAACAAACAGAAGTGTTACAACGAGAAAACAATGTACAACAAACAGAAGTGTTACAATGAGAAAACAATGCGTAACAAACAGAAGTGTTACAATGAGAAAACAATGGGTAACAAACAGAAGTGTTACAATGAGAAAACAATGTACAACAAACAGAAGTGTTACAATGATAAAACAATGTACAACAAAACAGAAGTGTTACAATGATAAAACAATGTACAACAAACAGAAGTGTTACAATGATAAAACAATGTACAACAAACAGAAGTGTTACAATGATAAAACAATGTACAACAAACAGAAGTGTTACAATGAGAAAACAATGCCTAACAAACAGAAGTGTTACAATGATAAAACAATGCGCAAGTCTAATGACTCCGTTCTTTATTCCCTTCTTGAGGTCAAATACAATAGTTGAATGACTTGACAATATAGTCAATTTTCTAGAGACGGACAGAAGAAAGAGATCTTGAGTTAAGAGCAATAAATAAACAATTGATGAATACACTTCCATCAGCACTGTGACGATGGACGCAAGGAAAGGATGATTTGACTGATGTAGCGGACTGAAATAGTCATGTCATCTATTCGGAAAATGTGAATCAGCACACAGCGGATGATAAGTTACAGAAGCTGATTTTTATTGAAAGAATTTGCAATTTAAAATTGTTGAACGGGACATGAAGCTATTTATGAGTGATGTGTCTTCATGTCAATGAGTGACGTATCATCGTGTCAACAAGTGACGTGTCTTCATGTCAATGAGCGACGTGTCATCGTATAAATGAGTGACGTATCTTCATGTCAATGAGAGACATGTCATCGTGTCAACGAGTGATGTGCGTTTATGTCAATGAGTGACGTGTCATAGTATAAATGACATGTCTTCTTGTCAATGAGTGTGACATGTCATCGTGTCAACGAGTTTCGTGCCATCGCGTCAATGTGTGACATGTATCGTATCTATGATTGACGTGTCACCGAGTCAATGAGTGGCGTGTCTTGTCAATAAATAACGTGTCACCGAGTCAATGAGTGGCGTGTCTTGTCAATAAATAGCGTGTCACCGAGTCAATGAGTGGCGTGTCTTGTCAATAAATAACGTGTCACCGAGTCAATGAGTGGCATGTCTTGTCAATAAATAACGTGTCACCTAGTCAATGAGTGGCGTGTCTTGTCAATAAATAACGTGTCACCGAGTCAATGAGTGGCGTGTCTTGTCAATAAATAACGTGTCACCGAGTCAATGAGTGACGTGTCTTGTCAATAAATAACGTGTCACCGAGTCAATGAGTGACGTATCATCGTGTTAATGAATAAGGCGTCTTCATGTCAAAGTGGAACACGTTTCCCTGTCAATCATACCAGTTTCAAGTATGGCGTCTTCATGTCAAAGTGGAACACGTTTCCCTGTCAATCATACCAGTTTCAAGTATGGCGTCTTCATGTCAAAGTAGAACACGTTTCCCTGTCAATCATACCAGTTTCCAGTAAGGCGTCTTCATGTCAAAGTGGAACACGTTTCCCTGTCAATCATACAAGTTTCAAGTATGGCGTCTTGATGTCAAAGTGGAACACGTTTCCCTGTCAATCATACCAGTTTCAAGTATGGCGTCTTCATGTCAAAGTAGAACACGTTTCCCTGTCAATCATACCAGTTTCCAGTAAGGCGTCTTCATGTCAAAGTGGAACACGTTTCCCTGTCAATCATACCATTTTCCAGTAAGGCGTCTTCATGTGAAAGTGGAACACGTTTCCCTGTCAATCATACCAGTTTCCAGTAATGCGTCTTCATGGTAAAGTGGAACACGTTTCCCTGTCAATCATACCAGTTTCCAGTAATGCGTCTTCATGGTAAAGTGGAACACGTTTCCCTGTCAATCATACCAGTTTCCAGTAACGGTTAATTGTGAATAGATCTGGTTAAACAACAACACGGTAACAACAGTTCCTTATCTAAGGATATAGAACAGATAAGACAGATAACAATTGCAGGACGCAGCATAAAGGACAGGGCCGGAAACAAAATGAGAATATTATCTCAGTTCGGCTAGTGATAAAACAGTTGTACAGAGTTGAAACAGTCCAAACAACGCCTGATCCGCTCATGTTGTAAGACCCTAGACTTATTTTCTGGCGCCCTTGATAAACGTTTGTGTCGCTGAATTTTACACAGCTAACTTTAACGTTAATTAGCGTTTAATCGCTAATGTTACTTTTATTATTATCATTTTTCTTCTTCTTATTGTTATTTTTATTAATATTGTTGTTATTATTCGTATTATAGCATTAGTAAACCGGTACTTGCACCTCCACTGTCATCAATTACAGGCCCAAATAGAAAGACTTTGGACAGCCCAGTGTTAGTGAATGCTGACACTTTGCTTGTATAGAGAGATGTGGTCATTGGCCGGCGGGAACAGACAGACATAAATAAAATAATACACAGACAAAGGTTTTTATAGAAAGCTGAACAGATAGACAGAAGACAGAAAAGAGTTGGACATGTCCTGGAAAATATAGAAAGATAAACACCCAGGACACATACACAAATACATATATACATAGAATATAGAAAGATAAACACATAGGGCACATACAAAAAACATATATACATATAGAATAGAAATATAAACACCCAGGACACATACACAAATACATATATACATAGAGTATAGAAAGATAAACACCCAGGACACATACAAAAACACACACACACATATATATAGAGGAAAAAGTAAAGTGAAGAGCCGTCGTCACGCCAAGTGGCGTATAGGGAATATGGTGTTCTATCTATCTATTGACCTTTTGAGCCGTAACCGGCCCATAGGGCGTAGACCAAGATACACCTTCTCCTATATGAATTTTTGTTCTAGCAGTTTTCTTTTAAAGATATTTTATCAAATCTCGCCATTTGTCTCTGTTCTGTGCAAGCAGTTCTATCTCATTGAGGGAGCCGAAACCTGCTGATCTTGCCTCTCTCATCAATGTTCTTCTCAGTGTCTCCCTGGGTCTTCCTCTTTTCTTTTACCTGTTGTTTCCCATATGAGGGCTTGCTTTGCTATTCGATTATTATCTCTTCTCATCACATGTCCAACGTATGACCATCGTCTTTTCTTTATTACTGAAGATATTAGTGGTTGATTGGCGATTTCTCTAATTTCCTCGTTTGTTTTGAATTCGTTCCATTCTATACCAAGTATTTTCCTTAGACATTCATTTTCGAATGCGTTCAACTTTGTTTCTATATCACTTGTTGTTTTCCATCTTTCCCACGCATACGTAAGGGTTGATAGTACATTTGATTTGAATAGTCTAAGTTTTGTGTTTGTGCTAATGAGTTTTGATTTCCACAACTTTTCAAGGCTTCTGAAAGACATTGCTGCTTTAGCCATTCTGATTCTAATTTCTTTACTTGTATCCCCTTTCGATCAATGTGACTTCCAAGATAGATAAATCGATCGAGTGACTTTAGTATGTATGGTGTTAGTGACCATAAATTTTACAGACCTTCAGCACATGATTTTTGGGGTAATGTGGTAGGTATTACGTCCGTGCCGCTTTACTTTCCCAGAAAAAGTCAGGTACCCATTTAAGGCTGGGTGAACCCGGAAGCCGTCGGTTGGGATCGAACCCTACCTCTTGTCCTTTGTAGTCCAGTTCACTAACCACTGAGCTATCGCGGCTCCCCATATAAATAGAGTATAGAAAGATAAACACCTAGGACACATTCAAAAATACATATATACACAGAGTATAGAAAGATAAACACATAGGACACATACACAAATACATATATACATAAAGTATAGAAAGATAAACACCTAGGACACATACACACACACATATATATATATATATATATATATATATATATATATACATAGAGTCTTCTTCTTCTACCTTTTTAGCTCCCTGTGGAGCATATGTCTTCAACACACACTTTCCAAGTCGATCTGTTTTGTTGCCATTCTTTTAAGATTATTCCATGTTTTCCCCATTATCTTCATCTCTGCTTCTATCTGTCTTCTCCAAGTATTCATTGGTCTTCCTCTTTGTATTTTCCCCTGGGGATTCCAAAAAGGGCCTGTTGTGTAATTCTCTCAGTTGGCTTCCGTAGTGTGTGTCCTATCCAGCGCCATCGTCTTCGCTGTATCTCTTTATCCACTGGTATTTGACTGGTACATTTCCATAATTCTATGTTAGTGATTTTGTCCTGCCATTTCCATCCCTTTATTCTGCGTAAGCATCCATTAATGATAGTCTGCATCTTCATGATTGTCAATTTTGTTGTTCTCCATGTTTCACAGCCATATAATAGGACCGACTTAAATTTGAGTTGAAAATTTTAATTTTTATATTTAACCTAATTTCTTTGGATTTCCATATGTTTCCCAGTGCAATGAAAGCTCCTCTTGCTTTTGATATCCTTATTTTGGTATCATTTTCTGTTCCTCCCTCTTTATCTATATTACTGCCCAGATATATGTAAGATTGTACGTCTAGTAGAGGTATTTCTCCTATTATTATTTGGTTATTACCAATGCATTAATTCTCATAATGTTGGTCTTATCTCTATTAATCTTTAGTCCTAGCTGTTGTGATCTCTCATCAAGTATACTCATTTTATCCTGCATCTGTTGATGGCTGTGTGATAGGAGAGCTATGTCATCAGCAAAGTCCAAATCATCAAGTTGTTTGGTCAGTGACCACTGGATCCCATTTTTGTTGTTTTGAGTTATTTTCATAATCCAATCTATGGCCAGTAGAAAGAGAAATGGAAACAGAAGGCATCCCTGCCTTACTCCTTTTCTTATTTCAAATGCTTCTGTAATCTGTCCTTCATGCACAACACTACATTTCGTTCCTTCATACATTGATTTAATCAAGTTAATAAACTTTATGGGAATTCCGTAATGACTCAGCAACTTCCAAAGCATTCTTCTGTCTAAACTATCAAATGCCTTTTCCTAATCTATGAATCCAATATCAAGTGGGGACTGTAGTTCTAAACTTTGTTCAACTATTATACGTAGAGTAGTTATTTGATCAGCACATGATCTGTTCTTCCTAAAACCTGCTTGTTCATCTCTCAAATGTTTCTCTATGGCCTCTTTTAGTCTCTTCAGAATCTTCTTCTTCTTTTCTCTTTCACTGATACCTAAAAGGTGTCGTGGTTTATATCATTTGCTGTTCTTGAGCTGCTCGAACTGTCTGAATTAGTGATTTTCCTTTGTTGTTACATGTCTCTGTCACTGCATCTATCCATCTTCTTCTGGGTCTTCCTCTTGGTCTTTCCCATGCATTTTCGAGAAGAACGCCCTTGATGGTGATTTTTGCGGATTCATACTGAATAGGTGGCCAAACCATTTAAGTTGTTGTTGTTCTATATATTCTTGGCAGGGTTTTGTTCCTACCATTTTTCTTATGGTTTCATTTGGTATTCTATCTCTTCTTGTGTTGTTTGTTACTTTTCTCAAGCATCGCATCTCACATATATTGACATTTCTTAAATGTGATTTAGAAAGGGTCCATGTTTGACTTTCATAGCACAACGTTGGTATGAAAATGCTATTTATCATTTGTTGTTTAGCTGGCATATAAATGTTTGGATGTCTTAGCAATGATGAAAGCTGGTATGTGACAGCATTTGCTTTTTATATTCTCATGTCAATTTCTCTGTCTAGTTTTCCATCTTCATCTCTCCAGAATGATTCTGCCTAATATTTTTCCTGGCACTGATAGTAGCATAATTCCCCTATAATTTGGGCACTCCTGCAAACTTCCTTTCTTTGGTATATACATAGAGTATAGAAAGATAAACACCTAGGACACATACAAAAATACATATCTACATAGAGTATAGAAAGATAAACACATAGGACACATTAAAAAAAATATATATATACATAGAGTATAGAAAGATAAACACCTAGGACACATACACAAATACATATATACATATATACATAGAATATGGAAAGATAAACACCTAGGACACATACACAAATACATATGTACATAAAGTACAGAAAGATAAACACCTAGGACACATACACAAATACATATATACATATATACATAGAGTATAGAAAGATAAACATCTTGGACGCATACACAAATACATATATACATAGAGTATAGAAAGATAAACACCTAGGACACATACACAAATACATATGCACAAAAAGTATAGAAAGATAAACACCTAGGACACATACACAAATACATATATACATAGAATGTAGAAAGATAAACACCTAGGACACATAAACAAATACATATATACATAAAGTATAGAAAGATAAACACCTAGGACACATACACAAATACATATATACATATATACATAGAATATGGAAAGATAAACACCTAGGACACATACACAAATACATATGTACATAAAGTATAGAAAGATAAACACCTAGGACACATACACAAATACATATATACATATATACATAGAGTATAGAAAGATAAACTGAGAGATAATTGATAGAATCAGTGTAAGCAAGATTGCATGGGTTGTTTATTGATTGTAAGTATGGATTGTGGATATATGGATGTATGTATGGATGGATGTATGGATGTATGTATGGATGGATGTATGGATGGATGGATGAATGTATGTATGGATAGATGTATGGATGGATGTATGTATGGATGAATGTATGGATGGATGGTTTTAGGGATATATGGATGGATGAATGTATGGATGGATGAATGTATGGATGAATGTATGGATGAATGTATGGGTGGATGGTTTTAGGGATATATGGATGGATGAATGTATGGATGGATGAATGTATGGATGAATGTTTGGATGAATGTATTAATGGATGGATGAATATATGGATAGATGTATGGATGGATGTATGTATGGATGAATGTATGGATGGATGGATGGATGTATGGATGGATGGATGTATGGATGTATGGATGAATGTATGGATAGATGTATGGATGGATGTATGTATGGATGAATGTATGGATGTATGTTTGTATGGATAGATGAAAATATGGATAGATGAATGTATTGATGAATGAATGTATGGATAGATGAATGTATGGATGAATGAATGTATGGATGGATGAATGAATGTATGTATGGATGAATGAATATATGGATGGATGAATATATGGATGGATGAATGTATTGATGAATGAATGTATGGATAGATGAATGGATGGATGGATGAATGTATGGATGGATGAATGTATGGATCAATGTATGGATGTATGTTTGTATGGATAGATGAAAATATGGATGGATGAATGTATGGATGAATGAATGTATGGATGGATGAATGTATGGATGAATGCATGGATGGATGAATGTATGGATGAATGAATGTATTGATGAAAGAATGTATGGATGGATGAATGTATGGATGGATGAATGTATGGATGAATGTATGGATGGATTAATGTATTGATGGATGAATGTATGGATGAATGTATGGATGGATGAATGTATGGATGGATGAATATATGGATGAATGTATGGATGGATGAATGTATGTATGGGTGAATGTATGGACGGATGAATGTATGTATGGATGAATGTAAGGATGGATGTATGGATGGATGAATGTATGGATGGATGATTGTATGGATGGATGAATGTATGGATGGATGATTGTATGGATGGATGAATGTATGGATTGATGATTGTATGGATGGATGAATGTATGAATGAATGAATGTATGTATGAATAGATGAATGTATGGATGGATGAATGTATGTATGTATGAATGTATGGATAGATGAATGTATGGATGGATGAATGTATGGATAGATGAATGTATGGATTGATGAATGTATGGATGGATGAATGTATGGATGGATGAATGTATGGATGGATGAATGTATGGATGAATATATGGATTGATGAATGTATAGATGAATGTATGGATGGATGTATGGATGTATGGATGGATGGATGCATGTATGGATGCATGTATGGATAGATGAATGTATGGATGTATGTATGGATGAATGAATGTATGGATAGATGTATGGATAGATGAATGTATGGATAGATGAATGTATGGATAGATGTATGGATGGATAGATGTATGTATGGATAGATGTATGGATAGATGAATGTATGGATAGATGTATGGATGGATAAATGTATGTATGGATAGATGTATGTATGGATGGATGAATGCATGGATAGATGAATGTACGGATGTATGTATGGATGAATGTATGGATAGATGTATGTATGGATGAATGTATGGGTGGATGAATGTATGGATAGATGTATGGATAGATGAATGTATGGATGTATGTATGGATAGATGCATGGATAGATGAATGTATGGATAGATGTATGGATGGATTAATGTATGGATGTATGTATGGATAGATGTATGTATGGATAGATGTATGGATGGATGAATGTATGGATAGATGTATGGATAGATGAATGTGTGGATGTATGTATGGATAGATGTATGGATAGATGAATGTATGGATTAATGTATGGATGTATGTATGGATAGATGTATGTATGGATAGATGTATGGATAAATGAATGTATGGATGTATGTATGGATAGATGTATGGATAGATGAATGTATGGATGTATGGATGACATTATGGATCTATGAATGGATGAAGTAATGGTTGTATGGTGGGATGAATAGAGATATGATACGACTTAAATGCTAAAGTTTGTGCTGTTGTCAGTTTGGTGTCATGATGTGCTGAAGTACATGTAGAAAACATGAATATAAAGTATATAAAATATTACATAATATGCAGGGCCGCGAGTAGAAGTATATGAAGTATAAAGTTGATGATACAACACTGGTTAATGCCACAGGAGACTGAATGATGCTTGTATGCGTCTTGTATGTAGCTTGTATGTAGCTTGTATGTAGCTTGTATGTAGCTATGGCATATATTGAAACTGTTAACATCGGATATTATATGGTCATCTATGTGAACTACGACAAAATTAAGAAATACCAGAATGTGAAATGAAAATGAAAATGTCTTCCCTGCTTATAGCGCTGGGGCCAGAAGGAAAAAGAGAATGAAGGCGCATGATACCCGTATCTACATATATAAGCCTTGCGAGAGAGAGAGAGAGAGAGAGAGAGAGAGAGAGAGCGCACACACACACACATATTCCCTTATAAGTTCATTTCATTTTGCATCTGTTGATGATTATGTGATAAGAGAGCTATGTCATCAGCAAAGTCTAAGTCATGAAGTCACAGGTTGTGTCAAACATCCCACAATACAGACTTACACAACAGCATGCACCGTTCGGTCCGATGATTTAGTTTCCACAACCCGCTACCTTGTGGCTTCTCCTTTGCTTTTTTGGTTGTTCTGATATTTTTACAAGCAGGAAACGGTTGCAGACAGAGTTGTCTGTCTACAGAAGGTAGTCTTACCACAGAGAGTAGTTTTACCACAGAGAGTAGTCTTACCACAGAGAGTAGTCTTACCACAGAGAGTAGCCTTACCACAGAGAGTAGTCTTACCATAGAGAGTAGTCTTACCACAGAGAGTAGTCTTACCACAGAGAGTAGCCTTACCACAGTGAGTAGCCTTACCACAGTGAGTAGCCTTACCACAGTGAGTAGCCTTACCACAGAGAGTAGCCTTACCACAGAGAGTAGCCTTACCACAGTGAGTAGCCTTACCACAGTGAGTAGCCTTACCACAGAGAGTAGCCTTACCACAGTGAGTAGCCTTACCACAGTGAGTAGCCTTACCACAGAGAGTAGCCTTACCACAGTGAGTAGCCTTACCACAGTGAGTAGCCTTACCACAGAGAGTAGCCTTACCACAGTGAGTAGCCTTACCACAGTGAGTAGCCTTACCACAGAGAGTAGCCTTACCACAGAGGGTAGTTTTACCACAGAAAGTTGTTTTACCACAAGAGGGCAGTCTTACCACAGAGAGTAGCCTTACCACAGAGAGTAGTCTTACCACAGAGAGTAGTCTTACCACAGAGGGTAAGTCTTACCACAGAGAGTAGCCTTACCACAGAGAGTAAGTCTTACCACAGAGAGTAGTTTTACCACAGAAAGTTGTTTTACCACAAAAGGGCAGTCTTACCACAGAGAGTAGTCTTACCATAGAGAGTAGTATTACCACAGAGAGTAGTTTTACCACAGTGGGTAGTCTTACCACAGAGAGTAGCCTTACCACAGTGAGTAGCCTTACCACAGAGAGTAGTCTTACCACAGTGAGTATTCTTACCACAGAGAGTAGTCTTACCACAGAGAGTAGTCTTCCCACAGAGAGTAGCCTTACCACAGAGAGTAATCTTACTACAGAGAGTAGCCTTACAATAGAGAGTAATCTTACCACAGAGAGTAGTCTTACCACAGAGAGTAGTCTTACCACAGAGAGTAGTCTTACCACAGAGAGTAGTCTTACTACAGAGAGTAGTCTTACTACAGAGAGTAGTCTTACCACAGAGAGTAGTCTTACCACAGAGAGTAGTCTTACCACAGAGAGTAGTCTTACCACAGAGAGTAGTCTTACCACAGAGAGTAGTCTTACCACAGAGAGTAGTCTTACTACAGAGAGTAGTCTTACTACAGAGAGTAGTCTTACCACAGAGAGTAGTCTTACTACAGAGAGTAGTCTTACAACAGAGAGTAGTCTTACCACAGAGAGTAGTCTTACCACAGAGAGTAGTCTTACTACAGAGAGTAGTCTTAGTACAGAGATTAGTCTTACCACAGAGAGTAGTCTTACCACAGAGAGTAGTCTTACCACAGAGAGTAGTCTTACCACAGAGAGTAGTCTTACCACAGAGAGTAGTCTAACCACAGAGAGTAGTCTTACTACAGAGAGTAGTCTTACCACAGAGAGTAGTCTTACCACAGAGAGTAGTCTTACCACAGAGAGTAGTCTTACCACAGAGAGTAGTCTTACCACAGAGAGTAGTCTTACCACAGAGAGTAGTCTTACCACAGAGAGTAGTCTTACTACAGAGAGTAGTCTTACCACAGAGAGTAGTCTTACCACAGAGAGTAGTCTTACCACAGAGAGTAGTCTTACCACAGAGAGTAGTCTTACTACAGAGAGGAGTCTTACCACAGAGAGTAGTCTTACCACAGAGAGTAGTCTTACCACAGAGAGTAGTCTTACCACAGAGAGTAGTCTTACCACAGAGAGTAGTCTTACCACAGAGAGTAGTCTTACCACAGAGAGTAGTCTTACCACAGAGAGTAGTCTTACTACAGAGAGTAGTCTTACCACAGAGAGTAGTCTTACTACAGAGAGTAGTCTTACCACAGAGAGTAGTCTTACTACAGAGAGTAGTCTTACTACAGAGTGTAGTCTTACAACAGAGAGTAGTTTTACCACAGAGAGTAGTCTTACTACAGAGAGTAGTCTTATTACAGAGAGTAGCCTTACAATAGAGAGTAATCTTACCACAGAGAGTAGTCTTACCACAGAGAGTAGTCTTATCACAGAGAATAGCCTTACCACAGAGAGTAGTCTTACCATAGAGAGTAGTCTTACCACAGAGAGTAGCCTTACCATAGAGAGTAATATTACCACAGAGAGTAGTCTTACCACAGAGAGTAGTCTTACCACAGAGAGTAGTCTTACCACAGAGAGTAGCCTTACCACAGAGAGTAGTCTTACCATAGAGAGTAGTCTTACCACAGAGAGTAGTCTTACAATAGAGAGTAGTCATACCACAGAGAGTAGTCTTACCACAGAGATTAGTCTTACCACAGAGAGTAGCCTTACCACAGAGAGTAGTCTTACCATAGAGAGTAGCCTTATCACAGAGAGTAGTCTTTCCATAGAGAGTAGTCTTACCATAGAGATTAGTCTTACCACAGAGAGTAGTCTTACCATAGAGAGTAATCTTACCACAGAGAGTAGCCTTACCATAGAGAGTAATCTTACCACAGAGAGTAGTCTTACCACAGAGGGTAAGTCTTACCACAGAGAGTAGCCTTACCACAGAGAGTAAGTCTTACCACAGAGAGTAGTTTTACCACAGAAAGTTGTTTTACCACAAAAGGGCAGTCTTACCACAGAGAGTAGTCTTACCATAGAGAGTAGTATTACCACAGAGAGTAGTTTTACCACAGTGGGTAGTCTTACCACAGAGAGTAGCCTTACCACAGTGAGTAGCCTTACCACAGAGAGTAGTCTTACCACAGTGAGTATTCTTACCACAGAGAGTAGTCTTACCACAGAGAGTAGTCTTCCCACAGAGAGTAGCCTTACCACAGAGAGTAATCTTACTACAGAGAGTAGCCTTACAATAGAGAGTAATCTTACCACAGAGAGTAGTCTTACCACAGAGAGTTGTCTTACCACAGAGAGTAGTCTTACCACAGAGAGTAGTCTTACCACAGAGAGTAGTCTTACTACAGAGAGTAGTCTTACTACAGAGAGTAGTCTTACCACAGAGAGTAGTCTTACCACAGAGAGTAGTCTTACCACAGAGAGTAGTCTTACCACAGAGAGTAGCCTTACCACAGAGAGTAGTCTTACCACAGAGAGTAGTCTTACTACAGAGAGTAGTCTTACTACAGAGAGTAGTCTTACCACAGAGAGTAGTCTTACTACAGAGAGTAGTCTTACAACAGAGAGTAGTCTTACCACAGAGAGTAGTCTTACCACAGAGAGTAGTCTTACTACAGATAGTAGTCTTAGTACAGAGATTAGTCTTACCACAGAGAGTAGTCTTACCACAGAGAGTAGTCTTACCACAGAGAGTAGTCTTACCACAGAGTGTAGTCTTACCACAGAGAGTAGTCTTACCACAGAGAGTAGTCTTACCACAGAGAGTAGTCTTACCACAGAGAGTAGTCTTACCACAGAGAGTAGTCTTACCACAGAGAGTAGTCTTACTACAGAGAGTAGTCTTACCACAGAGAGTAGTCTTACCACAGAGAGTAGTCTTACCACAGAGAGTAGTCTTACCACAGAGAGTAGTCTTACTACAGAGAGGAGTCTTACCACAGAGAGTAGTCTTACCACAGAGAGTAGTCTTACAACAGAGAGTAGTCTTACCACAGAGAGTAGTCTTACTACAGAGAGTAGTCTTACCACAGAGAGTAGTCTTACCACAGAGAGTAGTCTTACTACAGAGAGTAGTCTTACCACAGAGAGTAGTCTTACTACAGAGAGCAGTCTTACCACAGAGAGTAGTTTTACTACAGAGAGTAGTCTTACTACAGAGTGTAGTCTTACAACAGAGAGTAGTTTTACCACAGAGAGTAGTCTTACTACAGAGAGTAGTCTTACCACAGAGAGTAGTCTTATTACAGAGAGTAGCCTTACAATAGAGAGTAATCTTACCACAGAGAGTAGTCTTACCACAGAGAGTAGTCTTACCACAGAGAATAGCCATACCACAGAGAGTAGTCTTACCATAGAGAGTAGTCTTACCACAGAGAGTAGCCTTTCCATAGAGAGTAATATTACCACAGAGAGTAGTCTTACCACAGAGAGTAGTCTTACCACAGAGAGTAGTCTTACCACAGAGAGTAGCCTTACCACAGAGAGTAGTCTTACCATAGAGAGTAGTCTTACCACAGAGAGTAGTCTTACAATAGAGAGTAGTCATACCACAGAGAGTAGTCTTACCACAGAGAGTAGTCTTACCACAGAGAGTAGCCTTACCACAGAGAGTAGTCTTACCACAGAGAGTAGCCTTACCACAGAGAGTAGTCTTTCCATAGAGAGTAGTCTTACCATAGAGAGTAGTCTTACCACAGAGAGTAGTCTTACCATAGAGAGTAGTCTTACCACAGAGAGTAGACTTACCATAGAGAGTAATCTTACCACAGAGAGTAATCTTACCACAGAGAGTAGTCTTACCACAGAAAGTAGTCTTACCACAGAGAGTAGCCTTACCATAGAGAGTAATCTTACCACAGAGAGTAGACTTACCACAGAGAGTAGCCTTACCACAGAGAGTAGTCCTACCACAGAGAGTAGTCTTACCACAGAGAGTAGTCTTACCATAGAGAGTAGTCTTACCACAGAGAGTAGACTTACCACAGAGAGTAGTCTTACCACAGAGAGTAGTCTTACCATAGATAGTAGCCTTACCACAGAGAGAAGTCTTACCACAGAGAGTAGACATACCACAGAGAGTAGTCTTACCACAGAGAGTAGACTTACCACAGAGAGTAGTCTTACCACAGAGAGTAGTCTTTACCACAGATAGTAGCCTTACCATAGAGAGTATTCTTACCACAGAGAGTAGTCTTACCACAGAGAGTTGTTTTACCACAGAGAGTATTCTTACCACAAAGAGTAGACTTTCACAGAGAGTAGTCTTACGACAGAGAGTGTTTTACCACAGAGAGTAGACTTACCACAGAGAGTAGACTTACCACAGAGAGTAGTCTTACCACAGAGAGTATTCTTACCACAGAGAGTAGTTTTACCACAGAGAGTAGACTTACCACAGTGAGTAGTTTTACCACAGAGAGTAGACTTACCACAGAGAGTTGTTTTACCACAGAGAGTAGTCTTACCACAGAGAGTAGTTTTACCACAGAGAGTAGACTTACCACAGAGAGTAGTTTACCACAGAGAGTAGACTTACCACAGAGAGTAGTTTTACCACAGAGAGTAGACTTACCACAGAGAGTAGTTTTACCACAGAGAGTAGACTTACCACAGAGAGTAGCCTTACCACAGAGAGTAGCCTTATCACAGAGAGTAGTCTTACCACAGAGAGTAGTCTTACCACAGAGAGTAGTTTTACCACAGAGGTAGTCTTACCACAGAGAGTAGTTTTGTCAGAGAGAGTAGTCTTACCACAGAGAGTAGCCTTACCACAGAGAGTAGTCTTACCACAGATAGTAGTCTTACCACAGAGAGTAATCTTACCACAGAGAGTAGTCTTACCACAGATAGTAGCCTTACCACAGAGAGTAGTCTTACCACAGAGAGTAGTCTTACCACAGAGGGTAGCCTTACCACAGAGAGTAGCCTTAGCACAGAGAGTAGTCTTACCACAGAGAGTAGTCTTACCACAGAGAGTAGTCTTACCACAGAGAGTAGTCTTACTACAGAGAGTAATCTTACCACAGAGAGTAGTCTTACCACAGAGAGTAGTCTTACCACAGAGAGTAGTCTTACCACAGAGAGTAGTCTTACCACAGAGAGTAGTCTTACCACAGAGAGTAGTCTTACCACAGAGGTAGTCTTACCACAGAGAGTAGTCTTACCACAGAGAGTAGTCTTACCACAGAGAGTAGTCTTACCACAGAGAGTAGTCTTACCACAGAGAGTAGTCTTACCACAGAGAGTAGTCTTACCACAGAGAGTAGTCTTACCACAGAGAGTAGTCTTACCACAGAGAGTAGTCTTACCACAGAGAGTAGTCTTACCACAGAGAGTAATCTTACCACAGAGAGTAGTCTTACCACAGAGAGTAGTTTACCACAGAGAGTAGTCTTACCACAGAGAGTAGTCTTACCACAGAGAGTAGACTTACCACAGAGAGTAGTTTTACCACAGAGAGTAGTCTTACCACAGAGAGTAGTCTTACCACAGAGAGTAGTCTTACCACAGAGAGTAGTCTTACCACAGAGAGTAGTCTTACCACAGAGAGTAGTCTTACCACAGAGAGTAGTCTTACCACAGAGAGTAGTCTTACCACAGAGAGTAGTCTTACCACAGAGAGTAGTCTTACCACAGAGAGTAGTCTTACCACAGAGAGTAGTCTTACCACAGAGAGTAGTCTTACCACAGAGAGTAGTCTTACCACATAGAGTAGTCTTACCACAGAGAGTAGTCTTACCAAAGAGAGTAGTCTTACCACAGAGAGTAGTCTTACCACAGAGAGTAGTCTTACCACAGAGAGTAGTCTTACCACAGAGAGTAGTCTTACCACAGAGAGTAGTCTTACCACAGAGAGTAGTCTTACCACAGAGAGTAGTCTTACCACAGAGAGTAGTCTTACCACAGAGAGTAGTCTTACTACAGAGAGTAGTCTTACCACAGAGAGTAGTCTTACCACAGAGAGTAGTCTTACCACAGAGAGTAGTCTTACCACAGAGAGTAGTCTTACTACAGAGAGTAGTCTTACCACAGAGAGTAGTCTTACTACAGAGAGTAGCCTTACAATAGAGAGTAATCTTACCACAGAGAGTAGTCTTACCACAGAGAGTAGTCTTACCACAGAGAATAGCCTTACCACAGAGAGTAGTCTTACCATAGAGAGTAGTCTTACCACAGAGAGTAGCCTTACCATAGAGAGTAATCTTACCACAGAGAGTAGTCTTACCACAGAGAGTAGTCTTACCACAGAGAGTAGTCTTACCACAGAGAGTAGCCTTACCACAGAGAGTAGTCTTACCATAGAGAGTAGTCTTACCACAGAGAGTAGTCTTACAATAGAGAGTAGTCATACCACAGAGAGTAGTCTTACCACAGAGAGTAGTCTTACCACAGAGAGTAGCCTTACCACAGAGAGTAGTCTTACCATAGAGAGTAGCTTACCACAGAGAGTAGTCTTACCATAGAGAGTAGTCTTACCATAGAGAGTAGTCTTACCACAGAGAGTAGTCTTACCATAGAGAGTAATCTTACCACAGAGAGTAGCCTTACCATAGAGAGTAATCTTACCACAGAGAGTAGTTTTACCACAGAGAGTAGTCTTACCACAGAGAGTAGTCTTACCACAGAGAGTAGTCTTACCACAGAGAGTAGCCTTACCATAGAGAGTAATCTTACCACAGAGAGTAGACTTACCACAGAGAGTAGCCTTACCACAGAGAGTAGTCTTACCACAGAGAGTAGTCTTACCACAGAGAGTAGTCTTACCATAGAGAGTAGTCTTACCACAGAGAGTAGACTTACCACAGAGAGTAGTTTTACCACAGAGAGTAGTCTTACCATAGATAGTAGCCTTACCACAGAGAGTAGTCTTACCACAGAGAGTAGACTTACCACAGAGAGTAGTCTTACCACAGAGAGTAGACTTACCACAGAGAGTAGTCTTACCACAGAGAGTAGTCTTACCACAGATAGTAGCCTTACCATAGAGAGTATTCTTACCACAGAGAGTAGTCTTACCACAGAGAGTTGTTTTACCACAGAGAGTAGTCTTACCACAGAGAGTAGACTTACCACAGAGAGTAGTCTTACCACAGAGAGTTGTTTTACCACAGAGAGTAGACTTACCACAGAGAGTAGATTTACCACAGAGAGTAGTCTTACCACAGAGAGTATTCTTACCACAGAGAGTAGTTTTACCACAGAGAGTAGACTTACCACAGAGAGTAGTTTTACCACAGAGAGTAGTCTTACCACAGAGAGTAGTTTTACCACAGAGAGTAGTCTTACCACAGAGAGTAGTTTTACCACAGAGAGTAGACTTACCACAGAGAGTAGTTTTACCACAGAGAGTAGACTTACTACAGAGAGTAGTCTTACCACAGAGAGTAGTCTTACCACAGAGAGTAGTCTTACTACAGAGAGTAGTCTTACCACAGAGAGTAGTCTTACCACAGAGAGTAGTCTTACCACAGAGAGTAGTCTTACCACAGAGAGTAGTCTTACTACAGAGAGTAGTCTTACCACAGAGAGTAGCCTACCACAGAGAGTAGTCTTACCACAGAGAGTAGTCTTACCACAGAGAGTAGTCTTACCATAGAGAGTAGTCTTACCACAGAGAGTAGTCTTACCACAGAGAGTAGTCTTACCACAGAGAGTAGTCTTACCACAGAGAGTAGTCTTACCACAGAGAGTAGCCTTACCACAGAGAGTAGTCTTACCACAGAGAGTAGTCTTACCACAGAGAGTAGTCTTACCACAGAGAGTAGTCTTACCATAGAGAGTAATCTTACCACAGAGAGTAGTCTTACCATAGAGAGTAGTCTTACCACAGAGAGTAGTCTTACCACAGAGAGTAATCTTACCACAGAGAGTAGTCTTACCACAGAGAGTAGTCTTACCACAGAGAGTAGTCTTACCACAGAGAGTAGTCTTACCACAGAGAGTAGCCTTACCATAGAGAGTAATCTTACCACAGAGAGTAGACTTACCACAGAGAGTAGCCTTACCACAGAGAGTAGTCTTACCACAGAGAGTAGTCTTACCACAGAGAGTAGTCTTACCATAGAGAGTAGTCTTACCACAGAGAGTAGACTTACCACAGAGAGTAGTCTTACCACAGAGAGTAGTCTTACCATAGATAGTAGCCTTACCACAGAGAGTAGTCTTACCACAGAGAGTAGACTTACCACAGAGAGTAGTCTTACCACAGAGAGTAGACTTACCACAGAGAGTAGTCTTACCACAGAGAGTAGTCTTACCACAGATAGTAGCCTTACCATAGAGAGTATTCTTACCACAGAGAGTAGTCTTACCACAGAGAGTTGTTTTACCACAGAGAGTAGTCTTACCACAGAGAGTAGACTTACCACAGAGAGTAGTCTTACCACAGAGAGTAGTTTTACCACAGAGAGTAGACTTACCACAGAGAGTAGACTTACCACAGAGAGTAGTCTTACCACAGAGAGTAGTCTTACCACAGAGAGTAGTTTTACCACAGAGAGTAGACTTACCACAGAGAGTAGTTTTACCACAGAGAGTAGACTTACCACAGAGAGTGTTTTACCACAGAGAGTAGTCTTACCACAGAGAGTAGTTTTACCACAGAGAGTAGACTTACCACAGAGAGTAGTTTTACCACAGAGAGTAGACTTACCACAGAGAGTAGTTTACCACAGAGAGTAGACTTACCACAGAGAGTGTCTTACCACAGAGAGTAGTCTTACCACAGAGAGTAGCCTTACCACAGAGAGTAGCCTTACCACAGAGAGTAGTCTTACCACAGAGAGTAGTCTTACCACAGAGAGTAGTTTTACCACAGAGAGTAGTCTTACCACAGAGAGTAGTTTTACCACAGAGAGTAGTCTTACCACAGATAGTAGCCTTACCACAGAGAGTAGTCTTACCACAGAGAGTAGTCTTACCACAGAGGTAGTCTTACCACAGAGAGTAGTCTTACCACAGAGAGTAGCCTTACCACAGAGAGTAGTCTTACCACAGAGAGTAGTCTTACCACAGAGAGTAGCCTTACCACAGAGAGTAGCCTTACCACAGAGAGTAGTCTTACCACAGAGAGTAGTCTTACCACAGAGAGTAGTCTTACCACAGAGAGTAGTCTTACTACAGAGAGTAGTCTTACCACAGAGAGTAGTCTTACCACAGAGAGTAGTCTTACCACAGAGAGTAGTCTTACCACAGAGAGTAGTCTTACCACAGAGAGTAGTCTTACCACAGAGAGTAGTCTTACCACAGAGAGTAGTCTTACCACAGAGAGTAGTCTTACCACAGAGAGTAGTCTTACCACAGAGAGTAGTCTTACCACAGAGAGTAGTCTTACCACAGAGAGTAGTCTTACTACAGAGAGTAGTCTTACCACAGAGAGTAGTCTTACCACAGAGAGTAGTCTTACCACAGAGAGTAGTCTTACCACAGAGAGTAGTCTTACCACAGAGAGTAGTCTTACCACAGAGAGTAGTCTTACCACAGAGAGTAGTCTTACCACAGAGAGTAGTCTTACCACAGAGAGTAGTCTTACCACAGAGAGTAGTCTTACCACAGAGAGTAGTCTTACCACAGAGAGTATTCTTACCACAGAGAGTAGTCTTACCACAGAGAGTAGTCTTACCACAGAGAGTAGTCTTACTACAGAGAGTAGTCTTACCACAGAGAGTAGTCTTACCACAGAGAGTAGTCTTACCACAGAGAGTAGTCTTACCACAGAGAGTAGTCTTACCACAGAGAGTAGTCTTACCACAGAGAGTAGTCTTACCACAGAGAGTAGTCTTACTACAGAGAGTAGTCTTACCACAGAGAGTAGTCTTACTACAGAGAGTAGCCTACAATAGAGAGTAATCTTACCACAGAGAGTAGTCTTACCACAGAGAGTAGTCTTACCACAGAGAATAGCCTTACCACAGAGAGTAGTCTTACCATAGAGAGTAGTCTTACCACAGAGAGTAGCCTTACCATAGAGAGTAATCTTACCACAGAGAGTAGTCTTACCACAGAGAGTAGTCTTACCACAGAGAGTAGTCTTACCACAGAGAGTAGCCTTACCACAGAGAGTAGTCTTACCATAGAGAGTAGTCTTACCACAGAGAGTAGTCTTACAATAGAGAGTAGTCTTACCACAGAGAGTAGTCTTACCACAGAGAGTAGTCTTACCACAGAGAGTAGCCTTACCACAGAGAGTAGTCTTACCATAGAGAGTAGCCTTACCACAGAGAGTAGTCTTACCACAGAGAGTAGTCTTACCACAGAGAGTAGTCTTACCACAGAGAGTAGTCTTACCATAGAGAGTATCTTACCACAGAGAGTAGCCTTACCATAGAGAGTAATCTTACCACAGAGAGTAGTCTTACCACAGAGAGTAATCTTACCACAGAGAGTAGTCTTACCACAGAGAGTAGTCTTACCACAGAGAGTAGCCTTACCACAGAGAGTAGTCTTACCACAGAGAGTAGACTTACCACAGAGAGTAGTCTTACCACAGAGAGTAGTCTTACCACAGAGAGTAGTCTTACCACAGAGAGTATCTTACCACAGAGAGTAGTCTTACCACAGAGAGTAGTTTTACCACAGAGAGTAGTCTTACCACAGAGAGTAGTCTTACCACAGAGAGTAGTCTTACCACAGAGAGTAGTTTTACCACAGAGAGTAGTCTTACCACAGAGAGTAGTTTACCACAGAGAGTAGTCTTACCACAGAGAGTATTCTTACCACAGAGAGTAGTCTTACCACAGAGAGTAGTCTTACCACAGAGAGTAGTCTTACCACAGAGAGTAGACTTACCACAGAGAGTAGTCTTACCACAGAGAGTAGTCTTACCACAGAGAGTAGTCTTACCACAGAGAGTAGTCTTACCACAGAGAGTAGTCTTACCACAGAGAGTAGTCTTACCACAGAGAGTAGTCTTACCACAGAGAGTAGTCTTACCACAGAGAGTAGTCTTACCACAGAGAGTAGTCTTACCACAGAGAGTAGTCTTACCACAGAGAGTAGTCTTACCACAGAGAGTAGTCTTACCACAGAGAGTAGTCTTACCACAGAGAGTAGTCTTACCACAGAGAGTAGTCTTACCACAGAGAGTAGTCTTACCACAGAGAGTAGTCTTACTACAGAGAGTAGTCTTACCACAGAGAGTAGTCTTACCACAGAGAGTAGTCTTACCACAGAGAGTAGTCTTACACAGAGAGTAGTCTTACACAGAGAGTAGTCTTACTACAGAGAGTAGTCTTACCACAGAGAGTAGTCTTACCACAGAGAGTAGTCTTACAATAGAGAGTAATCTTACCACAGAGAGTAGTCTTACCACAGAGAGTAGTCTTACCACAGAGAATAGCCTTACCACAGAGAGTAGTCTTACCATAGAGAGTAGTCTTACCACAGAGAGTAGTCTTACCATAGAGAGTAATCTTACCACAGAGAGTAGTCTTACCACAGAGAGTAGTCTTACCACAGAGAGTAGTCTTACCACAGAGAGTAGTCTTACCACAGAGAGTAGTCTTACCACAGAGAGTAGTCTTACCACAGAGAGTAGTCTTACAACAGAGAGTAGTCTTACCACAGAGAGTAGTCTTACCACAGAGAGTAGTCTTACCACAGAGAGTAGTCTTACCACAGAGAGTAGCCTTACCACAGAGAGTAGTCTTACCACAGAGAGTAGTCTTACCACAGAGAGTAGCCTTACCACAGAGAGTAGTCTTACTACAGAGAGTAGTCTTACCACAGAGAGTAGTCTTACACAGAGAGTAGCCTTACCATAGAGAGTAATCTTACCACAGAGAGTAGTCTTACCACAGAGAGTAGTCTTACCACAGAGAGTAGCCTTACCACAGAGAGTAGTCTTACCACAGAGAGTAGTCTTACCACAGAGAGTAGCCTTACCATAGAGAGTAATCTTACCACAGAGAGTAGTCTTACCACAGAGAGTAGTCTTACCACAGAGAGTAGTCTTACCACAGAGAGTAGCCTTACCACAGAGAGTAGTCTTACCACAGAGAGTAGTCTTACCACAGAGAGTAGTCTTACCATAGAGAGTAGTCTTACCACAGAGAGTAGTCTTACCACAGAGAGTAGTCTTACCACAGAGAGTAGTCTTACCACAGAGAGTAGTCTTACCACAGAGAGTAGTCTTACCACAGAGAGTAGTCTTACCACAGAGAGTAGTCTTACCACAGAGAGTAGTCTTACCACAGAGAGTAGTCTTACCACAGAGAGTAGTCTTACTACAGAGAGTAGTCTTACCACAGAGAGTAGTCTTACTACAGAGAGTAGCCTTACAATAGAGAGTAATCTTACCACAGAGAGTAGTCTTACCACAGAGAGTAGTCTTACCACAGAGAATAGCCTTACCACAGAGAGTAGTCTTACCATAGAGAGTAGTCTTACCACAGAGAGTAGCCTTACCATAGAGAGTAATCTTACCACAGAGAGTAGTCTTACCACAGAGAGTAGTCTTACCACAGAGAGTAGTCTTACCACAGAGAGTAGCCTTACCACAGAGAGTAGTCTTACCATAGAGAGTAGTCTTACCACAGAGAGTAGTCTTACAATAGAGAGTAGTCATACCACAGAGAGTAGTCTTACCACAGAGAGTAGCCTTACCACAGAGAGTAGTCTTACCACAGAGAGTAGACTTACCACAGAGAGTAGTCTTACCACAGAGAGTAGACTTACCACAGAGAGTAGTCTTACCACAGAGAGTAGTCTTACCACAGAGAGTAGCCTTACCATAGAGAGTAGTCTTACCACAGAGAGTAGTCTTACCACAGAGAGTAGTTTTACCACAGAGAGTAGTCTTACCACAGAGAGTAGACTTTCCACAGAGAGTAGTCTTACCACAGAGAGTAGTTTTACCACAGAGAGTAGACTTACCACAGAGAGTAGACTTACCACAGAGAGTAGTCTTACCACAGAGAGTAGTCTTACCACAGAGAGTAGTTTTACCACAGAGAGTAGTACTTACCACAGAGAGTAGTTTACCACAGAGAGTAGACTTACCACAGAGAGTAGTTTTACCACAGAGAGTAGTCTTACCACAGAGAGTAGTTTTACCACAGAGAGTAGACTTACCACAGAGAGTAGTTTTACCACAGAGAGTAGACTTACCACAGAGAGTAGTCTTACCACAGAGAGTAGACTTACCACAGAGAGTAGTCTTACCACAGAGAGTAGACTTACCACAGAGAGTAGCTTACCACAGAGAGTAGCTTACCACAGAGAGTAGTCTTACCACAGAGAGTAGTCTTACCACAGAGAGTAGTTTACCACAGAGAGTAGTCTTACCACAGAGAGTAGTTTTACCACAGAGAGTAGTCTTACCACAGAGAGTAGTCTTACCACAGAGAGTAGTCTTACCACAGAGAGTAGTCTTACCACAGAGAGTAGTCTTACCACAGAGAGTAGTCTTACCACAGAGAGTAGTCTTACCACAGAGAGTAGTCTTACCACAGAGAGTAGTCTTACCACAGAGAGTAGCCTTACCACAGAGAGTAGTCTTACACAGAGAGTAGTCTTACCACAGAGAGTAGTCTTACCACAGAGAGTAGTCTTACCACAGAGAGTAGTCTTACTACAGAGAGTAATCTTACCACAGAGAGTAGTCTTACCACAGAGAGTAGTCTTACCACAGAGAGTAGTCTTACCACAGAGAGTAGTCTTACCACAGAGAGTAGTCTTACCACAGAGAGTAGTCTTACCACAGAGAGTAGTCTTACCACAGAGAGTAGTCTTACCACAGAGAGTAGTCTTACCACAGAGAGTAGTCTTACCACAGAGAGTAGTCTTACCACAGAGAGTAGTCTTACCACAGAGAGTAGTCTTACCACAGAGAGTAGTCTTACCACAGAGAGTAGTCTTACCACAGAGAGTAGTCTTACCACAGAGAGTAGTCTTACCACAGAGAGTAGTCTTACCACAGAGAGTAGTCTTACCACAGAGAGTAGTCTTACCACAGAGAGTAGTCTTACCACAGAGAGTAGTCTTACCACAGAGAGTAGTCTTACCACAGAGAGTAGTCTTACCACAGAGAGTAGACTTACCACAGAGAGTAGTTTACCACAGAGAGTAGTCTTACCACAGAGAGTAGTCTTACCACAGAGAGTAGTCTTACCACAGAGAGTAGTCTTACCACAGAGAGTAGTCTTACCACAGAGAGTAGTCTTACCACAGAGAGTAGTCTTACCACAGAGAGTAGTCTTACCACAGAGAGTAGTCTTACCACAGAGAGTAGTCTTACCACAGAGAGTAGTCTTACCACAGAGAGTAGTCTTACCACAGAGAGTAGTCTTACCACAGAGAGTAGTCTTACCACAGAGAGTAGTCTTACCACAGAGAGTAGTCTTACCACAGAGAGTAGTCTTACCACAGAGAGTAGTCTTACCACAGAGAGTAGTCTTACCACAGAGAGTAGTCTTACCACAGAGAGTAGTCTTACTACAGAGAGTAGTCTTACCACAGAGAGTAGTCTTACCACAGAGAGTAGTCTTACCACAGAGAGTAGTCTTACCACAGAGAGTAGTCTTACCACAGAGAGTAGTCTTACCACAGAGAGTAGTCTTACACAGAGAGTAGTCTTACCACAGAGAGTAGTCTTACTACAGAGAGTAGTCTTACCACAGAGAGTAGTCTTACTACAGAGAGTAGCCTTACAATAGAGAGTAATCTTACCACAGAGAGTAGTCTTACCACAGAGAGTAGTCTTACCACAGAGAGTAGTCTTACCACAGAGAGTAGTCTTACCACAGAGAGTAGTCTTACCACAGAGAGTAGTCTTACCACAGAGAGTAGTCTTACCACAGAGAGTAGTCTTACCACAGAGAGTAGTCTTACCACAGAGAGTAGTCTTACCACAGAGAGTAGTCTTACCACAGAGAGTAGTCTTACCACAGAGAGTAGTTTTACCACAGAGAGTAGTCTTACCACAGAGAGTAGACTTACCACAGAGAGTAGTCTTACCACAGAGAGTAGTCTTACCACAGAGAGTAGTCTTACCACAGAGAGTAGATTACCACAGAGAGTAGTCTTACCACAGAGAGTATTCTTACCACAGAGAGTAGTTTTACCACAGAGAGTAGACTTACCACAGAGAGTAGTTTTACCACAGAGAGTAGACTTACCACAGAGAGTAGTTTTACCACAGAGAGTAGTCTTACCACAGAGAGTAGTTTTACCACAGAGAGTAGACTTACCACAGAGAGTAGTTTACCACAGAGAGTAGACTTACTACAGAGAGTAGTCTTACCACAGAGAGTAGTCTTACCACAGAGAGTAGTCTTACCACAGAGAGTAGTCTTACCACAGAGAGTAGTCTTACCAAAGAGAGTAGTCTTACCACAGAGAGTAGTCTTACCACAGAGAGTAGTCTTACCACAGAGAGTAGTCTTACCACAGAGAGTAGTCTTACCACAGAGAGTAGTCTTACCACAGAGAGTAGTCTTACCACAGAGAGTAGTCTTACCACAGAGAGTAGTCTTACCACAGAGAGTAGTCTTACCACAGAGAGTAGTCTTACCACAGAGAGTAGTCTTACCACAGAGAGTAGTCTTACCACAGAGAGTAGTCTTACCACAGAGAGTAGTCTTACCACAGAGAGTAGTCTTACCACAGAGAGTAGTCTTACCACAGAGAGTAGTCTTACCACAGAGAGTAGTCTTACCACAGAGAGTAGCCTTACCACAGAGAGTAATCTTACCACAGAGAGTAGTCTTACCACAGAGAGTAGTCTTACCACAGAGAGTAGTCTTACCACAGAGAGTAGTCTTACCATAGAGAGTAGTCTTACCACAGAGAGTAGTCTTACCACAGAGAGTAGTCTTACCACAGAGAGTAGTCTTACCACAGAGAGTAGTCTTACCACAGAGAGTAGTCTTACCACAGAGAGTAGTCTTACCACAGAGAGTAGTCTTACCACAGAGAGTAGTCTTACCACAGAGAGTAGTCTTACACAGAGAGTAGTCTTACCACAGAGTAGTTACAGAGAGTAGTCTTACCACAGAGAGTAGTCTTACCACAGAGAGTAGTCTTACCACAGAGAGTAGTCTTACCACAGAGAGTAGTCTTACCACAGAGAGTAGTCTTACCATAGAGAGTAGCTTACCACAGAGAGTAGTCTTACCACAGAGAGTAGACTTACCACAGAGAGTAGTCTTACCACAGAGAGTAGACTTACCACAGAGAGTAGTCTTACCACAGAGAGTAGTCTTACCACAGATAGAGTAGCCTTACCATAGAGAGTATCTTACCACAGAGAGTAGTCTTACCACAGAGAGTTGTTTTACCACAGAGAGTATTCTTACACAAAGAGTAGACTTTCCACAGAGAGTAGTCTTACCACAGAGAGTAGTTTACCACAGAGAGTAGATTACCACAGAGAGTAGACTTACCACAGAGAGTAGTCTTACCACAGAGAGTAGCTTACCACAGAGAGTAGTTTTACCACAGAGAGTAGACTTACCACAGAGAGTAGTTTTACCACAGAGAGTAGACTTACCACAGAGAGTTGTTTTACCACAGAGAGTAGTCTTACCACAGAGAGTAGTCTTACCACAGAGAGTAGACTTACCACAGAGAGTAGTTTTACCACAGAGAGTAGACTTACCACAGAGAGTAGTTTTACCACAGAGAGTAGACTTACCACAGAGAGTAGTTTTACCACAGAGAGTAGACTTACCACAGAGAGTAGTCTTACCACAGAGAGTAGTCTTCACAGAGAGTAGTCTTACCACAGAGGGTAGTCTTACCACAGAGAGTAGTTTTACCACAGAGGTAGTCTTACCACAGAGAGTTGTTTTACCACAGAGAGTAGTCTTACCACAGATAGTAGCCTTACCACAGAGAGTAGTCTTACCACTGATAGTAGTCTTACCACAGAGAGTAATCTTACCACAGAGAGTAGTCTTACCACAGAGAGTAGCCTTACCACAGAGAGTAGTCTTACCACAGAGAGTAGTCTTACCACAGAGAGTAGCCTTACCACAGAGAGTAGCCTTAGCACAGAGAGTAGTCTTACCACAGAGAGTAGTCTTACCACAGAGAGTAGTCTTACCACAGAGAGTAGTCTTACTACAGAGAGTAGTCTTACCACAGAGAGTAGTCTTACCACAGAGAGTAGTCTTACCACAGAGAGTAGTCTTACCACAGAGAGTAGTCTTACCACAGAGAGTAGTCTTACCACAGAGAGTAGTCTTACCACAGAGAGTAGTCTTACCACAGAGAGTAGTCTTACCACAGAGAGTAGTCTTACCACAGAGAGTAGTCTTACCACAGAGAGTAGTCTTACTACAGAGAGTAGTCTTACTACAGAGAGTAGTCTTACCACAGAGAGTAGTCTTACCACAGAGAGTAGTCTTACCACAGAGAGTAGTCTTACCACAGAGAGTAGTCTTACCACAGAGAGTAATCTTACCACAGAGAGTAGTCTTACCACAGAGAGTAGTCTTACCACAGAGAGTAGTCTTACCACAGAGAGTAGTCTTACCACAGAGAGTAGTCTTACCACAGAGAGTAGTTTACCACAGAGAGTAGTCTTACCACAGAGAGTAGTCTTACCACAGAGAGTAGTCTTACCACAGAGAGTAGTCTTACCACAGAGAGTAGTCTTACCACAGAGAGTAGTCTTACCACAGAGAGTAGTCTTACTACAGAGAGTAGTCTTACCACAGAGAGTAGTCTTACACAGAGAGTAGTCTTACCACAGAGAGTAGTCTTACCACAGAGAGTAGTCTTACTACAGAGAGTAGTCTTACCACAGAGAGTAGTCTTACCACAGAGAGTAGTCTTACCACAGAGAGTAGTCTTACCACAGAGAGTAGTCTTACCACAGAGAGTAGTCTTACCACAGAGAGTAGTCTTACCACAGAGAGTAGTCTTACCACAGAGAGTAGTCTTACCACAGAGAGTAGTCTTACCACAGAGAGTAGTCTTACCACAGAGAGTAGTCTTACCACAGAGAGTAGTCTTACCACAGAGAGTAGTCTTACCACAGAGAGTAGTCTTACCACAGAGAGTAGTCTTACCACAGAGAGTAGTCTTACCACAGAGAGTAGTCTTACCACAGAGAGTAGTCTTACCACAGAGAGTAGTCTTACCACAGAGAGTAGTCTTACCACAGAGAGTAGTCTTACCACAGAGAGTAGTCTTACCACAGAGAGTAGTCTTACCACAGAGAGTAGTCTTACCACAGAGAGTAGTCTTACCACAGAGAGTAGTCTTACCACAGAGAGTACTTACCACAGAGAGTAGTCTTACCACAGAGAGTAGTCTTACCACAGAGAGTAGTCTTACCACAGAGAGTAGTCTTACCACAGAGAGTAGTTTACCACAGAGAGTAGTCTTACCACAGAGAGTAGCTTACCACAGAGAGTAGTCTTACCACAGAGAGTAGTCTTACCACAGAGAGTAGTCTTACCACAGAGAGTAGTCTTACCACAGAGAGTAGTCTTACCACAGAGAGTTCTTACCACAGAGAGTAGTCTTACCACAGAGAGTAGTCTTACCACAGAGAGTAGTCTTACCACAGAGAGTAGTCTTACCACAGAGAGTAGTTTACCACAGAGAGTAGACTTACCACAGAGAGTAGTCTTACCACAGAGAGTAGTCTTACCACAGAGAGTAGTCTTACCACAGAGAGTAGTCTTACCACAGAGAGTAGTTTACCACAGAGAGTAGTCTTACCAGAGAGTAGTCTTACCACAGAGAGTAGACTTACCACAGAGAGTAGTCTTACCACAGAGAGTAGTCTTACCACAGAGAGTAGTCTTACCACAGAGAGTATCTTACACAGAGAGTAGTCTTACCACAGAGAGTAGTCTTACCACAGAGAGTAGTCTTACCACAGAGAGTAGTCTTACCACAGAGAGTAGTCTTACCACAGAGAGTAGTCTTACCACAGAGAGTAGTCTTACCACAGAGAGTAGTCTTACCACAGAGAGTAGTCTTACCACAGAGAGTAGTCTTACCACAGGAGTAGTTTTTTACCACAGAGAGTAGTCTTACCACAGAGAGTAGTCTTACCACAGAGAGTAGTCTTACCACAGAGAGTAGTCTTACCACAGAGAGTAGTCTTACCACAGAGAGTAGTCTTACCACAGAGAGTAGTCTTACCACAGAGAGTAGTCTTACCACAGAGAGTAGTCTTACCACAGAGAGTAGTCTTACCACAGAGAGTAGTCTTACCACAGAGAGTAATCTTACCACAGAGAGTAGTCTTACACAGAGAGTAGTCTTACCACAGAGAGTAGCTTACCACAGAGAGTAGTCTTACCACAGAGAGTAGTCTTACCACAGAGAGTAGTCTTACCACAGAGAGTAGTCTACCACAGAGAGTAGTCTTACCACAGAGAGTAGTCTTACCACAGAGAGTAGTCTTACCACAGAGAGTAGTCTTACCACAGAGAGTAGTCTTACCACAGAGAGTAGTCTTACCACAGAGAGTAGTCTTACCACAGAGAGTAGTCTTACCACAGAGAGTAGTCTTACCACAGAGAGTAGTCTTACCACAGAGAGTAGTCTTACCACAGAGAGTAGTCTTACCACAGAGAGTAGTCTTACCACAGAGAGTAGTCTTACTACAGAGAGTAGTCTTACCACAGAGAGTAGTCTTACTACAGAGAGTAGTAGCCTTACCACAGAGAGTAATCTTACCACAGAGAGTAGTCTTACCACAGAGAGTAGTCTTACACAGAGAGTAGTCTTACCACAGAGAGTAGTCTTACCATAGAGAGTAGTCTTACCACAGAGAGTAGCTTACCATAGAGAGTAATCTTACCACAGAGAGTAGTCTTACCACAGAGAGTAGTCTTACCACAGAGAGTAGTCTTACCACAGAGAGTAGCTTACCACAGAGAGTAGTCTTACCATAGAGAGTAGTCTTACCACAGAGAGTAGTCTTACCACAGAGAGTAGTCTTACCACAGAGAGTAGTCTTACCATAGAGAGTAGTCTTACCACAGAGAGTAGTCTTACCACAGAGAGTAGTCTTACCACAGAGAGTAGTCTTACCACAGAGAGTAGTCTTACCACAGAGAGTAGTCTTACCACAGAGAGTAGTCTTACCACAGAGAGTAGCCTTACCACAGAGAGTAGTCTTACCACAGAGAGTAGTCTTACCACAGAGAGTAGTCTTACCACAGAGAGTAGTCTTACCACAGAGAGTAGTCTTACCACAGAGAGTAGTCTTACCACAGAGAGTAGTCTTACCACAGAGAGTAGTCTTACCACAGAGAGTAGTCTTACCACAGAGAGTAGTCTTACCACAGAGAGTAGCCTTACCACAGAGAGTATTTACCACAGAGAGTAGTCTTACCACAGAGAGTAGTCTTACCACAGAGAGTAGTCTTACCACAGAGAGTAGTCTTACCACAGAGAGTAGTCTTACCACAGAGAGTAGTCTTACCACAGAGAGTAGTCTTACCACAGAGAGTAGTCTTACCACAGAGAGTAGTCTTACCACAGAGAGTAGTCTTACCACAGAGAGTAGTCTTACCACAGAGAGTAGTCTTACCACAGAGAGTAGTCTTACCACAGAGAGTAGTCTTACCACAGAGAGTAGCTTACCACAGAGAGTAGTCTTACCACAGAGAGTAGTCTTACCACAGAGAGTAGTTTTACCACAGAGAGTAGTCTTACCACAGAGAGTAGACTTACCACAGAGAGTAGTCTTACCACAGAGAGTAGTTTACCACAGAGAGTAGTCTTACCACAGAGAGTAGTCTTACCACAGAGAGTAGTCTTACCACAGAGAGTAGTCTTACCACAGAGAGTAGTTTTACCACAGAGAGTAGACTTACCACAGAGAGTAGTTTACCACAGAGAGTAGTCTTACCACAGAGTAGCCTTACACAGAGAGTAGTCTTACCACAGAGAGTAGTCTTACCACAGAGAGTAGTCTTACCACAGAGAGTAGTCTTACCACAGAGAGTAGCCTTACCACAGAGAGTAGTCTTACCACAGAGAGTAGTCTTCACAGAGAGTAGTCTTACCACAGAGAGTAGCCTTAGCACAGAGAGTAGTCTTACCACAGAGAGTAGTCTTACCACAGAGAGTAGTCTTACCACAGAGAGTAGTCTTACTACAGAGAGTAATCTTACCACAGAGAGTAGTCTTACCACAGAGAGTAGTCTTACCACAGAGAGTAGTCTTACCACAGAGAGTAGTCTTACCACAGAGAGTAGTCTTACCACAGAGAGTAGTCTTACCACAGAGAGTAGTCTTACCACAGAGAGTAGTCTTACCACAGAGGTAGTCTTACCACAGAGAGTAGTCTTACCACAGAGAGTAGTCTTACCACAGAGAGTAGTCTTACTACAGAGAGTAGTCTTACCACAGAGAGTAGTCTTACCACAGAGAGTAGTCTTACCACAGAGAGTAGTCTTACCACAGAGAGTAGTCTTACTACAGAGAGTATCTTACCACAGAGAGTAGTCTTACCACAGAGAGTAGTCTTACCACAGAGAGTAGTCTTACCACAGAGAGTAGTCTTACCACAGAGAGTAGTCTTACCACAGAGAGTAGTCTTACCACAGAGAGTAGTCTTACCACAGAGAGTAGTCTTACCACAGAGAGTAGTCTTACCACAGAGAGTAGTCTTACCACAGAGAGTAGTCTTACCACAGAGAGTAGTCTTACCACAGAGAGTAGTCTTACTACAGAGAGTAGTCTTACCACAGAGAGTAGTCTTACCACAGAGAGTAGTCTTACCACAGAGAGTAGTCTTACCACAGAGAGTAGTCTTACTACAGAGAGTAGTCTTACCACAGAGAGTAGTCTTACCACAGAGAGTAGTCTTACCACAGAGAGTAGTCTTACCACAGAGAGTAGTCTTACCACAGAGAGTAGTCTTACCACAGAGAGTAGTCTTACCACAGAGAGTAGTCTTACCACAGAGAGTAGTTACCACAGAGAGTAGTCTTACCACAGAGAGTAGTCTTACCACAGAGAGTAGTCTTACCACAGAGAGTAGTCTTACCACAGAGAGTAGTCTTACCACAGAGAGTAGTCTTACCACAGAGAGTAGTCTTACCACAGAGAGTAGTCTTACACAGAGAGTAGTCTTACCACAGAGAGTAGTCTTACACAGAGAGTAGTCTTACACAGAGAGTAGTCTTACCACAGAGAGTAGTCTTACCACAGAGAGTAGTCTTACCACAGAGAGTAGTCTTACAATAGAGAGTAATCTTACCACAGAGAGTAGTCTTACCACAGAGAGTAGTCTTACCACAGAGAGTAAGTCTTACCACAGAGAGTAGTCTTACCACAGAGAGTAGTCTTACCACAGAGAGTAGCCTTACCACAGAGAGTAATCTTACCACAGAGAGTAGTCTTACCACAGAGAGTAGTCTTACCACAGAGAGTAGTCTTACCACAGAGAGTAGTCTTACCACAGAGAGTAGTTTACCACAGAGAGTAGTCTTACCACAGAGAGTAGACTTACCACAGAGAGTAGTCTTACCACAGAGAGTTGTTTTACCACAGAGAGTAGACTTACCACAGAGAGTAGATTACCACAGAGAGTAGTCTTACCACAGAGAGTAGTCTTACCACAGAGAGTAGTTCTTACCACAGAGAGTAGACTTACCACAGAGAGTAGTTTACCACAGAGAGTAGACTTACACAGAGAGTTGTTTTACCACAGAGAGTAGTCTTACCACAGAGAGTAGTTTTACCACAGAGAGTAGACTTACCACAGAGAGTAGTTACCACAGAGAGTAGACTTACTACAGAGAGTAGTCTTACCACAGAGAGTAGTCTTACCACAGAGAGTAGTCTTACCACAGAGAGTAGTCTTACCACAGAGAGTAGTCTTACCACAGAGAGTAGTCTTACCACAGAGAGTAGTCTTACCACAGAGAGTAGTCTTACCACAGAGAGTAGTCTTACCACAGAGAGTAGTCTTACCACAGAGAGTAGTCTTACCACAGAGAGTAGTCTTACTACAGAGAGTAGTCTTACCACAGAGAGTAGTCTTACCACAGAGAGTAGTCTTACTACAGAGAGTAGTCTTACCACAGAGAGTAGTCTTACTACAGAGAGTAGTCTTACCACAGAGAGTAGTCTTACTACAGAGAGTAGTCTTACTACAGGGAGTAGTCTTACACAGAGAGTAGTCTTACTACAGAGAGTAGTCTTACTACAGAGAGTAGTCTTACCACAGAGAGTAGTCTTACTACAGAGAGTAGCCTTACAATAGAGAGTAATCTTACCACAGAGAGTAGTCTACCACAGAGAGTAGTCTTACCACAGAGAATAGCCTTACCACAGAGAGTAGTCTTACCATAGAGAGTAGTCTTACCACAGAGAGTAGCCTTACCATAGAGAGTAATCTTACCACAGAGAGTAGTCTTACCACAGAGAGTAGTCTTACCACAGAGAGTAGTCTTACACAGAGAGTAGTCTTACCACAGAGAGTAGTCTTACAATAGAGAGTAGTCTTACCACAGAGAGTAGTCTTACCACAGAGAGTAGTCTTACCACAGAGAGTAGTCTTACCACAGAGAGTAGCCTTACCACAGAGAGTAGTCTTACCACAGAGAGTAGTCTTACCACAGAGAATAGCCTTACCACAGAGAGTAGTCTTACTACAGAGAGTAGTCTTACCACAGAGAGTAGTCTTACTACAGAGAGTAGCCTTACAATAGAGAGTAATCTTACCACAGAGAGTAGTCTTACCACAGAGAGTAGTCTTACCACAGAGAATAGCCTTACCACAGAGAGTAGTCTTACCATAGAGAGTAGTCTTACCACAGAGAGTAGCCTTACCATAGAGAGTAATCTTACCACAGAGAGTAGTCTTACCACAGAGAGTAGTCTTACCACAGAGAGTAGTCTTACCACAGAGAGTAGCCTTACCACAGAGAGTAGTCTTACCATAGAGAGTAGTCTTACCACAGAGAGTAGTCTTACCATAGAGAGTAGTCTTACCACAGAGAGTAGTCTTACAATAGAGAGTAGTCATACCACAGAGAGTAGTCTTACCACAGAGAGTAGTCTTACCACAGAGAGTAGTCTTACCACAGAGAGTAGCCTTACCACAGAGAGTAGTCTTACCACAGAGAGTAGTCTTACCACAGAGAATAGCCTTACCACAGAGAGTAGTCTTACTACAGAGAGTAGTCTTACCACAGAGAGTAGTCTTACTACAGAGAGTAGCCTTACAATAGAGAGTAATCTTACCACAGAGAGTAGTCTTACCACAGAGAGTAGTTTACCACAGAGAATAGCCTTACCACAGAGAGTAGTCTTACCATAGAGAGTAGTCTTACCACAGAGAGTAGCCTTACCATAGAGAGTAATCTTACCACAGAGAGTAGTCTTACCACAGAGAGTAGTCTTACCACAGAGAGTAGTCTTACCACAGAGAGTAGCCTTACCACAGAGAGTAGTCTTACCATAGAGAGTAGTCTTACCACAGAGAGTAGTCTTACAATAGAGAGTAGTCATACCACAGAGAGTAGTCTTACCACAGAGAGTAGCCTTACCACAGAGAGTAGTCTTACCACAGAGAGTAGTCTTACCACAGAGAGTAGACTTACCACAGAGAGTAGTCTTACCACAGAGAGTAGCCTTACCATAGAGAGTATTCTTACCACAGAGAGTAGTCTTACCACAGAGAGTTGTTTTACCACAGAGAGTATTCTTACCACAGAGAGTAGACTTTCCACAGAGAGTAGTCTTACCACAGAGAGTTGTTTTACCACAGAGAGTAGACTTACCACAGAGAGTAGACTTACCACAGAGAGTAGTCTTACCACAGAGAGTAATCTTACCACAGAGAGTAGTTTTACCACAGAGAGTAGACTTACCACAGAGAGTAGTTTTACCACAGAGAGTAGTCTTACCACAGAGAGTAGTTTTACCACAGAGAGTAGTCTTACCACAGAGAGTAGTTTACCACAGAGAGTAGCTTACCACAGAGAGTAGTTTACCACAGAGAGTAGACTTACCACAGAGAGTAGTTTACCACAGAGAGTAGTCTTACCACAGAGAGTAGTTTTACCACAGAGAGTAGACTTACCACAGAGAGTAGTCTTACCACAGAGAGTAGTCTTACCACAGAGAGTAGTCTTACCACAGAGAGTAATCTTACCACAGAGAGTAGTCTTACCACAGAGAGTAGTCTTACCACAGAGAGTAGTCTTACCACAGAGAGTAGTCTTACCACAGAGAGTAGTCTTACCACAGAGAGTAGTCTTACCACAGAGAGTAGTCTTACCACAGAGAGTAGTCTTACCACAGAGAGTAGTCTTACCACAGAGAGTAGTCTTACCACAGAGAGTAGTCTTACCACAGAGAGTAGTCTTACCACAGAGAGTAGTCTTACCACAGAGAGTAGTCTTACCACAGAGAGTAGTCTTACCACAGAGAGTAGTCTTACCACAGAGAGTAGTCTTACCACAGAGAGTAGTCTTACCACAGAGAGTAGTCTTACCACAGAGAGTAGTCTTACCACAGAGAGTAGTCTTACCACAGAGAGTAGTCTTACCACAGAGAGTAGTCTTACCACAGAGAGTAGTCTTACCACAGAGAGTAGTCTTACCACAGAGAGTAGTCTTACCACAGAGAGTAGTCTTACCACAGAGAGTAGTCTTACCACAGAGAGTAGTCTTACCACAGAGAGTAGTCTTACCACAGAGAGTAGTCTTACCACAGAGAGTAGTCTTACCACAGAGAGTAGTCTTACCACAGAGAGTAGTCTTACCACAGAGAGTAGTCTTACCACAGAGAGTAGTCTTACCACAGAGAGTAGTCTTACCACAGAGAGTAGTCTTACCACAGAGAGTAGTCTTACCACAGAGAGTAGTCTTACCACAGAGAGTAGTCTTACCACAGAGAGTAGTCTTACCACAGAGAGTAGTCTTACCACAGAGAGTAGTCTTACCACAGAGAGTAGTCTTACCACAGAGAGTAGTCTTACCACAGAGAGTAGTCTTACCACAGAGAGTAGTCTTACCACAGAGAGTAGTCTTACCACAGAGAGTAGTCTTACCACAGAGAGTAGTCTTACCACAGAGAGTAGTCTTACCACAGAGAGTAGTCTTACTACAGAGAGTAGTCTTACCACAGAGAGTAGTCTTACCACAGAGAGTAGTCTTACCACAGAGAGTAGTCTTACCACAGAGAGTAGTCTTACCACAGAGAGTAGTCTTACCACAGAGAGTAGTCTTACACAGAGAGTAGTCTTACCACAGAGAGTAGTCTTACCACAGAGAGTAGTCTTACCACAGAGAGTAGTCTTACCACAGAGAGTAGTCTTACCACAGAGAGTAGTCTTACCACAGAGAGTAGTCTTACCACAGAGAGTATCTTACCACAGAGAGTAGTCTTACCACAGAGAGTAGTCTTACCACAGAGAGTAGTCTTACCACAGAGAGTAGCCTTACCACAGAGAGTAGTCTTACCATAGAGAGTAGTCTTACCACAGAGAGTAGTCTTACCACAGAGAGTAGTCTTACCACAGAGAGTAGTCTTACCACAGAGAGTAGTCTTACCACAGAGAGTAGTCTTACCACAGAGAGTAGTCTTACCACAGAGAGTAGTCTTACCACAGAGAGTAGTCTTACCACAGAGAGTAGTCTTACCACAGAGAGTAGCCTTACCACAGAGAGTAGTCTTACCACAGAGAGTAGTCTTACCACAGAGAGTAGTCTTACCACAGAGAGTAGTCTTACCACAGAGAGTAGTCTTACCACAGAGAGTAGTCTTACCACAGAGAGTAGTTTTACCACAGAGAGTAGTCTTACCACAGAGAGTAGTCTTACCACAGAGAGTAGTCTTACCACAGAGAGTAGTCTTACCACAGAGAGTAGTCTTACCACAGAGAGTAGACTTACCACAGAGAGTAGTTTTACCACAGAGAGTAGACTTACCACAGAGAGTAGTTTACCACAGAGAGTAGTCTTACCACAGAGAGTAGTTTTACCACAGAGAGTAGTCTTACCACAGAGAGTAGTCTTACCACAGAGAGTAGTTTACAAGAGTAGTCTTACCACAGAGAGTAGTCTTACCACAGAGAGTAGTCTTACCACAGAGAGTAGTTTACCACAGAGAGTAGACTTACCACAGAGAGTAGTCTTACCACAGAGAGTAGCCTTACCACAGAGAGTAGTCTTACCACAGAGAGTAGTCTTACCACAGAGAGTAGTTTACCACAGAGAGTAGTCTTACCACAGAGAGTAGTTTTACCACAGAGAGTAGTCTTACCACAGAGAGTAGCCTTACCACAGAGAGTAGTCTTACCACAGAGAGTAGTCTTACCACAGAGAGTAGTCTTACCACAGAGAGTAGTCTTACCACAGAGAGTAGCCTTACCACAGAGAGTAGTCTTACCACAGAGAGTAGTCTTACCACAGAGAGTAGCCTTACCACAGAGAGTAGTCTTACCACAGAGAGTAGTCTTACCACAGAGAGTAGTCTTACCACAGAGAGTAGTCTTACCACAGAGAGTAGTCTTACCACAGAGAGTAGTCTTACCACAGAGAGTAGTCTTACCACAGAGAGTAGTCTTACCACAGAGAGTAGTCTTACCACAGAGAGTAGTCTTACCACAGAGAGTAGTCTTACCACAGAGAGTAGTCTTACCACAGAGAGTAGTCTTACCACAGAGAGTAGTCTTACCACAGAGAGTAGTCTTACCACAGAGAGTAGTCTTACCACAGAGAGTAGTCTTACCACAGAGAGTAGTCTTACCACAGAGAGTAGTCTTACCACAGAGAGTAGTCTTACCACAGAGAGTAGTCTTACCACAGAGAGTAGTCTTACCACAGAGAGTAGTCTTACCACAGAGAGTAGTCTTACCACAGAGAGTAGTCTTACCACAGAGAGTAGTCTTACCACAGAGAGTAGTCTTACCACAGAGAGTAGTCTTACCACAGAGAGTAGTCTTACCACAGAGAGTAGTCTTACCACAGAGAGTAGTCTTACACAGAGAGTAGTCTTACCACAGAGAGTAGTCTTACCACAGAGAGTAGTCTTACCACAGAGAGTAGTCTTACCACAGAGAGTAGCTTACCATAGAGAGTAGTCTTACCACAGAGAGTAGTCTTACCACAGAGAGTAGTCTTACCACAGAGAGTAGCCTTACCACAGAGAGTAGTCTTACCATAGAGAGTAGTCTTACCACAGAGAGTAGCCTTACCATAGAGAGTAATCTTACCACAGAGAGTAGTCTTACCACAGAGAGTAGTCTTACCACAGAGAGTAGTCTTACCACAGAGAGTAGCCTTACCACAGAGAGTAGTCTTACCATAGAGAGTAGTCTTACCACAGAGAGTAGTCTTACCACAGAGAGTAGTCTTACCACAGAGAGTAGTCTTACCACAGAGAGTAGTCTTACCACAGAGAGTAGCTTACCACAGAGAGTAGTCTTACCATAGAGAGTAGCCTTACCACAGAGAGTAGTCTTACCACAGAGAGTAGTCTTACCACAGAGAGTAGTCTTACCACAGAGAGTAGTCTTACCACAGAGAGTAGTCTTACCACAGAGAGTAGTCTTACCACAGAGAGTAATCTTACCACAGAGAGTAGTTTACCACAGAGAGTAGTCTTACCACAGAGAGTAGTCTTACCACAGAGAGTAGTCTTACCACAGAGAGTAGCCTTACCACAGAGAGTAGTCTTACCACAGAGAGTAGACTTACCACAGAGAGTAGCCTTACCACAGAGAGTAGTCTTACCACAGAGAGTAGTCTTACCACAGAGAGTAGTCTTACCACAGAGAGTAGTCTTACCACAGAGAGTAGTCTTACCACAGAGAGTAGTCTTACCACAGAGAGTAGTCTTACCACAGAGAGTAGCCTTACCACAGAGAGTAGTCTTACCACAGAGAGTAGACTTACCACAGAGAGTAGTCTTACCACAGAGAGTAGTCTTACCACAGAGAGTAGTCTTACCACAGAGAGTAGTCTTACCACAGAGAGTAGTCTTACCACAGAGAGTAGTCTTACCACAGAGAGTAGTCTTACCACAGAGAGTAGTCTTACCACAGAGAGTAGTCTTACCACAGAGAGTAGTTTTACCACAGAGAGTAGTCTTACCACAGAGAGTAGTTTACCACAGAGAGTAGTCTTACCACAGAGAGTAGTTTTACCACAGAGAGTAGACTTACTACAGAGAGTAGTCTTACCACAGAGAGTAGTCTTACCACAGAGAGTAGTCTTACTACAGAGAGTAGTCTTACCACAGAGAGTAGTCTTACCACAGAGAGTAGTCTTACCACAGAGAGTAGTCTTACCACAGAGAGTAGTCTTACTACAGAGAGTAGTCTTACCACAGAGAGTAGTCTTACCACAGAGAGTAGTCTTACCACAGAGAGTAGTCTTACTACAGAGAGTAGTCTTACCACAGAGAGTAGTCTTACCACAGAGAGTAGTCTTACCACAGAGAGTAGTCTTACCACAGAGAGTAGTCTTACCACAGAGAGTAGTCTTACCACAGAGAGTAGTCTTACCACAGAGAGTAGTCTTACCACAGAGAGTAGTCTTACCACAGAGAGTAGTCTTACCACAGAGAGTAGTCTTACCACAGAGAGTAGCCTTACAATAGAGAGTAGTCTTACCACAGAGAGTAGTCTTACCACAGAGAGTAGTCTTACCACAGAGAGTAGCCTTACCACAGAGAGTAGTCTTACCATAGAGAGTAGTCTTACCACAGAGAGTAGCCTTACCATAGAGAGTAATCTTACCATAGAGAGTAGTCTTACCACAGAGAGTAGTCTTACCACAGAGAGTAGCCTTACCACAGAGAGTAGTCTTACCATAGAGAGTAGTCTTACCACAGAGAGTAGTCTTACAATAGAGAGTAGTCTTACCACAGAGAGTAGTCTTACCACAGAGAGTAGTCTTACCACAGAGAGTAGTCTTACCACAGAGAGTAGTCTTACCACAGAGAGTAGTCTTACCACAGAGAGTAGTCTTACCACAGAGAGTAGCCTTACCACAGAGAGTAGTCTTACCACAGAGAGTAGTCTTACCACAGAGAGTAGTCTTACCACAGAGAGTAGCCTTACAATAGAGAGTAATCTTACCACAGAGAGTAGTCTTACCACAGAGAGTAGTCTTACCACAGAGAATAGCCTTACCACAGAGAGTAGTCTTACACAGAGAGTAGTCTTACCACAGAGAGTAGCCTTACCATAGAGAGTAGTCTTACCACAGAGAGTAGTCTTACCACAGAGAGTAGTCTTACCACAGAGAGTAGTCTTACCACAGAGAGTAGCCTTACCACAGAGAGTAGTCTTACCACAGAGAGTAGTCTTACCACAGAGAGTAGTCTTACAATAGAGAGTAGTCTTACCACAGAGAGTAGTCTTACCACAGAGAGTAGTCTTACCACAGAGAGTAGCCTTACCACAGAGAGTAGTCTTACCATAGAGAGTAGTCTTACCACAGAGAGTAGTCTTACCATAGAGAGTAATCTTACCACAGAGAGTAGTCTTACCACAGAGAGTAGTCTTACCACAGAGAATAGCCTTACCACAGAGAGTAGTCTTACCATAGAGAGTAGTCTTACCACAGAGAGTAGCCTTACCATAGAGAGTAATCTTACCACAGAGAGTAGTCTTACCACAGAGAGTAGTCTTACCACAGAGAGTAGTCTTACCACAGAGAGTAGCCTTACCACAGAGAGTAGTCTTACCACAGAGAGTAGTCTTACCACAGAGAGTAGCCTTACCATAGAGAGTATTCTTACCACAGAGAGTAGTCTTACCACAGAGAGTAGTTTTACCACAGAGAGTAGTCTTACCACAGAGAGTAGACTTACCACAGAGAGTAGTCTTACCACAGAGAGTTGTTTTACCACAGAGAGTAGACTTACCACAGAGAGTAGATTTACCACAGAGAGTAGTCTTACCACAGAGAGTATCTTACCACAGAGAGTAGTTTTACCACAGAGAGTAGACTTACCACAGAGAGTAGTCTTACCACAGAGAGTAGACTTACCACAGAGAGTAGTTTTACCACAGAGAGTAGTCTTACCACAGAGAGTAGTTTTACCACAGAGAGTAGACTTACCACAGAGAGTAGTTTTACCACAGAGAGTAGACTTACTACAGAGAGTAGTCTTACCACAGAGAGTAGTCTTACCACAGAGAGTAGTCTTACTACAGAGAGTAGTCTTACCACATAGAGTAGTCTTACCACAGAGAGTAGTCTTACCAAAGAGAGTAGTCTTACCACAGAGAGTAGTCTTACACAGAGAGTAGTCTTACCACAGAGAGTAGTCTTACCACAGAGAGTAGTCTTACCACAGAGAGTAGTCTTACCACAGAGAGTAGTCTTACCACAGAGAGTAGTCTTACCACAGAGAGTAGTCTTACCACAGAGAGTAGTCTTACCACAGAGAGTAGTCTTACTACAGAGAGTAGTCTTACCACAGAGAGTAGTCTTACTACAGAGAGTAGTCTTACCACAGAGAGTAGTCTTACTACAGAGAGTAGTCTTACCACAGAGAGTAGTCTTACTACAGAGAGTAGCCTTACAATAGAGAGTAATCTTACCACAGAGAGTAGTCTTACCACAGAGAGTAGTCTTACCACAGAGAGTAGCCTTACCACAGAGAGTAGTCTTACCATAGAGAGTAGTCTTACCACAGAGAGTAGCCTTACCACAGAGAGTAGTCTTACCACAGAGAGTAGTCTTACCACAGAGAGTAGTCTTACCACAGAGAGTAGCCTTACCACAGAGAGTAGTCTTACCACAGAGAGTAGTCTTACCACAGAGAGTAGTCTTACAACAGAGAGTAGTCTTACCACAGAGAGTAGTCTTACCACAGAGAGTAGTCTTACCACAGAGAGTAGTCTTACCACAGAGAGTAGTCTTACCACAGAGAGTAGTCTTACCACAGAGAGTAGTCTTACCACAGAGAGTAGTCTTACTACAGAGAGTAGTCTTACCACAGAGAGTAGTCTTACCACAGAGAGTAGCCTTACAATAGAGAGTAATCTTACCACAGAGAGTAGTCTTACCACAGAGAGTAGTCTTACCACAGAGAGTAGTCTTACCACAGAGAGTAGTCTTACCACAGAGAGTAGTCTTACCACAGAGAGTAGCCTTACCATAGAGAGTAATCTTACCACAGAGAGTAGTCTTACCACAGAGAGTAGTCTTACCACAGAGAGTAGTCTTACCACAGAGAGTAGTCTTACCACAGAGAGTAGTCTTACCACAGAGAGTAGTCTTACAACAGAGAGTAGTCTTACCACAGAGAGTAGTCTTACCACAGAGAGTAGTCTTACCACAGAGAGTAGCCTTACCACAGAGAGTAGTTTACCACAGAGAGTAGTCTTACCACAGAGAGTAGTCTTACCATAGAGAGTAATCTTACCACAGAGAGTAGTCTTACCACAGAGAGTAGTCTTACCACAGAGAATAGCCTTACCACAGAGAGTAGTCTTACCATAGAGAGTAGTCTTACCACAGAGAGTAGCCTTACCATAGAGAGTAATCTTACCACAGAGAGTAGTCTTACCACAGAGAGTAGTCTTACCACAGAGAGTAGTCTTACCACAGAGAGTAGCCTTACCACAGAGAGTAGTCTTACCATAGAGAGTAGTCTTACCACAGAGAGTAGTCTTACAATAGAGAGTAGTCATACCACAGAGAGTAGTCTTACCACAGAGAGTAGTCTTACCACAGAGAGTAGCCTTACCACAGAGAGTAGTCTTACCATAGAGAGTAGCTTTACCACAGAGAGTAGTCTTACCATAGAGAGTAGTCTTACCACAGAGAGTAGTCTTACCACAGAGAGTAGTCTTACCATAGAGAGTAATCTTACCACAGAGAGTAGCCTTACCATAGAGAGTTATCTTACCACAGAGAGTAATCTTACCACAGAGAGTAGTTTTACCACAGAGAGTAGTCTTACCACAGAGAGTAGTCTTACCACAGAGAGTAGTCTTACCATAGAGAGTAATCTTACCACAGAGAGTAGACTTACCACAGAGAGTAGCCTTACCACAGAGAGTAGTCTTACCACAGAGAGTAGTCTTACCACAGAGAGTAGTCTTACCACAGAGAGTAGTCTTACCACAGAGAGTAGTCTTACCACAGAGAGTAGTTTTACCACAGAGAGTAGTCTTACCATAGATAGTAGCCTTACCACAGAGAGTAGTCTTACCACAGAGAGTAGACTTACCACAGAGAGTAGTCTTACCACAGAGAGTAGACTTACCACAGAGAATAGTCTTACCACAGAGAGTAGTCTTACCACAGATAGTAGCCTTACCATAGAAAGTATTCTAACCACAGAGAGTAGTCTTACCACACAGAGTTGTTTTACCACAGAGAGTAGTCTTACCACAGAGAGTAGACTTACCACAGAGAGTAGTCTTACCACAGAGAGTTGTTTTACCACAGAGAGTAGACTTACCACAGAGAGTAGATTTACCACAGAGAGTAGTCTTACCACAGAGAGTATTCTTACCACAGAGAGTAGTTTTACCACAGAGAGTAGACTTACCACAGTGAGTAGTTTTACCACAGAGAGTAGACTTACCACAGAGAGTTGTTTTACCACAGAGAGTAGTCTTACCACAGAGAGTAGTTTTACCACAGAGAGTAGACTTACCACAGAGAGTAGTTTTACCACAGAGAGTAGACTTACTACAGAGAGTAGTCTTACCACAGAGAGTAGTCTTACCACAGAGAGTAGTCTTACTACAGAGAGTAGTCTTACCACATAGAGTAGTCTTACCACAGAGAGTAGTCTTACCAAAGAGAGTAGTCTTACCACAGAGAGTAGTCTTACTACAGAGAGTAGTCTTACCACAGAGAGTAGTCTTACCACAGAGAGTAGTCTTACCACAGAGAGTAGTCTTACCACAGAGAGTAGTCTTACTACAGAGAGTAGTCTTACCACAGAGAGTAGTCTTACACAGAGAGTAGTCTTACTACAGAGAGTAGTCTTACTACAGAGAGTAGTCTTACCACAGAGAGTAGTCTTACTACAGAGAGTAGCCTTACAATAGAGAGTAATCTTACCACAGAGAGTAGTCTTACCACAGAGAGTAGTCTTACCACAGAGAATAGCCTTACCACAGAGAGTAGTCTTACCATAGAGAGTAGTCTTACCACAGAGAGTAGCCTTACCATAGAGAGTAATCTTACCACAGAGAGTAGTCTTACCACAGAGAGTAGTCTTACCACAGAGAGTAGCCTTACCACAGAGAGTAGTCTTACCATAGAGAGTAGTCTTACCACAGAGAGTAGTCTTACAATAGAGAGTAGTCATACCACAGAGAGTAGTCTTACCACAGAGAGTAGTCTTACCACAGAGAGTAGCCTTACCACAGAGAGTAGTCTTACCATAGAGAGTAGCCTTACCACAGAGAGTAGTCTTACCATAGAGAGTAGTCTTACCATAGAGAGTAGTCTTACCACAGAGAGTAGTCTTACCATAGAGAGTAATCTTACCACAGAGAGTAGCCTTACCATAGAGAGTAATCTTACCACAGAGAGTAGTTTTACCACAGAGAGTAATCTTACCACAGAGAGTAGTCTTACCACAGAGAGTAGTCTTACCACAGAGAGTAGCCTTACCATAGAGAGTAATCTTACCACAGAGAGTAGACTTACCACAGAGAGTAGCCTTACCATAGATAGTAGCCTTACCACAGAGAGTAGTCTTACCACAGAGAGTAGACTTACCACAGAGAGTAGTCTTACCACAGAGAGTAGACTTACCACAGAGAATAGTCTTACCACAGAGAGTAGTCTTACCACAGATAGTAGCCTTACCATAGAAAGTATTCTTACCACAGAGAGTAGTCTTACCACAGAGAGTTGTTTTACCACAGAGAGTAGTCTTACCACAGAGAGTAGACTTACCACAGAGAGTAGTCTTACCACAGAGAGTTGTTTTACCACAGAGAGTAGACTTACCACAGAGAGTAGATTTACCACAGAGAGTAGTCTTACCACAGAGAGTATTCTTACCACAGAGAGTAGTTTTACCACAGAGAGTAGACTTACCACAGTGAGTAGTTTTACCACAGAGAGTAGACTTACCACAGAGAGTTGTTTTACCACAGAGAGTAGTCTTACCACAGAGAGTAGTTTTACCACAGAGAGTAGACTTACCACAGAGAGTAGTTTTACCACAGAGAGTAGACTTACCACAGAGAGTAGTTTTATCACAGAGAGTAGACTTACCACAGAAAGTTGTTTTACCACAGAGAGTAGACTTACCACAGAGAGTAGCCTTACCACAGAGAGTAGCCTTACCACAGAGAGTAGTCTTACCACAGAGGGTAGTCTTACCACAGAGAGTAGTTTTACCACAGAGGGTAGTCTTACCACAGAGAGTTGCTTTACCACAGAGAGTAGTCTTACAACAGAGGGTATTCTTACCACAGATAGTAGCCTTACCACAGAGAGTAGTCTTACCACAGATAGTAGTCTTACCACAGAGGGTAATCTTACCACAGAGAGTAGTCTTACCACAGATAGTAGCCTTACCACAGAGAGTAGTCTTACCACAGAGGGTAGTCTTACCACAGAGAGTAGTCTTACCACAGAGGGTAGTCTTACCACAGAGAGTAGTCTTACCACAGATAGTAGCCTTACCACAGAGAGTAGACTTACCACAGAGGGTAGTCTTACCACAGAGGTTAGTCTTACCACAGAGGGTAGTTTTACCACAGAGAGTAGACTTACCACAGAGGGTAGACTTACCACAGAGGGTAGACTTACCACAGAGAGTAGTCTTACCACAGAGGGTAGACTTACCACAAAGGGTAGTCTTACCACAGAGAGTAGACTTACCACAGAGGGTAGACTTACCACAGAGGGTAGTCTTACCACAGAGAGTAGACTTACCACAGAGGGTAGTCTTACCACAGAGGGTAGTCTTACCACAGAGAGTAGACTTACCACAGATAGTAGACTTACCAAAGAGAGTAGACTTACCACAGAGAGTAGTCTTACCACAGAGGGTAGACTTACCACAGAGGGTAGTCTTACCACAGAGAGTAGACTTACCACAGAGGGTAGACTTACCACAGAGGGTAGTCTTACCACAGAGAGTAGACTTACTACAGAGAGTAGACTTACCACAGAGAGTAGACTTACCACAGAGGGTAGACTTACCACAGAGGGTAGTCTTACCACAGAGAGTTGTTTTACCACAGAGAGTAGACTTACCACAGAGGGTAGACTTACCACAGAGGGTAGTCTTACCACAGAGGGTAGTTTTACCACAGAGAGTAGACTTACCACAGAGGGTAGTCTTACCACAGAGAGTAGTCTTACCACAGAGGGTAGTTTTACCACAGAGAGTAGTCTTACCACAGAGGGTAGTTTTACCACAGAGAGTAGTCTTACCACAGAGGGTAGTCTTACCACAGAGGGTAGTTTTACCACAGAGAGTAGTCTTACCACAGAGGTAGTTTTACCACAGAGGGTAGTTTTGCCACAGAGGGTAGTTTTACCACAGAGAGTAGTCTTACCACAGAGGGTAGTTTTACCACAGAGAGTAGTCTTACCACAGAGGGTAGTCTTACCACAGAGAGTTGTTTTACCACAAGAGGGCAGTCTTACCACAGAGAGTAGTCTTACCACAGAGGGTAGTCTTACTACAAAGCGTAGTCTTACCACAGAGAGTAGTTATACCACAGACAGTAGTCTTACCACAGAGAGTAGTTTACCACAAGAGCAAGAGGGTAGTCTTACCACAGAGAGTATTTTTACCACAAGAGGGCAGTCTTACCACAAAGAGTAGTCTTACCACAAGATGGCAGTCTTACTACAAAGAGTAATCTTACCACAGAGAGTAGTCTTACCACAGGGGGTAGTCTTACTACCGAAGGTAGTCTTAACAAACATGGAAGCCTTACCACAGACCTTAGTCTAACCACCGAAAGTAGTCTTACCACACAAGGTTGTCTAACTGAAGGGTGTAGTCTTACCACACAAGATAGACTTACCAAAGAGAGTAGTCTCCCCACAGAGCGCAGTCTTACCACAGAGGGTAGTAGTCTTACCACCGAAGGTAGTCTTACAATACAAGGTAGTTTGACCACAGAGTTTAATATTACCACCGAAGGTAGTCTTACCAACAGAAACGTTGTATTACTACACATGTTAGTCTTACCACAGAGTGCAGTATTACCACAGAGTGTAGTCTTACCACCGAAGGTAACTTACCACAGAAACGTAGTATTACTACACATGGTAGTCTTACCATAGAGGGTAGTCTTACCACAGAAACGTAGTCTTACCACAGAAGGGTAGACTTATCAGAGAGAGTCTTACCACACAGGGTATTCTCACTACAGAATGTCATCTCACCACAAGAAAGGTAGTCTCCCCCCACCCTCTGAAGGTTGTCTCACCTTTAAAAAAGTAACCATACCACTTAAATGTAGTCTTACCTCCACAGAAGGTAGTCTCACCACAAAAAGCATTCTGGCCATAGAAAGCAGCATTTCCCTCTGTAATAGTATGCATTATAAGTTACAGTTGTGCCCATGCTGAAGTAGACAACGTCAGTGGTACATCAGGAATCGACATAGAGAATAAAGCAGTTTAGAAGAGGGTAGGGGAACTCATTTGAAGTTCATGACTTTCCACCCAAGGCCTATGTCAAAGGTAACGGTTGATAACAGGTGAAAACTGAGGAAGGGAGTAGGCAAGACGTGAGAAGAGTAAAGCAATTCAACTCTTACTCTTGTAATACACGCACTTCAATTATTGTGACAGTAGATGGTTTAATTGGGTGTCAAGATGGTATCTTGTTTTTTTGTAATTGTTACAGCAAAGTTTACTCATAGTTTTATCTTTGTCTCGCGCCATTGGCTGAATGGACAACTGCTAGCCACGTTGCAGCTAAATATGTACATGAGATGGGAATAGACAACTAAATATATCATCACAGACAGAGGGAGTAAGAGAGAGAAGGAGAGAGAGAGAGAGCGAGAGAGAGAGAAAGAGAGCGAGAGAAAAAAAACGGGAGAACTCAGACTCTAGAACTAGAGGAGATCATGTTAGATCGTAACCTCCTAAGTATAGCAATCAAGTTAGGTATTGCTAACAGTCGCAAAGACTTAATTCAGTACTTAAAGATAATTCAGTCAATAACCGTATTCTAGAAGTTAGACTTTGATAATTCAGTGAATAAGTGAATCCTAGAAGTTAGACTTTGATAATTCAGCGAATAAGTGAATTCTAGAAGTTAGAAGTTCATTGTGTTTCAGTTAAGAAAGTTCCATTGATTTGTTTCAACGATAATAAATTAGATAGAGAATAGAAATGTTCACCAAATATAGAACTCTAGAAAAGTTAATGACTTTAGAATAAATACAAGAATGCCCAGGCCACAGAGACTCAAATAACTATCGGTGATAAACCTTTGTATCTCAGAATATGTCGTCACTTCAACTGTTGAAGTAAGTTGAACTGTAATATTATATGAACCATGTCTGTGATATAGCAATCAGTTGTTGAAGTCAAAGACGACGAGATAATAAACATGATAAACAACTATACCCTAGTCAGTGATGATTTACAGTACATGTTGTGATGTCACAAACATTGTGGAGTCTCCTTATCGTTGTCATCGTCTTCTGTTTAACCCCTAGGTACTCAAGTTTCTGGAACATCTCCACAGCAAGCAGTCTTACCACAGAGTGTAGTCTTATCATAGAAGGCAGTCTTACCGCAGAGTGTAGTCTCATCATAGAAGGCAGTCTTACCACAGAGTGTAGTCTCATCATAGAAGGCAGTCTTACCACAGAGTGTAGTCTCATCATAGAAGGCAGTCTTACCACAGAGTGTAGTCTCATCATAGAAGGCAGTCTTACCACAGAGTGTAGTCTCATCATAGAAGGCAGTCTTACCACAGAGTGTAGTCTCATCATAGAAGGCAGTCTTACCACAGAGTGTAGTCTCATCATAGAAGGTAGTCTTACCACAGAGTGTAGTCTCATCATAGAAGGCAGTCTCTCCATCCACAGAACGTAGACTCACTAAAAGAAAATAGTTTCGCCACAAAAAGTTAATCCCACCATTGAAGAAAGTCTCACTACAGAGAGAGGACTCACCACAGAATGGTAGTCTCACTACAGAAAGGTAGACTCTCCAAAGAAGGTTGTCTGACCGTAGAAAGGTAAATCACACCATAGAATGTAATCTCACCACATAAAGTAATCTCACCATAGAAGGTAGTATCACCACAGACGGTAACTTCACTACAAAAGGTAATCTCACTACAGAAGGTAGTATCACTACAGAAGATAATCTCATCATGCTAAAAATTCTTTCCTATTTGTTTTAATATCAGGTTTATTGGTTTAATGAAGCCCCTGGTGACAGCAGCGAGGCCAGGTTTGAAAAGTCAATTACTCATCGACGGAAAAAAATATATGCCTATGTCCATATAAACGTAATCAAAAAGCTAGTTTGTACGTCATGTAAACATAAAATACGCGGTGTTTTTTATATTGAAGCAACAACTTCTCATTACTGCAAAGGAAAATGTCCGTGTCTACTCAACAACATTGGGCATGTTTGGTCCGTCCAAATTTATGAAAACACCACTTCTAGCTGAACTCACTTGCCATTGTCGAACATCCACTTCAATGTTCGTGTATCTCATTAGTGTACCACAACATTTGGATGGACAAACAAACGTTTCCACACTTTTAGAGTTCTTAAAAAGAAATCACAAACAGATTACAAATACTAAGAGTGAACACAGAAAACGTTATTGACTTGAAGCCACGAAACAACCCCTATGTAGCGACAAATATGTTGATCATTTAACCTCTGCCTTACACGCAAAGTTGTATCTCTCGGTGTTTCTTTTTCCTACATCCAGTTATGCAGCAGCTCCACATATTTTCTCTTGTTCTCATATTTCTGTTCCTTACTTCTTCAGTCACCTTTCAGCGTCGAGGGGAGAGACATTTGGCGGCATTTAGTTAGCATCTCTTGCTGGACTAGTTTCCTAGTGTTTCTTCCACTCCGTCAGTCATCTTTTTTTTAAAAACATCCTTTCAGCCTGTTATTTCTGTACCGTCTGTTGACAGTTGTTTTATGTATTGTATTTAGTTGTTTCTGTACAGTCTGTTGACAGTTGTTTTATGTATTGTATTTAATTGTTTCTGTACAGTCTGTTGACAGTTGTTTTATGTATTGTATAGATTGTTGTTTCTGTACAGTCTGTTGACAGTTGTTTTATGGATTGTATTTAGTTGTTTCTGTACCGTCTGTTGACAGTTTCTGTGTGGATTGTGTTGAGTTTCCCTTTACGTGGCCACACATTTTGTACTTTCTTTAGATCTTCTAGTGGAAATTAGAAGGAGCTGTGATGATAGTAATCTGTGTACCTTGTAATTCACGTCTAAATCACCCCCCCCCCCCCCCCCCAAGGCAGACTCCCACCATGCACCTGACACATTTGGCGGATATATTGTTCTACAATTTAGCGTCCAGGTTTAACTTTGATAACAGTTTCTTTGTTGGAGGTGAACATTGTTTTGAAGATCGCGTGTTCTGTTTGCTTTTGTTGGAATTTTTTTTCTTGATCAATCTTCTTCTTTCTCTTCTTCTTCTTTTCTCTTTCACTGATACCTAAAAGGTGTCGTGATTTATATCATTTGTTGTTCTTGTGCTGCTCGAATTGTCTGAATTAGTGATTTTCCTTTGTTGTTACATGTCTCTGTCACTGCATCTATCCATCTTCTTCTGGGTCTTCCTCTTGGTCTTTTCCCATGCATTCTCGAGAAGAACGCCCTTGATGGTGATTGGTGAGGATTCATTCTGACCAGGTGGCCGAACCATTTAAGTTGTTGTTGTTCTATATATTCTTGGCAGGGTTTTGTTCCTACCATTTTTCTTATGGTTTCATTTGGTATTCTATCTCTTCTTGTGTTGTTTGTTACTTTTCTCAAGCATCGCATCTCACATGTATTGATCTTTCTTAAATGGGATTTAGAAAGGGTCCATGTTTGACTTTCATAGCACAAAGTTGGTATGAAGATGCTATTTATTATTTGTTGTTTAGCTGGCATAGAAATGTTTGGATGTCTTAACAATGGTGAAAGCTGGTATGTGACAGCATTTGCTTTTTGTATTCTCATGTCAATTTCTCTGTCTAGTTTTCCATCTTCTGTGAACATTGCGCCTAAATACTTGAATTCCTCTACTTGTTTTATTTCTTTGTCTTTGATCTTGATGTTTAATGGGTGTCTCAATTTGCTTATTCTTATAGCCTCTGTTTTTGCTGTGTTAATTTTCATACTGTAGTTTGTGCAGCTTTTATCTAGAGATGTTAAATGCTGTTGTAGCAGGTTTTCATCCTCATATATTAGGCATTGGTCATCTGCGAAGAGTAGCTCATTGATGTTGGAGTTTTCTACCTCTATGTTATTATTTGATTTGTCCTTGTTGTTGGTTGTTTCCTGATTTATTTTGTCCATATATATGGTGAAGAGGAGTGGTGAGAGGACACATCCTTGTCTTACTCCTGTTGTAACCTGAAACCATTCTGACAGACCTTCCGATGTTCTGACGGCACTTTGACTGTTTTTATATAGTGCTATTATATTTTCTAGTAGTTGTCCTGCTACCCCGTAGGTTTCTAAAGTTTGCCAAAGTTTGTTCCTGTGCACACGATCAAACGCTTTTTCCTGATCTATAAACACTATATTTAGGTTTCTGTCATATTCTATTGTTTTTTCACATAGTTGTCTCAATGTAAATATAGCATCAGTGCAGCTTTTGCCTTTTCTGAATCCGAATTGATTATTACTTAATTGTGGTTCTATTATGTATCTTACTCTCCTCTCTAATATTTTAGCAAACATTTTACCAACTTGACTCAATAGGGATATTCCTCTGTGCATTTCACACTCCCTTTGCTTCCTTTATTCTTCCAAAATGGGACAATGATAGCTTTTTGCCAGTCGTCTGGGACTTTTCTTTCTTCCCAAGCCATATTGAATATGATAGTAAGCCAATCTATAGCTGTTTCCTTACAAGCTAGTAGCATTTCTGTTGTTATTCCATCTATACCAGCTGCTTTGTTCTTTTTATTCTGTTTCAATGCCCATTCTACTTCTGCTTTAAGTATATTCGGTTCCTGTTCATCATACTGCCTATGTTTAAACTCTGTATTTCCGTTTGTATTTCCCTGGTTTAATAATTCCTTAAAGTATTCTCTCCATCTGATTATTATGTTTTTCCTGCTGCTGATTGGTCTACCTTTCTTGTCGTTTATTATAGTGGTTGGGTTATAATCATTATTTCTTACTCTCATTGCTTTTACACTTTTGAAAAATTCTCTGGGTTCTTCTCTACATGTTTTTGCTAATTCTTCACCAAATGCTTTCCATGAGTCTGCTTTTGTTTGTTCTAGGATCTTTTTGCTATCATTTCTGGCTTGTCTATAGTGATTGTAGTCTTCTGTTGTTTTTGTCTTCTGCCACGTTTTATACTTGTCTTTCTTGTGTTTCACTGCTGATTTGACTACTTCATTCCACCATCTTGTAAGTTTCTTTCTGCTCTTTCCTATATTTTTCAGACCGCATTTCTCTTGTGTTGACTCTATTAAACCTTCTTTAAACTGTTTCCATGCTTCTTCTATGTTTGTAGGTTGTATTCGGGTTTGGTATTTGTTGGTTACGGATTCTTCTATTTCTTTTTGTATGTTTACATTCTTTATTGCTTTTAGATCGATTCTTTGTGCTTGAGGTCTTGTCATCTGTAGTTTCCTAATCCATTTTTTCTGCCATAGTAAAACAGGCTTATGGTCGGTATCTAATCTTGATCAATACAGGAACCATTTGGGCGTTTCCCAAGCTTTACCTGCATCTTTGATTCTATCAGCGCTGTTTATTTATTGTTGCATGTCGCTAGACTGTCTTGATCTAAGAATTTCTCAACATGATTGACTTGCTTGTCAGCTCTCTTGTGGATGTTTACCTCTCTCTTGTGGATGTTTACCTCTCTCTTGTGTTCTCGCAGGTTTATTATAGTTATGTGAATTAACGCCTGCACGTCATCAATATCATCAAGTGTCATACCGGTCTCCACATTTCTCGATCCTTCATACATGTTATAATTTCAGTCGGTGATCTTTTGTTATATCATTTAGATAAACTGATAGGCTGAGAAAGCAACTACTCGATCTTGTTTACAATATATTTCAATGTCTAGACTCACTCACAAACATCCTCCTAGCTATGTCTAGACTCACTCACAAACATCCTCCTAGCTATGTCTAGACTCACTCACAAACATCCTCCGAGCTATGTCTAGACTCACTCACAAACATCCTCCTAGTTATGTCTAGACTCACTCACAAACATCCTCCTAGCTATGTCTAGACTCACTCACAAACATCCTCCTAGCTATGTCTAGACTCACTCACAAACATCCTCCTAGCTATGTCTAGACTCACTCACAAACATCCTCCTAGCTATGTCTAGACTCACTCACAAACATCCTCCTAGCTATGTCTAGACTCACTCACAAACATCCTCCTAGCTACCAGACGTAATCATCAGCACTGTCTGTTTGTGTTCAACCTTTCGCAAATATCCTGTCAAAGACCACTCTGTACTTGGAGCTCATGTTGTAGTACATGAAGATGTTGAGGCTAGAGTTCAAAGCGTTAAATAAAAATCCAAAAGACCACAAGGCCATGAATAAGTTTTGGTAGGCACCAAAAATGCCAAATTTTGGCACACAAAATGTGACAAGGGAGAGAATTATGCCAGGAGAGTTCATGATAATTTGAAGACCTGAGATCATGACGACCATGCTGGTGGCTTTCTTGTCTTTGACATTCATGGCCTCAGATTGACCTTTAATTTGTGTTGCCCTACGGCGCCATTGTGACGCCACTCTTAACTTGATCACTAACACCGACGTCAAGGTACTGACGCAGAGAAATGACGTCAGCACTAACACCGCGTGCAGGAGGAAGACCACACCTTCCGCCTTCTCGTTGTCCCTTGTCGCGATCAGGCCTAGAAGAGTTCTGTTCTGTTCTTGGTAGAGCTTCCATCCGATATGAGACGTTAAATAGACAGGAAGAACTGATATAATGTTAATGGCGTAAATGACGACCATTGTGCAGGTGGTTTTCATTGGGGTAAGGATGTTCCTGACTGCCAGTGGGGCTGTTATACACATACACCTCTCTGCTGTGATGTACACAGTGATCCAACCGGTTATTCTACCAAAGGAGATGTGAGGCCAGCCTGCTGTGAGTGAGTGGATTTCCAGGGGAACAAAAGAAACGTGCGGGCCTGAAAGTAGAGGGTTCATGCAGACCCCGAACCACTGGAGAGTTATGAGACAGCTCATGTCAGAAATAGCCAGAGCCATGAAACTGATGGTCATTGTGTTCTTAAATCCTTGTTTACAGAACACGACGATGTTGATGGTGTTAGTCCCTATTCCGAACAACCCGACAAAACAACATACAAACACGTAGTTGACCACCTCAAACATCTGCCTGGTACTAAAACTCATAAGATCTTCTCCCTGAAGACTAACCAGCAAATCGACACCCCCAAAGCCTGATTGATTTGATATGGGATCGACAAATTTAAACATCTTGACAGCTTCCAGGGACTAGCTCAATGTTTATTTTCTATGACCGCACTTCTGTATTGAGAATTATTGTGGAATTATTCAAGTTCTTTCCTAATGTTTACAACTATAGCTTATACCTTCACAATAACATAGCTAATACCAATATATGTTTATGATAATCAATATGTTTATGGCAATCAATATGTTTATGATAATCAATATGTTTATGATAATCATATGTTTATGGGGAAGTCAAGTCCTATCGTCACCATGAACATCTTTGTTGTTACTAACATTAAAATGCATAAATACCGAGGTCACCGAGAGGTTATTTCATTGTTTACAGTTGTGTTGTTTGCTGAAACCAGTGAGTGCAAAGAGGGGACAAACCCTAGTCGCTGACAGCTTCCCCTAATGCTGCCACTTGTCGTCTCAATATTGTTTTGTTTATTTTATGTCGATGAAACCCCACTTTTCTGTCTGCTCGGGTACCAGGTTATTTTATGTCGATGAAACCCCACTTTTCTGTCTGCTCGGGTACCAGGTTATTTTATGTCGATGAAACCCCACTTTTCTGTCTGCTCGGGTACCAGGTTATTTTATGTCGATGAAACCCCACTTTTCTGTCTGCTCGGGTACCAGGTTATTTTATGTCGATGAAACCCCACTTTTCTGTCTGCTCGGGTACCAGGTTATTTTATGTCGATGAAACCCCACTTTTCTGTCTGCTCGGGTACCAGGTTATTTTATGTCGATGAAACCCCACTTTTCTGTCTGCTCGGGTACCAGGTTATTTTATGTCGATGAAACCCCACTTTTCTGTCTGCTCGGGTACCAGGTTATTTTATGTCGATGAAACCCCACTTTTCTGTCTGCTCGGGTACCAGGTTATTTTATGTCGATGAAACCCCACTTTTCTGTCTGCTCGGGTACCAGGTTATGACATCATACCGGTCAAGAAGTGAATTCTGCTGGATACACTCAAGTGCAGAAATAGTAACCGATTGAGATCTTCCATAGCCTGGAACGGCTCCAGTGTTTCTGTGTCTTGCTCTCACTTCTACAAATGTTTTGTCTGGTGCTATCTGTGTCTTGCTCTCACTTCTACAAATGTTCTGTCTGGTGCTATCTGTGTCTTGCTCTCACTTCTACAAATGTTCTGTCTGGTGCTATCTGTGTCTTGCTCTCACTTCTACAAATGTTCTGTCTGGTGCTATCTGTGTCTTGCTCTCACTTCTACAAATGTTCTGTCTGGTGCTATCTGTGTCTTGCTCTCACTTCTACAAATGTTCTGTCTGGTGCTATCTGTGTCTTGCTCTCACTTCTACAAATGTTCTGTCTGGTGCTATCTGTGTCTTGCTCTCACTTCTACAAATATTCTGTTTTGTGCTATCTGTATCTCGTAATTTGACAAGGTTTCTGTTTGTGGTATCAGTGTTTCATATTTTAAACACTATTTTTCCTGCCAGTGTTTCTAACAACAATCAACACTATTTCTCCTGCCAGTGTCTCTAACAACAATCAACACCATTTCTTCTACCAGTGTTTCTAACAATAGTCAACACTATTTCTCCTGCTGGTGTTTCTAACAACAATTAACACTATTTCTCCTGCTGGTGTTTCTAACAACAATTAACACTATTTCTCCTGCTGGTGTTTCTAACAACAATTAACACTATTTCTCCTGCTGGTGTTTCTAACAACAATTAACACTATTTCTTCTACCAGTGTTTCTAACAATAGTCAACACTATTTCTCCTGCTGGTGTTTCTAACAACAATTAACACTATTTCTCCTGCTGGTGTTTCTAACAACAATTAACACTATTTCTCCTGCTGGTGTTTCTAACAACAATCAACCAACACTATTTCTTCTGCTAGTATTTCTAACAACACTCAACACTATTTCTTCTGCTAGTATTTCTAACAACACTCAATACTATTTCTCCTGCTAGTATTTCTAACAACACTCAATACTATTTCTTCTGCTAGTATTTCTAACAACACTCAACACTATTTCTCCTGCCAGTGTTTCTAACAACACTCAACACTGTTTCTCCTGCCAGTGTTTCTAACAACACTAAACACTATTTCTCCTGCCAGTGTTTCTAATAACAATCAAAACTATTTCTTGTGCCAGTGTTTCTAACAAAATGAACACTACGTCCGTTGATCTCAGTGTTTCACACACACCAAATTCGACAATTTTAGTTGAAACTTTAAAATAAAAAACTTGTTCAGACATACTTGATGTGGAAGACCCGATGATCACCTTCGGTTTATCAGTGGACCCCGTGAAGACGATCTTTCAAATGTCTGAACAAGTAATAAACCTTAGAAAAAAGTCGCTATTTAAAACATGAACGCAGTCTGCGACATAGTAAAATTATGATCTGCGAACAATGAGCAGTGTACATTTACAACGGTTGAAACGTCTACTGGGCACTCCTAAGTGGCAGGGATGAGAAGTTTGTGCAGTGACAGTAAACAGTACAGGTTGAGTCTCAGTGACCTAGTTCGAGTACTAATTACTGTCGTTAATGTCATTACCTCGGAACTTTTCCCAAAGAGATCGATATAGATGTCTGTACTCTATTTGCCTTTTGTACAAGAAAATTTCCCTATATATTATTTATATATTATATATTTATAGTAAAATAATCATTGGTGCACATGAACAGAAGTGGTAATCAGTGCCATTGAGCGGATAGGTTTACTAGATAGATAGAGAATTCTGTGCTTCGCGGAGCAGGTCTATAATCTTCTCTAGTATCATCAATTGCCCAGATAGCACGTATATTTATTAATTAATTACTGTCATCATCTTTTTGATATATGACCGGCCTTGAGACTATTTCTTATAGCCGCCCAGACCGTAAGCAGAACTGACGACATGTATCCAGGACCGAGCACAGACTTTGACAAAAACAACGCCCTCGTCAGAGGAAACGCTTGCGACACAGATAGAACATGAAATACTCGCACAAGAAAGTGGGAGACATAAGTTAATGAATAACATAGGGGACAGTAACAGCCGGACATTACGAGTGACAATATCTTATGTAATGCAGCGTTCTTCTGAGTATGGGTGTGACCATTAAGTCCAAGTTTGGGGAATAGTTCCCTCTCACAAGTGGGGGTTGTGTGATCGTGTGCGAGCTGACTGATCTGTAGTCCGTTCAGAAATTCATAATCACACCTGAATTAGTTTTGCGTGATAACCGCTTGTTATTTTGGTTTCAAAATTTGCATGCATTCTTAGAATATTGATGACGTTATAGAAATATTTTTTGCTCTGAGAAATTTGATCTAGTCTAAATTTTTCTTCTTTAGGCTATATTAAATTCACTCTGTTCGAATTTGACACCATTTTAGGATATATACATTAATTTGGTGTGGTCGTTCATGTAAAATAGTTTGGCTATTGCAGAAACACTAACTTCAGGAAAAATCCCGTGCACAAAACTGAATTGTTATTGGACGACATGACGCACTAGGGCATTAATTACCGAAGGGAAGGCGTATCTTTATTAATTTTGTGAAGACTCAGTAGACAATTTGTTGACTTTAAATACCAACATTTATATCTAAATTACAATGAGTTTGAAATGCAAATTTATAACTATGCAAAAGGTTACTTTTTTACTATATCAGCAATTGTAACCAATTGAATTCATGTTTGCAAATACACATAACGAGCAACACCCACAATTAGGCACTATGTAGATACGCCTCTGACAAGAATTGCAGTAAACTGGAAAATTTAACACGATTACTGTAAACACTAAAATTTGAATCAACTTGTATCGTCATAAAAGATCAAAGGAATTCGCTGATGTGCAAAATCTGTTGTGTTTGTAGAATAAAAAATACCAAAATCTTTGCGTTATAAATATTCTAAGATTGCATGCCAAATTTTGAAACCAAAATAACAAGCGGTTATCACGCAAAACTAATTCAGGTGGGATTATGAATTTTTGAACGGACTATAGCAACTTTTCTTACAGCACGTTTTCTTCGTGCATGGTCTCGGCCCAGCGATTGTCTCTTATGATGTCAGTGCGCCATAATCGGTTGCCCTGCGTTAGGGCTTCTGAGATGGTGACACCACGGTTGAGTTATATTAAAACACTCTGAGACTATTTGAAGCCTTTCTTTTTTACAAAAAAGTGTTTACTTGTTACTTCTCGGATTTCTTGTTGTTGATTGTTGCTGAAGTTGTTGCATGCGCTGAACTGAAGAGAGAAAGTGTTGCGTTCCGTTTTCTCTCTCTCTCTCTCTCCAGAAACATTGTTTTGTTACTTTTGATGATGGTCTCATACAGAATTATTGTTTTCGTTTGTCTAAAAAACATATGCGTGGAAACACATTTTATATTTTTGTGTGCTGTTTTCTTTTTTTCATCCAGTTTTGTTACTTCGTCTGGTGTAGAATTATTGTTTTATTTAATATAATTACTAGGTGATATTATAACGTTACAGGTGAGTGATAGGTACAGTACGATAGCACAAAATACATATAATGCTATTGAGAAAATACAGAACATCGAGATGCAGTGGGAAATGCTCAAATAATCAATTCAGCAAACATCAAAGCAAGTAATACCAGTGACTAACAGAACCAACAAAAAGAAATAGATAACAGATGAAACACTAGAACTAGTAATTAGAATTAAGGAAAGACGAAAACATAAGAAAGAAGAACGGACATACACAATATTGCACATAGAAATCCAAAACAAATGAAGAGAAACAAAGGAAGGATGGTTAAAGCAGAAATGTGAAGAAATGGTAAAATAACTAAAGAAAGACTCAACATTTATGCACATTCTGATTCTGTTAAATCAATTAACAGGAAGAAAAGAAGTCAACACATTTCACCTCAGTAGTGCTTATTTTTCTTATTGTTCTTGCACATAGGGTCTAGGACTGGCATTGATAGCACAACGTTGGGATAAGATTGTATTGTAGACTGCCCGCTTTGCATCTATAGTTATTTCCTTGTTGGACAATAGTGGTGATAGCTGCCCAATGATTTGACAAGCTTTGTTGCATCTTGAGTCTATTTCTGCTGTTTTGTGAATTGTTATTTGTTTACCAGACTTCCTAAGTATTTAAATTCCTTCTGCTTTGCCGTCTTTAGTTATGTTGATGTTCTATTTCTCTTTTGCAACATTCGTGACTTCTGTTTTGATGGTGTTGATTTTCATGTTGTATTTTGTGCCTGTACTGTTGAGCCTATTGAAGTATTCTTTTAGGTCTTCTATTGTTTCATGTATTAGTGCCTGGTCGTCTGCAAGTAGAAGCTCGTTGATCTCCTCTGTCTCTGATGGGTTGGCTAACTTGCATATATAGTCCATGTATGTAATAAACAGTAGGGGGGATAGTACGCACCCCTTCTTACACCTGATCTAACTTGGAAGTGGTCTGTGTAACCTGTTGCTGTTCTGGCTGCAGCTGCTATTGATGTAGAAACTTTTAATTAGATTAGTTAGAAATTGGCTTACTCCGTATGTTGTTAGTATCTCCCACAGTTGTTCTCTGTTTACTCTGTCGAATGCTTTTTCCTGGTCAATGAAGGCTATGTATAAATCGTCTTTTCTGCTGGCTGTTTTAAAGTAAATAGCACGTCAGTACACTCTCTGTTGTTTCGGAACTCCATTTGAGAATCGCTTAACTGTAATTATATTATTCGTCTCAATCTTTTTTTTTAACAATTTTGGCATATAACTTTCCTACATGACTGAGAAGTGATATACCTATATATTGATTGCAGTCTCTTTTGCTATCTTTATTTTTCTGTATGGTACGATGATTGCCTGCTGCCAGTCTACTGGGGCTTTTTGTTGGTGCCATGCTGCATTGCATATTCTATTGTTTTTCCTGGTGCTGCTATTATTTCTGCTCGAATGTTGTTTATCTTTGGTGCTTTATTTCTTGGTGCATATTTGATTGCTTCTTCGATGTCCACTTTCATGATGAGTGTGAGATAGTTCTAAGTTAATTAAACTTGTGTGTATGCTTATTTATTGATCTCTGTGAACTGCGTTCAACTTTGCTGACAAATGTTTCTAGTTTAATTTCTTCAGATAGCCACCTTGATGAAAGACAAACCAAACTTAAAACCACCCTGTTCGAGTCACAAATATAGGGAAACTAGTGCTGGTGTGTGAATGTTATGACCATCGTCACATAACTGGATAAAGTGGTAAGTACTAGGCAAGTTCGTCCCATTAAAGACTGGGTGAACCAAGAAACTGTTCGCTTTGAGAATTAAACCCGACTCCATGTCATCAGTAGACACCAGTTGGCTAACCCTAAACAGCAGTTTCCCATCCAGAATGCCGGACAGAATTAGTTCAGTTACACTACACATCCATTAAACGTGACGCATTAGTTCATTCACAAAACTTAAATCTATTAAACGTGACGCATTAGTTCATTCACAAAACTTAAATCTATTAAACGTGACTCATTAGTTCAGTTATTCCAATGACAATACAACGTGAATAATAAACATACTAGAGAGATTGCAATTTCGGAAGCTCACATCAACAACTAAGAACAACTCTTGTGATGACTCAAATACAACTTCCTGATTACTACTTCAGTAAGTTTATTTACACAGTTCTCTAGTGACACTTTAAATCATTGCCTGATATATGTTTTGCTTACACATAAAAGTAACTCAAAACACAGAAATGTTGTTTGTGACCAACTATGTATCTGTTAAACTATATACATTAGTGGACAATTTTATCTGTCTCTAAGGCAACTGTCAATGTTCTGTGAGAAAAATAGCACAAATTATTTTACCAACACAAAAATCAAGATAATATATCTTCTGTACAATTCCTACAACCACCAATTTTTCCTCCTAAGAAATCTGTATACAGCAAACTATTATCTCTCTAATCAATAATCATCTCTTTAAAAAAAAAATCTAAAATTCTCTTTGAAAATTTTTTCTTTTGAAAAACTAAGTTCTTCGCTTGAAACAAATTTTGTTATGAACGATCTCCCTAAAGCTTCCAACGAACTTTGTAATATAGTGACTCTGGCCCAGCTCAACATTATTGACTGTTCTCAACTACTCTATCCGCATAGGGTATCACATGGCTGAACATGTGCAAACGTTTTCATACAAGTCTATCCACGTCATCATCAAAGGTATTATGACAAGAACACATGAGTCGCACATGGACAAACGTTTTCATACTTTCCGCCCCTAATCAAAATCAGAGTTATGTGGTGTCAATACCATAAGGGGTGCAAGATTTCAATTATTAAATGGCAGCGCTGTCCCGTTATGTCTGTTACAAAACGTTTTTGTCAACGGTTATAAATGACAGCGTTGTCCTTATGTCTGTTACAAAACGTTCTTGTCAACGGTTATAAATGACAGCGTTGTCCTTATGTCTGTTACAAAACGTTCTTGTCAACGGTTATAAATGACGGCACTGTCCTTATGTCTGTTACAAAACGTTCTTGTCAACGGTTATAAATGACAGCGCTGTCCTTATGTCTGTTACAAAACGCTCTTGTCAACGGTTATAAATGACAGCGCTGTCCTTATGTCAGTTACAAAACGTTCTTGTCAACGGTTATAAATGACAGCGCTGTCCTTATGTCAGTTAGAAAAAGTTCTTGTCAACGGTTACAAATGACAGCGCTGTCCTTATGTCTGTTACAAAACGTTCTTGTCAACGGTTATAAATGACAGCGCTGTCCTTATGTCTGTTACAAAACGTTCTTGTCAACGGTTATAAATGACAGCGCTGTCCTTATGTCAGTTATAAAACGTTCTTGTCAACGGTTATAAATGACAGCGCTGTCCTTATGTCTGTTACAAAACGTTCTTGTCAACGGTTATAAATGACAGCGCTGTCCTTATGTCTGTTACAAAACGTTCTTGTCAACGGTTATAAATGACGGCACTGTCCTTATGTCTGTTACAAAACGTTCTTGTCAACGGTTATAAATGACAGCGCTGTCCTTATGTCTGTTAAAAACGTTCTTGTCAACGGTTATAAATGACAGCGCTGTCCTTATGTCAGTTAGAAAAAGTTCTTGTCAACGGTTACAAATGACAGCGCTGTCCTTATGTCTGTTACAAAACATTCTTGTCAACGGTTATAAATGACAGCGCTGTCCTTATGTCTGTTACAAAACGTTCTTGTCAACGGTTATAAATGACAGCGCTGTCCTTATGTATGTTACAAAACGTTCTTGTCAACGGTTATAAATGACAGCGCTGTCCTTATGTCTGTTACAAAACGTTCTTGTCAACGGTTATAAATGACAGCGCTGTCCTTATGTATGTTACAAAACGTTCTTGTCAACGGTTATAAATGACAGCTCTGTCCTTATGTATGTTACAAAACGTTCTTGTCAACGGTTATAAATGACAGCGCTCCTCATCAAGGCCAGCTCCTTGTCGTGGGGATGGGGCTTAACAGTCACCAGGGACTGAAAACTAAGACTGGCCAGGCCTTCCTACAACCGAGCAAGACCACAGTCTGCTCTAGCAAGTTCAAGTGCTGAAGTCGGAGGCAACCAGCCAAAAGGCGCACAACAATCAGGATGCCACGCACTCAACGCATATGGAAGTATGTCTATAACCGAAAATCGATATGGCACTCGCCCTGTGATGGGCACTCAGGCAGGTGCAGCGCCGGGCCCTCAGCCTCGAAAGGGCCCAACCTCTATTACTGGATGTCCTTCTCAACCGCTCTGTGGAGTCAGGGGGCGAGAGAATAGAGCTACTGGCCAATCCAAAATAAGACCACTAAAAATAATGCACTGGAATGCTGAAGGCATCAACAGCAAAAGAGATGGGTACAGTAAAAAGATAGAATTAGAAAATATCCTACATGAAGAACAAATAAGCATATGTTGTTTGCAGGAAACCCATCTAAACAACGACATAGCCTTGAAGATTAGGGGATACCAGTGCTACCGATCGGACAGAATAAATAGACAAAAGGTTGGAATACTGACTCGTGTAAGGAACAACATTAATGCATGTCAGATTGAAGTGTATATGGATGGGGCGGAATATAAACTACTGCACCTCAGGACAGGAAATACAGACTTCCATCTACTTAACTATTACTGTCCGAGTGACCGCCCACTAGCACTAGACACAATTACATTAAAGAAAAAATAATTGTATGTGGAGACTTTAACAGCCACTCACAGAGCTGGGGCTATGAACATATGGACAAGAGAGGTGAAGAGCTTGAAAATTGGCAGGATGACAATGGGCTTATACTATTAAACCAGACAACAGATCCACCAACATTCTACTCCAGATCATGGCATACCACATCTACACCAGACCTTGCTTTCCATTCACCAGACCTGGATTGGAATATCACACGAATTGTTGGGAAACAACTTGGAGGCAGCGACCACCGACCAGTCTTTTTAGTGGTACAAAATAAGGCCGTCAGGGAGAGCAGCACTCTCTCCAGATGGAATTACAAAAAGGCAGACTGGAAAATGTATCAACACTACACCAGTGTACTGACTAAAGATATAAATACAGATAGAGACATCAACAAAATAGTTGATGAATTCAGTAGACTAATAATACAAGCTGCCAGTGAAACAATACCTAGAGGGGCACGGAAACACTACAAACCATACTGGAGTAGTGAACTAGAAGAACTGCACAATGACATGGAAACATCTCGAAAGCAAGCAGAAAATAACCCTTGCCAAGAACACCACAACAACTACCAGCATGCTAAAGCCAAATTTCAACGGGCTAAACTACAAGCCAGACGGAGAAGCTGGAAAGAGAAAACAGAGTCCTTGAATCTTGAACGAGACACAAGAAAAGTGTGGAAGCTTGTAAAACAGCTGAATGATGAGGGTACAGAAAGGAACACCAAAATTACACTGAAGAAGGATGGAAACATTCTAACAGGTAAACATGCAGCAAATTACTTTGCAGACTCCTTTGCAAATGACAATAATATTGAAATTAGCCTAGAAAAACGACAAGAGACCCGTTTAAAACAACAAAATGCAAGACAAGAAGAGACCACACATGAAGTAATGGAAACACCCATTACACAAAGAGAGCTAGAGTTGGCAATATCCAAATTAAAAATGAAAAAGTCACCAGGCAATGATGGAGTGTCCAATGAAATGATTAAGAACTTGGGAACTGCAGCTAAAGCAAAACTACTGCAGATCTACAACATTTGCTGGATCACAGGTAGAGTGCCACAGGCATGGAGAGAAGCAATTATGATACCATTACTAAAGCCAGGAAAAGATGGTTCAATGACATCCAGCTATAGACCAATCAGCCTTACAAGCTGTTTGTGTAAAACAATGGAACGTATAATCAATCTCAGACTGCAGTGGTACCTGGAAAGTGAAAATCTCCTTGTCCCACAACAAGCAGGCTTTAGACAGTGTTACTCTACCGAAGATCAAGCAACCTATCTTTCCCAGGAAATTGAAGATGCGTTTCAAGAAAAGAAACTGGTACTAGCAGCATGGATAGACCTAAAGAAAGCATTTGATAAGGTATGGAAGGAAGGGCTTTTGAAGAAACTGAGAAATTATGGAGTAAATGGCAGGATGTACAAATGGGTCAAAGAATACCTGCATAACAGGAGAGCCAGAGTGCAACTGGATGGTCTTAAGAGTAAGAAGGTCTTATTGCGCCAGGGCGTTCCACAAGGAGGGGTACTATCTCCAACACTTTTTCTGATCTACATCAATGACCTAGTTACTGAACTACCACATGGCATCAAAGTGGCAATGTATGCAGATGACTTGGTAATGTGGTGCACAGAGGAGTATGCAACAGTGGCCTCCAAATTGCTACAAAGAGCTATGAATGCACTGAATTCATGGACAAATAGATGGTGTATCAGCATCAATACAGACAAATGCAGTACTACACTTTTCACACTCTCCCCAAAACAAAAGGCAGGAGCCATCTACATAAACAATGAGCCTGTGAAAGAAGACATACAAGCTACATATCTCGGAGTTACATTTGATAACAAACTATCTTGGAAACAGCAGATAAATAAGGCAACCCAAAAAGCAAGGAGGAAATTGGCTATTCTAAGAAAGTTGTGTGGAACCACATGGGGTGCGAGTGGGAAAATACTCAGTAAAGTTTACCAACAGTGTATACGCCCACATTTAGAATATGGATCATCCGCATGGTGCTCAGCATCAAACACCACATTGCAAGAACTGGATAAAGTACAAAACCAGGCACTTAGGGTCATCACAGGAGCAATGAAATCAACACCAATATTGGAGATGGAGAAATTGTGGAGGATACCAGCACTGAGAGAACGGAGAGACACAAAGGTGCTGATACAGGCAGAAAAATTTGTATGCATGCCGAGACATCCAATGAAGGACAGATTCCAAAATCTTGCATTGGGACGACTTAAGAGAAGCAGCTTTATCCACCAAGCCAAGCGTATTAGTAGACAAACACCAGACATGCCAAGAGTTGTTAAACCCCTTCTGCCCATACCAGAACAGACTCCCTGGACAGATGAATCAGGATTATCAGTTCAAATACGGACAGAAGTGAAAGGAATAGTTGACAAAGAGGAACAAAATAGTCTACAGCGAAAAACAATAGCTCTCAGTTTCCTGGATGAAGAATACCCACAAGACCTATGGATTCGTGTGTACACAGATGGATCAGCACAGAATGCAGTAAAGAATGGGGGAGCAGGTGCATATATAGAGTACCCAAATAACACTAGGGATATGAATAAAATAGCAACAGGGAAATATTGTCACAATTATGATGCGGAAATACAAGCAATAAAGTTGGCAATAGAAAAACTGCTGAACAGTAATCTTAGCCCACAGCCTGTAGTGTTTTTGACAGATGCAAGATCAGTACTCCAGGCACTACAATCCAGAAAATTACCACATCTGCAGACCTTATTGACTGAACTCTGCAAGCACCACAGGGTTGCCCTGCAGTGGATCCCGTCTCACTGTGGAATACCAGGAAATGAGAAAGCAGATCAGTTGGCAAAGGAAGGTTCAACAGGCACACAACTAGATACACCAGTTACATACCATCATAAGAAACAGATAATCAAATCAATCAGAGGACCACAAGCCCCAAATCAGGATGCCTTTCTTTCATATGAATAGATATGAACAAGTTATCATTATACGCCTAAGAACAGGACACAATCGACTCCATAGTCACATGTATACAAAATTGAAGATCGGCACATCAACTACTTGTACATGTGGACAGGCACCCCAGACTGCTGAACACATACTTCAAGACTGCACTGAATATAGTAGACTGAGGAAAATCCATTGGCCCATAGATACAACACTACAGACAAAACTATATGGGCCACTGCAAGAATTACAAAAGACAGTAAAATTTATACAGGAAACGACATTGCAGATATAGACAATACTTCAGGCGAACGAAAGATAGATAGAAATGACAGCGCTGTCCTTATGTCAGTTACAAAACGTTCTTGTCAACGGTTATAAATGACAGCGCTGTCCTTATGTCTGTTACAAAACGTTCTTGTCAACGGTTATAAATGACAGCGCTGTCCTTATGTATGTTACAAAACGTTCTTGTCAACGGTTATAAATGACAGCGCTGTCCTTATGTATGTTACAAAACGTTCTTGTCAACGGTTATAAATGACAGCGCTGTCCTTATGTCAGTTACAAAACGTTCTTGTCAACGGTTATAAATGACAGCGCTGTCCTTATGTCTGTTACAAAACGTTCTTGTCAACGGTTATAAATGACAGCGCTGTCCTTATGTATGTTACAAAACGTTCTTGTCAACGGTTATAAATGACAGCGCTGTCCTTATGTCAGTTACAAAACGTTCTTGTCAACGGTTATAAATGACAGCGCTGTCCTTATGTCTGTTACAAAACGTTATTGTCAATGGTTATAAATGACAGCGCTGTCCTTATGTCTGTTACAAAACATCATCAATGATCAGCTATATCAAATGTTAAACCAGCAAAATGAACATGATTTTACAACATCAAATATCAAATGTTAAACCAGCAAAATGAACATGATTTTGCAACATCAAATATCAAATGTTAAACCAGCAAAATGAACATGATTTTACAACATCAAATATCAAATGTTAAACCAGCAAAATGAACATGATTTTACAACATCAAATATCAAATGTTCAAACTGTCCTATAATATGGCTGTGAAACATGGAAAACAACAAAAATGACAATCACAAAGAAACAGATTTAAAGATACTTTCATTAATGGAAGCTTGCGCAGAATAATAGGATGGAAATGGATGGACAAAATCACTAACATAGAACCATGGAAAATTGCCAGTCAAATACCGGTGGACTCAAAGATTAAACGAAGACAAAGGTGCTGGATGGGACAAACACTGCATAAGCCAACTGACAGTATTACACGACAGACATCTTTCTTTAATCACCAGGGGTAGAGACAAAGTGGAAGATCAAAATATTCTCGTGAAGACAAATGGAAGAAAAAAATGAAGACGATAGGGAAGACATGGAACGATCTTAAAGGAATGGCAAACAGAACGAATTGGAAAGGTGTTTGTTGAAGACCTATGCTCCACAGGGAGTTTAATGGAAGAAGAAGATGAAGTAGAAGAGACAAAAATATTATTATATTAAGTCAACATCAACATAATATCAATGATATATATCCTCTCTTCACACGAAGATGCCGTGGCTATCATCACGTCTCCTCATCATGAATGACATTCTTCTAATTTCATGAAGACATCCAAACATGTCTAATTTCATGAAGACATCCAAACATGTCTAATTTCATGAAGACATCCAAACATGTCTAATTTCATGAAGACATCCAAACATGTCTAATTTGAGTGACATTCATAATGAGCATTCTGTACACACACACACACACACACATACAAACACACACACACACACACACACGCACGCACGTACGCACGCACACACACACGCACACACACACACACGCACACACACACACAATATTGTTTACGACAGAGCACCTGAGAACTATCTTTCTTTTATATGTCAGCCTTACAGTAATATTCTTTCTAGAAACTTCATTACACAACACGATCCATTCTGATTTCTCTATTACATTATGATTACATCCATTCTGATTTTTCGATTACATCACCATTCCATCCATTCTGAGTTCTCTATTACATTGCCATTACATCCATTATGATTTCTCTATTACATCACCATTCCATCCATTCTGAATTCTCTATTATACTGTTCTCTCGTCACCTAACCCTGCACTTACACGTCTCGTAGCCATGTCATTACTGCACTATCTGCTAATATTTCTAATTCATCGCCAATTCTCTCATCTTTTCTAAATCGCTCATCCCTCGCTCTGTTTCATCTAAAAAATGTGATGTATCAACACAAACATCTTTACAGCTTTTCTTGTCCCACTTTTTCAAAGTATGTCTATCCTCTATAATCTTTGTCTCCGCATTCTTCACATCTTCATTATCTACTCTCAGAGTGAGAATTTGCTTATTGAAGTCCACTATTAAGTTTTCCTTTTCTGTTCCCTTTTCTTCCAGATATCTACTAGCAACTGTTATTCTTCTACACCAACTTCTCAATTTATCTTCCTCAAAATTGGCCTCAACATCTATATCTCTATATTGTTTCTTCTCCATTTCATCATATGCTTCTGTCTGTAGAGATTTGTCCTCAAATTCTTTAAACGTATCTGCCGCTGAAGTCTGTACTGAGTTTTCCTTCACTTCCGACTCATTTCCTCTAACTTCCTGCTCTTGTACAAGCAGTCTATTAAAGAGAACACTATCTTGTCTAATAGTCGGTAAATTTCTCCCTTGGTTGTCGTTACCACTGGCGACACTTTTTAATGTTTTCAGGAGAGCTGACCGAGGATATATTCTCCAATCTGAGACTCTATGTACATTCTCAGCTGAAACTTGAACAACCGAATCGGAATTGTCGAAGTGAACAAAGCCAAACCTCTTACTAACGCCATCTCGTTGTCTCTGAACAATACATGAAACAACAATCTCATATTGCTCGAAGTATCTAATCATTTCTTCATATTTGGTACCACTGCTGAGACCTCCAACAAAAACCCTACATCTAATGACATCTATTCTATGCATGATGAAACAGTATTCTCACGATTCTATTTAATCAATTTCAACTAATTTTAACAAAGGAAGGAATGAAACCGTGTTGCAACTTTGACTCTCCTTCACAAAACACTATTCTATTACTTCTAAACACACTCACAAGAACTAAGACGTTCTTTACTTAACAAAACTGTCAAATAAAACTGACACCTAAGAAAAAAAGGTCTTGTCCACGCGTGAATCCTTGGTGGTTACTTCAGGAATCTTAGAGCTGTCTTCTTGTTGAGATTGTACAGCTTTGATGATGTGTTGAACTGTTGGGTAGAAAAATGCTTGTTGCTGTAAATACATGAATGATTGGATACACAGCACAGTCACGTGATATACATGTTAGACATACATGATTGGATACACAGCACAGTCACGTGATATACATGTTAGACATACATGATTGGATACACAGCACAGTCACGTGATATACATGTTAGACATGCATGATTGGATACACAGCACAGTCACGTGATATACATGTTAGACATGCATGATTGGATACACAGCACAGTCACAAGATATACATGTTAGACATGCATGATTGGATACACAGCACAGTCACGAGATATGCATGTTAGACATGCATGATTGGATACACAGCACAGTCACGTGATATACATGTTAGACATGCATGATTGGATACACAGCACAGTCACGTGATATACATGTTAGACATGCATGATTGGATATACAGCACAGTCACGTGATATACATGTTAGCCATGCATGATTGGATACACAGCACTGTCACGTGATATACATGTTAGACATGCATGATTGGATACACAGCACAGTCACGTGATATACATGTTAGACATGCATGATTGGATACACAGCACAGTCACGTGATATACATGTTAGACGTGCATGATTGGTTACACAGCATCATCATCAAGTACAGGTTATTGGAGTAGGTGATCGTGTCTCTCCACAACTTTCGATCTCGGCAGCTATTTATCATTTCTGTTTGTTGACCTTCTGCCAAGCCATTCTCTTAAGCTGTCTGTTATTTTTTCTCTTTACTTCCCTCTATCTCTTCGTCCCTCAATTCTTCCAGTTGTTACAATATATTCCAGTTGTTCTCTTCTCATTACATGGGCAAAAATGATGATTGTTTCTTCCTAATATTGGAAATTAGCTCTCTTTTTGCTTTGACCTCTCTCAGAACATTTTCATTACTCTTCTTAGCTGTCCATGGTACTCTCATCATTCTTTTGTAAAACCACATTTCTACAGACTCCAGTGATTTTCTTGTCGGTTGTCCTATTGTCCATGATTCGCATCCATATGTTAAGACTGGCTCTACATAACAATTAAGAACTCTTTTTCTTGCTTCTATTGTCAAAAATGGATTGCATAGTATCTTCCTCATTTTTTGGAAAGCTGCTTTAGCCTGAGCCATTCTGCATCTCACCTCTTTTGTACATTTTCCGTCTGAGATTAACAAAGTTCCCAAATATTTTAATTCATTTACCTGTTTTAATAGTGGTCCACTTGTCTTTATTTTGCACTGAGGTGATGTCTTTTTCTTTGTTGTTACCATTACCTCTGTCTTTTTTATTTTAAGGCTGAGTCCTTCATTTTTGCTTTGTCTCACTATAATGTCCAACATTTCTTGTAACTCATTTTCACTCTTAGCGATTAAGACTGTATCATCAGCATACCTTAGATTATTTATATTATCACCTCCAATTGTTATTCCAGGAATGTCCATTATGGATCTTAAAATAATGTCACTATAAATATTTAAAGAATCTGGTGACAGCACACAACCTTGCCTAACACCCTGTTTTATTTGTTGAAACATTCCCAATTGGTTTCCAGTTCTTATGGCCGCTGTTTGTTGCCAGTACATGTTCTTTATTATTCTTAGATCTTTGCTGTCTACGTTTATCCTTTCTAAAATTTTGATTATTTCTTGGTGCTTTACTTTGTCAAATGCCTTGGTGTAATCTATGAAACATTGGTATAGATCAGTTTTCATCTCTATGGTTCTTTCTACTAAAGATCTTATGATATAAATGGCAATGCTTGTTCCTTTATCTCTAACAAAACCATACTGTTCATCGCTAATTTCTGGACTGATTTTGTTTCGCACTCTTCGCATGATGATTCTTAGTAATATCTTAGTCATATGACTCATAAGGCTTATTGTGCGATGATCATCGCATTCAATCGCAACTGATTCGCTGTTGTAGATATCATTCAATATTTTTGTTATTATTTCTATTCCAAAATCACCCACGGCTTCAATCTCTTCTTTAGTTATGTTATCTGGTCCAGGAGCTTTGCCTGCTTTCATATTGCGCAAGGCATCTTCCACTTCTTCTGTGAGTATTTTTGGTCCTTCTCCATTATCCTTTATATTTACTTCAGTTCGTTCATAATTATAAAGATCTTTAATGTATTCTGTCCATCGTTCCCTTATGTTTTCTTGATCAATCAACAGTTCTCCTTCCTTTGACCTTAGACATCCATTTTTTAATTGCGTTTATCTTCCTGTTAATTCCTCAAGCAGACTTAAGCAGACATAGTCATATTATATACATGTTAGACGTGCATGATTGGATACACAGCACGGTCACGAGATATACATGTTAGACGTGCATGATTGGATACACAGCATAGTCATGTGGTTTATATGTTAGACATGCATGATTGATACACAGCACGGTCACGTGATATACATGTCAGACGTGCATGTTTGGATACACAGCACAGTCACGTGGTATACTTGCTAGACATGCATGATTGGATACACAGCACGGTCACGAGATATACATGTCAGACATACATGATTGGATACACAGTACGGTCACGAGATATACATGTTAGACATACATGATTGGATACACAGCACGGTCACGAGATATACATGTTAGACATACATGATTGGATACACAGCACGGTCACGAGATATACATGTTAGACATACATGATTGGATACACAGCACGGTCACGAGATATACATGTTAGACATACATGATTGGATACACAGCACAGTCACGCGGTTTACATGTATTTAACACATTTTTCACCCTAGCCCAGTATTGAGACATACATGTGTTAAACATCATATGTTAATCCAGTATTGAGACATACATGTATTAAACGTCATATCTTAGCCCAGTATTGAGACATACATGTATTAAACGTCATATGTTAGTCGAGTATTGAGACATAAATGTATTAAACGTCATATGTTAGTCCAGTATTGAGACATACATGTATTAAACGTCATATGTTAGCCCAGTATTGAGACATACATGTATTAAACGTCATATGTTAGTCCAGTATTGAGACATACATGTATTAAACGTCATATGTTATAGACTGGAGATGGACGCAAGTGTGTTATGTGCTCGCCAAGTGCGACGCTTCTACCTAGCATATTTAACATAAACATGATATCTTCTTTGACACTGATTTTATTTTCCCGCTGTAATCGATACTTCACCGCAAGATTGATTAATTTGTTTCTAGGGCACCACTGGGAGATGGAGTTGGATCTTTATCAGTTCGAGTTCAATCATCTTAAAAAGACAATCATATTAAGTCTGTGGCCTCTCTCACCCGATGTTTTCAAGTCCCCGGTAGAAACCTTCCCTGTTTTGTGTATGACCATAAGACTGTCACAGCTGTCATTGTCTGCTTAAGTCAAAATATGGCAGTCATTTGAGTCAACATTTCCTATGTCTCTGATGTCATGCGTCAGACCGCCAAGGGAACAGTTTCATTTCTCGTTCCCTGTAGAGTGACGAAAGCAACGAGACAAATTATCGAGATGTTGTTATACAATTGACAGACAAGCTACCCTGCTTCCACAATATTCAATCTTGTTTATTCTGGTTCCCAGTCTAGTCTGGTTCTGTTTGTGAGGCAAGCCTTCTAGCATTGCCCCTGCCTGTACGGCTATAGCTGTTTTCACTGCTCCCGTCACTGCGTCATAGTGAAGACACGTCTTTAAGGGAGGTAATTCTACAGTAGACAAGAACATTAATTAGGATAAGGCTGTAATTGTTAGTCATTCTTGATTTTTGTTGGTTGGAAGGGAAATAACATAGTGAAACAAGTACTGTCACAGTACTGTGACAACTGACATTAGCCAAGATGACTGGCAACCGATAATTCGTTGGTTGTATCCCACCATTAATGACGTGACGAGAGTTAATTTATCAGCGGTAACATTAATGACGTGTCACAGTGTATAATGTCGGAGTTGAAGAAAAGTGAAAGAAGCAACAATAACAGCCATTATGCCACATGATCCATCAGAAACAAAATTAAAATAGACATTTCTGACATTATTGTTATTGTCAATCACGTGATTTCCCCAAGATCAGGTTACTTTGACACTTGAAGTAAATGGACGTCCTAGAGTTGCAATTATTAGCTTCACCGCCAGCCTAGTTCTCGGTTGATGTACGATCAATGCTTCGATATTTACATGTCTCCTGTGACCTTTGAGGGATGATCCTGAAGAAAGCCAGTAATTTTTGTGTGATCCCTCCAGGATAGTGTTTGAGGTCGTCATTTCTTTTAACTTAACAAAGTTACGATCAACATTCTCTTTGTCTGGTTATGTTCAGGGGAAATCACTGACAGTAACACCAGGCATATATCGATAACTCTGTGTGTCATTGACCTTGAGTAACATCTTATTTCCAACAAACCGTTAGTCCATATTTCAGATGAATATTGACTCGGTACATTATTACAAGAATTTATCGTTGTTCTTTATCTAAGATGTACACAATATAAAAGATCTGAGAGAATAGTCGGTCAGAAAATACACCAAAGGTAGCGATTGACGAAATAAGAGTGCAGGAACAGGCCTATCAGTCACGATTGTCTCTTGTTCCGACTTGGCTTTTCTTTGATTTGTTTCCTGCCACATTAACTCCTTGAACTCCACAAACAACAGTGACGTGTACACAGATACCTTCATGGACTGTTCATGTTTGATGCTGCAGTTGGGAGAAATTTGATGGGGCGAGAATGTTGATGGACGGTGGGGAATGTTGATTGTTTGCGGGCATTAGGAATTTATTGATGCGAGAACTGTAGCACATAGCGGCAAGCACTGGTTTGAATAATTTAAAATATTCTCTATTATATAATCTATTATGTGTCAAATACTAATCTCTTTGTTCAACTTAAAGCTCTTCTTAACGGATCTGAATAAAATCAGTCACATATTTCTTCAAAAATCATCTTGACCACTCCCCTTCCACTCAGTTTGTGGAACCTCCTTCTTGACCACTTCCATTCCACTCAGTTTGTGGAACCTCTTTCTTGACCACATCCCCTTCCACTCAGTTTGTGGAACCTCTTCCTTGACCACTTCCCTTCCAATCAGTTTGTGGAACCTCTTCCTTGACCACTTCCCTTCCAATCAGTTTGTGGAACCTCTTTCTTGACCACATCCCCTTCCACTCAGTTTGTGGAACCTCTTCCTTGACCACTTCCCTTCCACTCAGTTTGTGGAACCTCTTCCTTGACCACATCCCCTCCACTCAGTTTGTGGAACCTCCTTCCTGACCACTTCCCTACCACTCAGTTTGTGGAACCTCTTCCTTGACCACTATCCCTACCACTCAGTTTGTGGAACCTCTTCCTTGACCACTATCCCTACCACTCAGTTTGTGGAACCTCTTTCTTGACCACATCCCCTTCCACTCAGTTTGTGGAACCTCTTCCTTGACCACTTCCCCTCCACTCTGTTGTTGAGCCCCTTAGCCATGAGTCCACTACTAAACAAAACCAAATTTGGGGCTTTTATTTTGGCAATTGATTTTGATAATAGAGACCTTATGACCTTTAGTACAAGGCAAATGTTTGAAGTAATCAACTACTCGTTTATATGTTGTTTGATCGCATTTTTTGGTATAGTCACTAACGCCATCAACATAATCGTGTTCTGCAGACAAGGATTTAAGAACACGATGACCATCAGTTTCATGGCTCTGGCCATCTCTGACATGAGTTGTCTCATAACTCTCGAGTGGTTCAGTATCGGAATCAACCCTCTAATATTCAACTTCGAGGCTTCCTCAATTACAGCAGAAATATATTCCATCACAGGCGGGTTGCCTCATGTTACGTTTGGACGTATTACCAGCTGGATCACGGCCTACATCACAGCAGAGCGGTGTCTGTGTATAACAGCCCCACTGGCAGTCAGGAACATCATCACCACAACTAGAACTATCATCACACTGATTGTCATTTACATCATTAATATAGGTGTCCTGATTCCCGAGTACACCACAGCTTACATCGGATGGAAGTTCTTTTCTGACAGAAACGTTACCCTCATAGGTGTTGTCATGTCTACTGACTATGAGCAAACTGAGGGCGTGGTCTTCCTCCTGCACGCTGTGCTTGTACTGACATCTTTCGCGTGCGTGACTGTCCTGACTTTTGTGTTGGTGATAAAGCTCAAAGTTGCATCGCAGTGGCGACGCCAAGCCACACGAAGCAAAGATCATTCTGAAGATATGTCCACCAAGGAGAAGAAAGCCACCAGGATGGTCGCCATGATCTCCGGCCTCCTCATCATCACCTACTCTCCGGGTATCATGTTCTCTCTTGTATCATTCTTTCAGCCAAAGTTTGGAATTTTTGGCGTCTATCAGAATTTGTTCTTTGTCGTTTGGTCGTTTGGTTTCATATTTAGCGCCATCAACTCCAGCGTCAACATCTTCATGTACTACAGCATGAGCTCCAAGTACAGAGAGATCTTCAATCAGATTTTTTACAAGTCGACAATAAACCACGATGATCGTTACTGTCATTAGTTGACGCCAGAGAAGACGATAGTGAGGTCAAGAGGTGAAATGGGAAAATTGAAATGAAAAACTACAGCATAACTGACAAGAGAAAATATTTGAGATATCGACATTGCAGGATGACCATGAAACGTAGTTAGGAATACTTGTAAATAGTAGCACTTTGTAAGATTGCTTTCATGGCATCGTTAGCTTTTTTTGTGCTAAAGCATGTTAGAAGTTAGATATATCTAGAATGTCTAATGTTGTAACAGGGAACGTTCTATTGATGAGATATATCTAGAATGTCTAATGTTGTAACAGGGAATGTGCTATTGATGAGATATATCTAGAATGTCTAATGTTGTAACAGGGAATGTTCTATTGATGAGATATATCTAGAATGTCTAATGTTGCAAAAGGTTATGTTCTATTGATGAGATATATCTAGAATGTCTAATGTTGTAACAGGGAATGTGCTATTGATGAGATATATCTAGAATGTCTAATGTTGTAACAGGGAATGTTCTATTGATGAGATATATCTAGAATGTCTAATGTTGCAAAAGGTTATGTTCTATTGATGAGATATATCTAGAATGTCTAATGTTGTAACAGGGAATGTGATATTGATGAGATATATCTAGAATGTCTAATGTTATAACAGGGAACGTTCTATTGATGAGATATATCTAGAATGTCTAATGTTGTAACAGGGAATTTTCTATTGATGAGATATTTCTAGAATCTATTGTTGTAACAGGGAATGTTCTATTGATGAGATATATCTAGAATGTCTAACGTTGTAACAGGGAATGTTCTATTGATGAGATATATCTAGAATGTCTAATGTTGTAACAGGGAACGTTCTATTGATGAGATATATCTAGAATGTCTAATGTTGTAACAGGGAATGTGCTATTGATGACATATATCTAGAATGTCTAATGTTGTAACAGGGAACGTTCTATTGATGAGATATATCTAGAATGTCTAATGTTGTAACAGGGAATCTTCTATTGAGGAGATATATCTAGAATGTCTAGTACCGTTAGAAGGAATGTTCTATTTATGAGATATGTCTAGAATGTCTAATGTTGTAACAGGGAATGATCTATTGAGGAGATATATCTAGAATGTCTAGTACCGTTAGAAGGAATGTTCTATTGATGAGATATATCTAGAATGTCTAATGTTGTAACAGGGAATGTTCTACTGATGAGATATATCTAGAATGTCTAATGTTGTAACAGGGAATGTGCTATTGATGAGATATATCTAGAATGTCTAATGTTGTAACAGGGAATGTGCTATTGATGAGATATATCTAGAATGTCTAATGTTGTAACAGGGAATGTTCTATTGATGAGATATATCTAGAATGTCTAATGTTGCAAAAGGTTATGTTCTATTGATGAGATATATCTAGAATGTCTAATGTTGTAACAGGGAATGTGATATTGATGAGATATATCTAGAATGTCTAATGTTATAACAGGGAACGTTCTATTGATGAGATATATCTAGAATGTCTAATGTTGTAACAGGGAATTTTCTATTGATGAGATATTTCTAGAATCTATTGTTGTAACAGGGAATGTTCTATTGATGAGATATATCTAGAATGTCTAACGTTGTAACAGGGAATGTTCTATTGATGAGATATATCTAGAATGTCTAATGTTGTAACAGGGAACGTTCTATTGATGAGATATATCTAGAATGTCTAATGTTGTAACAGGGAATGTGCTATTGATGACATATATCTAGAATGTCTAATGTTGTAACAGGGAACGTTCTATTGATGAGATATATCTAGAATGTCTAATGTTGTAACAGGGAATCTTCTATTGAGGAGATATATCTAGAATGTCTAGTACCGTTAAAAGGAATGTTCTATTTATGAGATATGTCTAGAATGTCTAATGTTGTAACAGGGAATGATCTATTGAGGAGATATATCTAGAATGTCTAGTACCGTTAGAAGGAATGTTCTATTGATGAGATATATCTAGAATGTCTAATGTTGTAACATGGAATGTTCTACTGATGAGATATATCTAGAATGTCTAATGTTGTAACAGGGAATGTGCTATTGATGAGATATATCTAGAATGTCTAATGTTGTAACAGGGAATGTGCTATTGATGAGATATATGTAGAATGTCTAATGTTGTAACAGGGAATGTGCTATTGATGAGATATATCTAGAATGTCTAATGTTGTAAGAGGGAACGTTCTATTGATGAGATATATCTAGAATGTCTAATGTTGTAACAGGAAATTTTCTATTGATGAGATATTTCTAGAATCTATTGTTGTAACAGGGAATGTTCTATTGATGAGATATATCTAGAAATTATAATGTTGTAACAGGGAATCTTCTATTGAGGAGATATATCTAGAATGTCTAGTACCGTTAGATGGAATGTTCTATTGATGAGATATGTCTAGAATGTCTAATGTTGTAACCGGGAATGATCTATTGAGGAGATATATCTAGAATGTCTAGTACCGTTAGAAGGAATGTTCTATTGATGAGATATATCTAGAATGTCTAATGTTGTAACAGGGAATGTTCTACTGATGAGATATGTCTAGAATATCTAATTATGTAACAGGGAATGTTCTATTGATGAGATATATCTAGAATATCTAATGTTGTAACAGGGAATGTTCTATTGATGATATATATCTAGAATGTCTAATGTTGTAACAGGGAATGTTCTAGTGATGAGATATATCTAGAATATCTAATGTTGTAACAGGGAATGTTCTATTGATGAGATATATCTAGAATGTCTAGTACCGTTAGAAGGAATGTTCTATTGATGAGATACGTCTAGAATGTCTAATGTTGTAACAGGGAATGATCTATTGAGGGAGGAGATATATCTAGAATGTTTAGTACCGTTAGAAGGAATGTTCTATTGATTAGATATATCTAAAATGTCTAATGTTGTAACAGGGAATGTTCTATTGATGAGAAATATCTAGAATGTCTAATGTTGTAACAGGGAATGTTCTATTGATGAGATATATCTAGAATGTCTAATGTTGTAACAGGGAATGTTCTATTGATGAGATATATCTAGAATGTCTAATGTTGTAACAGGGAATGTTTTATTGTTGAGATATATCTAGAATGTCTAATGTTGTAACAGGGAATGTTCTATTGATGAGATATATCTAGAATGTCTAATGTTGTAACAGGGAATGTTCTATTGATGAGATATATCTAGAAATTCTAATGTTGTAACAGGGAATCTTCTATTGAGGAGATATATCTAGAATGTCTAGTACCGTTAGAAAGAATGTTCTATTGATGAGATATGTCATGAATGTATAATGTTGTAACAGGGAATGATCTATTGAGGAGATATATCTAGAATGTCTAGTACCGTTAGAAGGAATGTTCTATTGATTAGATATATCTAGAATGTCTAATGTTGTAACAGGGAATGTTCTATTGATGAGAAATATCTAGAATGTGTAATGTTGTAACAGGGAATGTTCTATTGATGAGATATATCTAGAATGTCTAATGTTGTAACAGGGAATGTTCTATTGATGAGATATATCTAGAATGTCTAATGTTGTAACAGGGAATCTTCTATTGATGAGATATATCTAGAATGTCTAATGTTGTAACAGGGAATGTTCTATTGATGAGATATATCTAGAATGTCTAATGTTGTAACAGGGAATGTTCTATTGACGAGATATATCTAGAATGTCCAATGTTGTAACAGGGAATGTTCTATTGATGAGATATATCTAGAATGTCTAATGTTGTAACAGGGAATGTTCTATTGATGAGATATATCTAGAATGTCTAATGTTGTAACAGGGAATGTTCTATTGATGAGATATATCTAGAATGTCCAATGTTGTAACAGGAAATGTTCTATTGATGAGATATATCTAGAATGTCCAATGTTGTAACAGGGAATGTTCTATTGATGAGATATATCTAGAATGTCTAATGTTGTAACAGGGAATGTTCTATTGTTGAGATATATCTAGAAAGTCTAATGTTGTAACAGGGAATGTTCTATTGATGAGATATATCTAGAATGTCTAATGTTGTAACAGGGAATTTTCTATTGATGAGATATTTCTAGAATCTATTGTTGTAACAGGGAATGTTCTATTGATGAGATATATCTAGAATGTCTAACGTTGTAACAGGGAATGTTCTATTGATGAGATATATCTAGAATGTCTAATGTTGTAACAGGGAACGTTCTATTGATGAGATATATCTAGAATGTCTAATGTTGTAACAGGGAATGTGCTATTGATGAGATATATCTAGAATGTCTAATGTTGTAACAGGGAATGTTCTATTGATGAGATATATCTAGAATGTCTAATGTTGCAAAAGGTTATGTTCTATTGATGAGATATATCTAGAATGTCTAATGTTGTAACAGGGAATGTGATATTGATGAGATATATCTAGAATGTCTAATGTTATAACAGGGAACGTTCTATTGATGAGATATATCTAGAATGTCTAATGTTGTAACAGGGAATTTTCTATTGATGAGATATTTCTAGAATCTATTGTTGTAACAGGGAATGTTCTATTGATGAGATATATCTAGAATGTCTAACGTTGTAACAGGGAATGTTCTATTGATGAGATATATCTAGAATGTCTAATGTTGTAACAGGGAACGTTCTATTGATCAGATATATCTAGAATGTCTAATGTTGTAACAGGGAATGTGCTATTGATGACATATATCTAGAATGTCTAATGTTGTAACAGGGAACGTTCTATTGATGAGATATATCTAGAATGTCTAATGTTGTAACAGGGAATCTTCTATTGAGGAGATATATCTAGAATGTCTAGTACCGTTAGAAGGAATGTTCTATTGATGAGATATGTCTAGAATGTCTAATGTTGTAACAGGGAATGATCTATTGAGGAGATATATCTAGAATGTCTAGTACCGTTAGAAGGAATGTTCTATTGATGAGATATATCTAGAATGTCTAATGTTGTAACAGGGAATGTTCTACTGATGAGATATATCTAGAATGTCTAATGTTGTAACAGGGAATGTGCTATTGATGAGATATATCTAGAATGTCTAATGTTGTAAAAGGGAATGTGCTATTGATGAGATATATCTAGAATGTCTAATGTTGTAACAGGGAATGTGCTATTGATGAGATATATCTAGAATGTCTAATGTTGTAACAGGGAACGTTCTATTGATGAGATATATCTAGAATGTCTAATTTTGTAACAGGAAATTTTCTATTGATGAGATATTTCTAGAATCTATTGTTGTAACAGGGAATGTTCTATTGATGAGATATATCTAGAAATTCTAATGTTGTAACAGGGAATCTTCTATTGAGGAGATATATCTAGAATGTCTAGTACCGTTAGATGGAATTTTCTATTGATGAGATATGTCTAGAATGTCTAAAGTTGTAACAGGGAATGATCTATTGAGGAGATATATCTAGAATGTCTAGTACCGTTAGAAGGAATGTTCTATTGATGAGATATATCTAGAATGTCTAATGTTGTAACAGGGAATGTTCTACTGATGAGATATGTCTAGAATATCTAATTTTGTAACAGGGAATGTTCTAGTGATGAGATATATCTAGAATATCTAATGTTGTAACAGGGAATGTTCTATTGATGAGATATATCTAGAATGTCTAATGTTGTAACAGGGAATGTGCTATTGATGAGATATATCTAGAATGTCTAATGTTGTAACAGGGAACGTTCTATTGATGAGATATATCTAGAATGTCTAATGTTGTAACAGGAAATTTTCTATTGATGAGATATTTCTAGAATCTATTGTTGTAACAGGGAATGTTCTATTGATGAGATATATCTAGAAATTCTAATGTTGTAACAGGGAATCTTCTATTGAGGAGATATATCTAGAATGTCTAGTACCGTTAGAAGGAATGTTCTATTGATGAGATATATCTAGAATGTCTAATGTTGTAACAGGGAATGTTCTACTGATGAGATATGTCTAGAATATCTAATTTTGTAACAGGGAATGTTCTATTGATAAGATATATCTAGAATATCTAATGTTGTAACAGGGAATGTTCTATTGATGATATATATCTAGAATGTCTAATGTTGTAACAGGGAATGTTCTAGTGATGAGATATATCTAGAATATCTAATGTTGTAACAGGGAATGTTCTATTGATGAGATATATCTAGAATGTCTAGTACCGTTAGAAGGAATGTTCTATTGATGAGATACGTCTAGAATGTCTAATGTTGTAACAGGGAATGATCTATTGAGGGAGGAGATATATCTAGAATGTCTAGTACCGTTAGAAGGAATGTTCTATTGATTAGATATATCTAAAATGTCTAATGTTGTAACAGGGAATGTTCTATTGATGAGAAATATCTAGAATGTCTAATGTTGTAACAGGGAATGTTCTATTGATGAGATATATCTAGAATGTCTAATGTTGTAACAGGGAATGTTCTATTGATGAGATATATCTAGAATGTCTAATGTTGTAACAGGGAATGTTTTATTGTTGAGATATATCTAGAATGTCTAATGTTGTAACAGGGAATGTTCTATTGATGAGATATATCTAGAATGTCCAATGTTGTAACAGGGAATGTTCTATTGATGAGATATATCTAGAAATTCTAATGTTGTAACAGGGAATCTTCTATTGAGGAGATATATCTAGAATGTCTAGTACCGTTAGAAGGAATGTTCTATTGATGAGATATATCTAGAATGTCTAATGTTGTAACAGGGAATGTTCTACTGATGAGATATGTCTAGAATATCTAATTTTGTAACAGGGAATGTTCTATTGATAAGATATATCTAGAATATCTAATGTTGTAACAGGGAATGTTCTATTGATGATATATATCTAGAATGTCTAATGTTGTAACAGGGAATGTTCTAGTGATGAGATATATCTAGAATATCTAATGTTGTAACAGGGAATGTTCTATTGATGAGATATATCTAGAATGTCTAGTACCGTTAGAAGGAATGTTCTATTGATGAGATACGTCTAGAATGTCTAATGTTGTAACAGGGAATGATCTATTGAGGGAGGAGATATATCTAGAATGTCTAGTACCGTTAGAAGGAATGTTCTATTGATTAGATATATCTAAAATGTCTAATGTTGTAACAGGGAATGTTCTATTGATGAGAAATATCTAGAATGTCTAATGTTGTAACAGGGAATGTTCTATTGATGAGATATATCTAGAATGTCTAATGTTGTAACAGGGAATGTTCTATTGATGAGATATATCTAGAATGTCTAATGTTGTAACAGGGAATGTTTTATTGTTGAGATATATCTAGAATGTCTAATGTTGTAACAGGGAATGTTCTATTGATGAGATATATCTAGAATGTCCAATGTTGTAACAGGGAATGTTCTATTGATGAGATATATCTAGAAATTCTAATGTTGTAACAGGGAATGTTCTATTGATGAGATATATCTAGAATGTCTAATGTTGCAAAAGGTTATGTTCTATTGATGAGATATATCTAGAATGTCTAATGTTGTAACAGGGAATGTGATATTGATGAGATATATCTAGAATGTCTAATGTTATAACAGGGAACGTTCTATTGATGAGATATATCTAGAATGTCTAATGTTGTAACAGGGAATTTTCTATTGATGAGATATTTCTAGAATCTATTGTTGTAACAGGGAATGTTCTATTGATGAGATATATCTAGAATGTCTAACGTTGTAACAGGGAATGTTCTATTGATGAGATATATCTAGAATGTCTAATGTTGTAACAGGGAACGTTCTATTGATGAGATATATCTAGAATGTCTAATGTTGTAACAGGGAATGTGCTATTGATGACATATATCTAGAATGTCTAATGTTGTAACAGGGAACGTTCTATTGATGAGATATATCTAGAATGTCTAATGTTGTAACAGGGAATCTTCTATTGAGGAGATATATCTAGAATGTCTAGTACCGTTAGAAGGAATGTTCTATTTATGAGATATGTCTAGAATGTCTAATGTTGTAACAGGGAATGATCTATTGAGGAGATATATCTAGAATGTCTAGTACCGTTAGAAGGAATGTTCTATTGATGAGATATATCTAGAATGTCTAATGTTGTAACAGGGAATGTTCTACTGATGAGATATATCTAGAATGTCTAATGTTGTAACAGGGAATGTGCTATTGATGAGATATATCTAGAATGTCTAATGTTGTAACAGGGAATGTGCTATTGATGAGATATATCTAGAATGTCTAATGTTGTAACAGGGAATGTTCTATTGATGAGATATATCTAGAATGTCTAATGTTGCAAAAGGTTATGTTCTATTGATGAGATATATCTAGAATGTCTAATGTTGTAACAGGGAATGTGATATTGATGAGATATATCTAGAATGTCTAATGTTATAACAGGGAACGTTCTATTGATGAGATATATCTAGAATGTCTAATGTTGTAACAGGGAATTTTCTATTGATGAGATATTTCTAGAATCTATTGTTGTAACAGGGAATGTTCTATTGATGAGATATATCTAGAATGTCTAACGTTGTAACAGGGAATGTTCTATTGATGAGATATATCTAGAATGTCTAATGTTGTAACAGGGAACGTTCTATTGATGAGATATATCTAGAATGTCTAATGTTGTAACAGGGAATGTGCTATTGATGACATATATCTAGAATGTCTAATGTTGTAACAGGGAACGTTCTATTGATGAGATATATCTAGAATGTCTAATGTTGTAACAGGGAATCTTCTATTGAGGAGATATATCTAGAATGTCTAGTACCGTTAAAAGGAATGTTCTATTTATGAGATATGTCTAGAATGTCTAATGTTGTAACAGGGAATGATCTATTGAGGAGATATATCTAGAATGTCTAGTACCGTTAGAAGGAATGTTCTATTGATGAGATATATCTAGAATGTCTAATGTTGTAACATGGAATGTTCTACTGATGAGATATATCTAGAATGTCTAATGTTGTAACAGGGAATGTGCTATTGATGAGATATATCTAGAATGTCTAATGTTGTAACAGGGAATGTGCTATTGATGAGATATATGTAGAATGTCTAATGTTGTAACAGGGAATGTGCTATTGATGAGATATATCTAGAATGTCTAATGTTGTAAGAGGGAACGTTCTATTGATGAGATATATCTAGAATGTCTAATGTTGTAACAGGAAATTTTCTATTGATGAGATATTTCTAGAATCTATTGTTGTAACAGGGAATGTTCTATTGATGAGATATATCTAGAAATTATAATGTTGTAACAGGGAATCTTCTATTGAGGAGATATATCTAGAATGTCTAGTACCGTTAGATGGAATGTTCTATTGATGAGATATGTCTAGAATGTCTAATGTTGTAACCGGGAATGATCTATTGAGGAGATATATCTAGAATGTCTAGTACCGTTAGAAGGAATGTTCTATTGATGAGATATATCTAGAATGTCTAATGTTGTAACAGGGAATGTTCTACTGATGAGATATGTCTAGAATATCTAATTATGTAACAGGGAATGTTCTATTGATGAGATATATCTAGAATATCTAATGTTGTAACAGGGAATGTTCTATTGATGATATATATCTAGAATGTCTAATGTTGTAACAGGGAATGTTCTAGTGATGAGATATATCTAGAATATCTAATGTTGTAACAGGGAATGTTCTATTGATGAGATATATCTAGAATGTCTAGTACCGTTAGAAGGAATGTTCTATTGATGAGATACGTCTAGAATGTCTAATGTTGTAACAGGGAATGATCTATTGAGGGAGGAGATATATCTAGAATGTTTAGTACCGTTAGAAGGAATGTTCTATTGATTAGATATATCTAAAATGTCTAATGTTGTAACAGGGAATGTTCTATTGATGAGAAATATCTAGAATGTCTAATGTTGTAACAGGGAATGTTCTATTGATGAGATATATCTAGAATGTCTAATGTTGTAACAGGGAATGTTCTATTGATGAGATATATCTAGAATGTCTAATGTTGTAACAGGGAATGTTTTATTGTTGAGATATATCTAGAATGTCTAATGTTGTAACAGGGAATGTTCTATTGATGAGATATATCTAGAATGTCTAATGTTGTAACAGGGAATGTTCTATTGATGAGATATATCTAGAAATTCTAATGTTGTAACAGGGAATCTTCTATTGAGGAGATATATCTAGAATGTCTAGTACCGTTAGAAAGAATGTTCTATTGATGAGATATGTCATGAATGTATAATGTTGTAACAGGGAATGATCTATTGAGGAGATATATCTAGAATGTCTAGTACCGTTAGAAGGAATGTTCTATTGATTAGATATATCTAGAATGTCTAATGTTGTAACAGGGAATGTTCTATTGATGAGAAATATCTAGAATGTGTAATGTTGTAACAGGGAATGTTCTATTGATGAGATATATCTAGAATGTCTAATGTTGTAACAGGGAATGTTCTATTGATGAGATATATCTAGAATGTCTAATGTTGTAACAGGGAATCTTCTATTGATGAGATATATCTAGAATGTCTAATGTTGTAACAGGGAATGTTCTATTGATGAGATATATCTAGAATGTCTAATGTTGTAACAGGGAATGTTCTATTGACGAGATATATCTAGAATGTCCAATGTTGTAACAGGGAATGTTCTATTGATGAGATATATCTAGAATGTCTAATGTTGTAACAGGGAATGTTCTATTGATGAGATATATCTAGAATGTCTAATGTTGTAACAGGGAATGTTCTATTGATGAGATATATCTAGAATGTCCAATGTTGTAACAGGAAATGTTCTATTGATGAGATATATCTAGAATGTCCAATGTTGTAACAGGGAATGTTCTATTGATGAGATATATCTAGAATGTCTAATGTTGTAACAGGGAATGTTCTATTGTTGAGATATATCTAGAAAGTCTAATGTTGTAACAGGGAATGTTCTATTGATGAGATATATCTAGAATGTCTAATGTTGTAACAGGGAATTTTCTATTGATGAGATATTTCTAGAATCTATTGTTGTAACAGGGAATGTTCTATTGATGAGATATATCTAGAATGTCTAACGTTGTAACAGGGAATGTTCTATTGATGAGATATATCTAGAATGTCTAATGTTGTAACAGGGAACGTTCTATTGATGAGATATATCTAGAATGTCTAATGTTGTAACAGGGAATGTGCTATTGATGAGATATATCTAGAATGTCTAATGTTGTAACAGGGAATGTTCTATTGATGAGATATATCTAGAATGTCTAATGTTGCAAAAGGTTATGTTCTATTGATGAGATATATCTAGAATGTCTAATGTTGTAACAGGGAATGTGATATTGATGAGATATATCTAGAATGTCTAATGTTATAACAGGGAACGTTCTATTGATGAGATATATCTAGAATGTCTAATGTTGTAACAGGGAATTTTCTATTGATGAGATATTTCTAGAATCTATTGTTGTAACAGGGAATGTTCTATTGATGAGATATATCTAGAATGTCTAACGTTGTAACAGGGAATGTTCTATTGATGAGATATATCTAGAATGTCTAATGTTGTAACAGGGAACGTTCTATTGATCAGATATATCTAGAATGTCTAATGTTGTAACAGGGAATGTGCTATTGATGACATATATCTAGAATGTCTAATGTTGTAACAGGGAACGTTCTATTGATGAGATATATCTAGAATGTCTAATGTTGTAACAGGGAATCTTCTATTGAGGAGATATATCTAGAATGTCTAGTACCGTTAGAAGGAATGTTCTATTGATGAGATATGTCTAGAATGTCTAATGTTGTAACAGGGAATGATCTATTGAGGAGATATATCTAGAATGTCTAGTACCGTTAGAAGGAATGTTCTATTGATGAGATATATCTAGAATGTCTAATGTTGTAACAGGGAATGTTCTACTGATGAGATATATCTAGAATGTCTAATGTTGTAACAGGGAATGTGCTATTGATGAGATATATCTAGAATGTCTAATGTTGTAAAAGGGAATGTGCTATTGATGAGATATATCTAGAATGTCTAATGTTGTAACAGGGAATGTGCTATTGATGAGATATATCTAGAATGTCTAATGTTGTAACAGGGAACGTTCTATTGATGAGATATATCTAGAATGTCTAATTTTGTAACAGGAAATTTTCTATTGATGAGATATTTCTAGAATCTATTGTTGTAACAGGGAATGTTCTATTGATGAGATATATCTAGAAATTCTAATGTTGTAACAGGGAATCTTCTATTGAGGAGATATATCTAGAATGTCTAGTACCGTTAGATGGAATTTTCTATTGATGAGATATGTCTAGAATGTCTAAAGTTGTAACAGGGAATGATCTATTGAGGAGATATATCTAGAATGTCTAGTACCGTTAGAAGGAATGTTCTATTGATGAGATATATCTAGAATGTCTAATGTTGTAACAGGGAATGTTCTACTGATGAGATATGTCTAGAATATCTAATTTTGTAACAGGGAATGTTCTAGTGATGAGATATATCTAGAATATCTAATGTTGTAACAGGGAATGTTCTATTGATGAGATATATCTAGAATGTCTAATGTTGTAACAGGGAATGTGCTATTGATGAGATATATCTAGAATGTCTAATGTTGTAACAGGGAACGTTCTATTGATGAGATATATCTAGAATGTCTAATGTTGTAACAGGAAATTTTCTATTGATGAGATATTTCTAGAATCTATTGTTGTAACAGGGAATGTTCTATTGATGAGATATATCTAGAAATTCTAATGTTGTAACAGGGAATCTTCTATTGAGGAGATATATCTAGAATGTCTAGTACCGTTAGAAGGAATGTTCTATTGATGAGATATATCTAGAATGTCTAATGTTGTAACAGGGAATGTTCTACTGATGAGATATGTCTAGAATATCTAATTTTGTAACAGGGAATGTTCTATTGATAAGATATATCTAGAATATCTAATGTTGTAACAGGGAATGTTCTATTGATGATATATATCTAGAATGTCTAATGTTGTAACAGGGAATGTTCTAGTGATGAGATATATCTAGAATATCTAATGTTGTAACAGGGAATGTTCTATTGATGAGATATATCTAGAATGTCTAGTACCGTTAGAAGGAATGTTCTATTGATGAGATACGTCTAGAATGTCTAATGTTGTAACAGGGAATGATCTATTGAGGGAGGAGATATATCTAGAATGTCTAGTACCGTTAGAAGGAATGTTCTATTGATTAGATATATCTAAAATGTCTAATGTTGTAACAGGGAATGTTCTATTGATGAGAAATATCTAGAATGTCTAATGTTGTAACAGGGAATGTTCTATTGATGAGATATATCTAGAATGTCTAATGTTGTAACAGGGAATGTTCTATTGATGAGATATATCTAGAATGTCTAATGTTGTAACAGGGAATGTTTTATTGTTGAGATATATCTAGAATGTCTAATGTTGTAACAGGGAATGTTCTATTGATGAGATATATCTAGAATGTCCAATGTTGTAACAGGGAATGTTCTATTGATGAGATATATCTAGAAATTCTAATGTTGTAACAGGGAATCTTCTATTGAGGAGATATATCTAGAATGTCTAGTACCGTTAGAAGGAATGTTCTATTGATGAGATATATCTAGAATGTCTAATGTTGTAACAGGGAATGTTCTACTGATGAGATATGTCTAGAATATCTAATTTTGTAACAGGGAATGTTCTATTGATAAGATATATCTAGAATATCTAATGTTGTAACAGGGAATGTTCTATTGATGATATATATCTAGAATGTCTAATGTTGTAACAGGGAATGTTCTAGTGATGAGATATATCTAGAATATCTAATGTTGTAACAGGGAATGTTCTATTGATGAGATATATCTAGAATGTCTAGTACCGTTAGAAGGAATGTTCTATTGATGAGATACGTCTAGAATGTCTAATGTTGTAACAGGGAATGATCTATTGAGGGAGGAGATATATCTAGAATGTCTAGTACCGTTAGAAGGAATGTTCTATTGATTAGATATATCTAAAATGTCTAATGTTGTAACAGGGAATGTTCTATTGATGAGAAATATCTAGAATGTCTAATGTTGTAACAGGGAATGTTCTATTGATGAGATATATCTAGAATGTCTAATGTTGTAACAGGGAATGTTCTATTGATGAGATATATCTAGAATGTCTAATGTTGTAACAGGGAATGTTTTATTGTTGAGATATATCTAGAATGTCTAATGTTGTAACAGGGAATGTTCTATTGATGAGATATATCTAGAATGTCCAATGTTGTAACAGGGAATGTTCTATTGATGAGATATATCTAGAAATTCTAATGTTGTAACAGGGAATCTTCTATTGAGGAGATATATCTAGAATGTCTAGTACCGTTAGAAAGAATGTTCTATTGATGAGATATGTCATGAATGTATAATGTTGTAACAGGGAATCTTCTATTGATGAGATATATCTAGAATGTCTAATGTTGTAACAGGGAACGTTCTATTGATGAGATATATCTAGAATGTCTAATGTTGTAACAGGGAATGTTCTATTGACGAGATATATCTAGAATGTCCAATGTTGTAACAGGGAATGTTCTATTGATGAGATATATCTAGAATGTCTAATGTTGTAACAGGGAATGTTCTATTGATGAGATATATCTAGAATGTCTAATGTTGTAACAGGGAATGTTCTATTGATGAGATATATCTAGAATGTCCAATGTTGTAACAGGGAATGTTCTATTGATGAGATATATCTAGAATGTCCAATGTTGTAACAGGGAATGTTCTATTGATGAGATATATCTAGAATGTCTAATGTTGTAACAGGGAATGTTTTATTGATGAGATATATCTAGAATGTCTAATGTTGTAACAGGGAATGTTCTATTGATGAGATATATCTAGAATGTCCAATGTTGTAACAGGGAATGTCTCATACATAGTCATATTATAGTCCGTTGTCATGTTACACACTTTCATGGTTAATTTATCCGTTCTCTTGGACATCGTTCAAATAATCTACAAATTTCACGTTTTATGGACATGTTAGTGGTGACAGTATATTCCAGTTTGGTGGTTGACTACAGGGTGTGAATGTCGACATTGACGGCAGGTGATGTGTGATTGTCAACATTGACGGCAGGTGATGTGTGATTGTCAACATTGACGGCAGGTGATGTGTGATTGTCGACATTGACGGCAGGTGATGTGTGATTGTCGACATTGACGGCAGGTGATGTGTGATTGTCGACATTGACGGCAGGTGATGTGTGATTGTCGACATTGACGGCAGGTGATTGTCAACATTGACGGCAGGTGATGTGTGATTGTCGACATTGACGGCATGTGATGTGTGATTGTCGACATTGACGGCAGGTGATGTGTGATTGTCAACATTGACGGCAGGTGATGTGTGATTGTCGACATTGACGGCAGGTGATGTTTGATTGTCGAGATTGACGGCAGGTGATGTGTGATTGTCAACATTGACGGCAGGTGACGTTGATTGTCGACATTGACGGCATGTGATGTGTGATTGTCAACATTGACGGCAGGTGACGTGTGATTGTCGAGATTGACGGCAGGTGATGTGTGATTGTCAACATTGACGGCAGGTGATGTGTGATTGTCGACATTGACGGCAAGTGATGTGTGATTGTCAACATTGACGGCAGGTGGTGTGCCGAGATTCTGTCCTATGACCTCCTTAAGACCGATGGTAAGCCCAAATTCTGAGAATTGCTGGGCAAGACACTACAGAGAATTACTGGACAAGACACTACAGAGAATTACTGGACAAGACACTACAGAGAATTACTGGACAAGACACTACAGATAATTACTGGACAAGACACTACAGATAATTACTGGACAAGACACTACAGATAATTACTGGACAAGACACTACAGATAACTGTCAGGGGTAACTGTTGGCGTGGTCTTGTTTATGCGATAGTGTTTTCCCTTGCACGCACCTTCCTAATGTTTGCACTTGGCAACAAGACTCGATGGCATAAACATTTCACAACCAGATCATGTATGGACATCTTTGAAGCCAATGTCAACATGTGGAAGAAGCGCAGAAAACATTCTGTGGTGCTTAAAGACATTGCAGTTTCGCTTCGAGAACTGAAAGATATGATTGACCAGATATTTTCCTTCCACAGTTAACCGAGTTGGCGTCTGACCCCTTCGTGCTGCACATATAATAGATCATTAGTCAAAGAAAACATGCCTGGAATAGATTGCGGAGAACTTAATTTTAACAACTTGCGAGATATGCAAACGATCATCATCATCATCATCATCATCATCATCATCATCATCATTAGGTATCTTGCCAGCTCGCGTAGACGATCATCTCTCTCCACATCTCTCGGTTCTTTATGCCTATTCTAATTAAGTCATAACTTCTTTTATCATGTTATCATTAACGTCAACAAATGTCTGTAAGATACAGCCTTCATATAACTTTTACCAGCTTCACTGACCTCAAGACAAACAAATAAATGTCAAAAATGTGTGTTCTTTTGATTCATCTTTTATGGATGTCAGAAATAGATTTCTAAGACAGAGTATAATAAGTTTGGAGAAGATGAAAGGAGTTGCTTGGTAAAAAAAAAAACACATGAAATTAGCTGTTCAATAAAAAAAACACATGAAACGAGTTGTTTACTTAAAAAAACATGAAATGAGTTATTTAATAAAAAACACATGAAATGAGTTGTTTAATAAAAAAAACACATGAAATGAGTTGTTTAATTTAAAAAAACACATGCAATGAGTTGTTTACTTAAAAAAACACATGAAATGAGTTGTTTGATAAAAAACACATGAAATGAGTTGTTTAATAAAAAATAACACATGAAATGAGTTGTTTACTGAAAAAAAAACACATGAAATGAGTTGTTTAATAAAAAAAAACATGAAATGAGTTGTTTAATAAAAAAACACATGAAATGAATTGTTTAATAAAAAAACACATTGATCTGACCATAATTGAAAGTATCGCTCAGAACAACGATCGATGTCAATCAGAAGTGACAAAATAAGAAATCACAAAATGTGTAGTGACGATATAACTTAGAGTAACAATTGATGTCAGAAGTGACAAAGTGAGAAATGACAAAATGATAAATGACAAAATGAATATTGACGGTATAACTTAGAACAACCTCTGATGTCAATCGGAACTGACAAAATTAGAAGTGATAAATGAGAAATTACAAAATGAGAAATGACAAAACAAGAAGTGATAAATGCGAAATGACAAAACAAGAAGTGATAAATGAGAAATGACAAAATGAGAAATGACAAAACAAGAAGTGATAAATGAGAAATGACAAAATGAGAATTGACAAAACAAGAAGTGACAAAATGAGAAGCCACGATACTAAGAAATGGCGACTAAAATAGAACGAAGATGAGGCGTCAGACACTTTGTTGGTTGTTGAGAAGACAGAACCGACTTGAGAATGACGCTGTCCTGGTCTAAAGTCTTCAGCAGAGGTGGGCAATCATTTATTCTCGGATCTGAAAACTATGAAGACGCGAGGGCCAGATGACATACAAATGACCTAATTTGCATTCATAAGCGGTAATAATGTAAAAAAAAAAATTATTATAAAAAGAGTGGAAGACAGAAAAGAAAGTTGAATGAAAGGGTTTAAACAGGAAAAAAAGGGGAGGGGGATGGGGTGGCGGGGATAAAATTCACAAATAAATTATAAATACAAAGTTTACCTGTTTAATGAGAGGGTTGTTACTGAACTTATAAATAGAAAGTTTACCTGTTTAATGGGAGAGTTTTTACTGAACTTAGAAATAAAAAGTGTCCCGGTTTCATAGGGGTTTGTGCCTGAACTTCAAGCACAAGGTTGTCCATGAGTGGTGGCATTTGATTAACAGCAATGTGTAGTATGTGTTCTAAATGTGTCAGTTAATCGATTTCTTGCTTTTGTTTTAGTCATTTAAATGTTGAAAAAGAAAGTTCACAAACATAAGTGCTAACAAATAATGAATTGTTTTTTTATGTAATCATTGGGTATTGTTCAAGCGGGCAATAAAATGTATAGAAGTTCAGTATTCCCGAGAACCTAAACTTTGAATTCAGAATATTTTTTCCTTTCAACTAAATATTTTCCATATTGAGTCTCTGGAACAGCATTTACATCGATATCAAATGGTGTTGAGAAACATTCTAACCTTGTTTGTTATGCAGCAAAGTCTTTTAAACTTTTCACGAACTTGCGACCCAACCACAAGAACAGACAAGCCAACCACAATAACAGACAACCCAATAACAGTAAAAGACAACCATCTTTTTTTTTATCACCAATCATTTTATAGCTCCTTGATTACCAAATGAAATCAAGATTTAAAAAAAAATCTCTTGATAATAAATTGAACGCAATATTTTACAACTTTCATTGCTACTAACATTTTGGACACGAGGGACTCGACCAAGTGGCTGTAACGCCACGAGAATATCGTCCTTGGTTTCCCCACCATCTGATGTATAGAGCCTTGACGCTCGCCGTAAAATGTTGCAGTGAGAACTGGCGTCAACATTTAGGGTCTCATGGGCGTAATAATAGGGCGTTAGAGTAGGAGTGGACGGCAGGGATTGTTGTTGTTGCTGATGCTGTTGTTGCTGTTAATCTTGCTGCTGTTGTTGTTGCTGCTGGGCGGACCAACACTGATCACTCTTGTGAAGGTAGATGTGCTAGCACGTGATATAACTTATTACACACACGCGCATGCACACGCGCACTTAAGCTTACACAAAAACACACATGAGTTAGGAAAAATATGTGCATATAGTCGTATTTTCTTGCTCTAAAATTGTAGTACAAGACTTCACCTCGTGACATAGTTCTAGTACAAAACTTCATTTAATGACATAGTTCTAGTACAAGACTTCACCTTATGACATAGTTCTAGTACAAGGCTTCACCTCATGATATAGTTCTAGTACAAGACTTCACCTCATGACATAGTTCTGGTACAAGGCTTCACCTCATGATATAGTTCTATTACAAGCCTTCACCTCATGACATAGTTCTGGTACAAGGCTTCACCTCATGATATAGTTCTAGTACAAGACTTCACCTCATGATATAGTTCTAGTACAAGACTTCACCTCATGATATAGTTCTGGTACAAGGCTTCACCTCATGACATAGTTCTAGTACAAGACTTCACCTCGTGACATAGTTCTAGTACAAAACTTCATTTAATGACATAGTTCTAGTACAAAACTTCATTTAATGATATAGTTCTATTACAAGCCTTCACCTCATGACATAGTTCTGGTACAAGGCTTCACCTCATGATATAGTTCTAGTACAAGACTTCACCTCATGACATAGTTCTGGTACAAGATTTCACCTCATGATATAGTTCTAGTAGAAAACTTCATTTAATGATATAGTTCTAGCACAAGACTTCACCTCATGATATAGTTCTAGTACAAAACTTCATTTAATGACATAGTTCTAGTACAAGACTTCACCTCATGATATTGATCTAGCACAAGATTTCACCTCATGATATTGATCTAGCACAAGACTTCACCTCATGATATTGATCTAGCACAAGATTTCACCTCATGATATTGATCTAGCACAAGACTTCACCTCATGATATTGATCTAGCACAAGACTTCTCCTCATGATATTGATCTAGCACAAGATTTCACCTCATGATATTGATCTAGCACAAGATTTCACCTCATGATATTGATCTAGCACAAGACTTCACCTCATGATATTGATCTAGCACAAGATTTCACCTCATGATATTGATCTAGCACAAGACTTCACCTCATGATATTGATCTAGCACAAGGATTCACCTCATGATATAGTTCTAGCACAAGACTTCATCTTAAGGTATAGTTCTGGTATACCTCATTACATAGCTCTGGTGCAAGACTTCACTTCATTTCATGGTTCTAGTACAAAGCTTTACCTCATTACACACTCTTGTACTCACTCACTCACTCTCCCTCTGCAACCAGGACTCAATCAGAGTATGATTACAGACTTTCACATGAAGTCAGCTGTCAGGCTAAGTGTGTTGATCGCCGCCACAGACAGAACATCACAATTAGAGTCTGCCAGATCCACTCTGATTGAACACCCGATTTCAGCCAGCATTTTATTCAGGTTTGCATTCATTAGCATTTGATTGTCCCCAATCTTCCTGCAAGGCAGCAGATGGTCTTTTCTGTAGGGGGATTCTGCCCTTAGATGGTCGGCCCTCCCAGGTTTACGAGCACCATCTGCCTGAGTCACTAGAGGTGACTAACACCAATTGTTAAAAAGCTCTTGCATAAGACTTCACCTCATGACATAGCTCTGGTACACGACTTCACCTCATTACATAGCTCTGGTACAAGACTTCACTTCATGACATGGTTCTGGTACGAGACTTCACTTCATGATATAGTTCTAGTACAAAGAATTCCCCTCATGACATAGTTCTAGCACAAGACTTCACCTCATGACATAGTTCTGGTATATGAATTCATCTCATGACATAGTTCTGGTACAAGACTTCATCTCATGACATAGTTCTGGTACAAGACTTCACCTCATGACATAGTTCTGGTATATGAATTCATCTCATGACATAGTTCTGGTACAAGACTTCATCTCATGACATAATTCTGGTACAAGACTTCATCTCATGACATAGTTCTGGTACAAGACTTCACCTCATGACATAGTTCTGGTACAAGACTTCACCTCATGACATAGTTCTAGCACAAGACTTCACCTCATGACATAGTTCTGGTATATGAATTATCTCATGACATAGTTCGTGTACAAGACTTCACCTCATGACATAGTTCTGGTACAAGACTTCACCTCATGACATAGTTCTAGTATATTAATTCATCTCATGACATAGTTCTGGTACAAGACTTCATCTCATGCCATAGTTCTGGTACAAGACTTCATCTCATGACATAGTTCTGGTACAAGACTTCACCTCATGACATAGTTCTAGTATATTAATTCATCTCATGACATAGTTCTGGTACAAGACTTCACCTCATGACATAGTTCTGGTACAAGACTTCATCTCATGACATAGTTCTGGTACAAGACTTCACCTCATGACATAGTTCTGGTATAAGACTTCAGCTCATGACATAGTTCTGGTACAAGACTTCATCTCATGACATAGTTCTGGTACAAGACTTAATCTCATGACATAGTTCTAGCACAAGACTTCACCTCATGACATAGTTCTGGTACAAGACTTCATCTCATGACATAGTTCTGGTACAAGACTTCATCTCATGACATAGTTCTAGCACAAGACTTCATAATACACTTTGGATGAATCATGACCAAAATTATGTGTCCACTGTTTTATTTCTGGAAGCGCTTTGGCTTCAAAATCCTAGTTACGACGACAGTTGGATCTACAGACAAGTTTGTTTTTGTTGCTGTTGTTACCGTTGTTGTTCTGTTGTTGTTGCTGTTGTTGTTACTGTTGTTGTTGTCTTGCATGGTTAATTTACTTTTTGGCGAGGTGCAATCCGATCGGCCTCAGACTAAATTTTTCAGGCTAGATCAGACACGGTAGACACCAACTGCAATCCAAAAAATAAATGAAAGTGAAAATCAATTTGTTTGAAAGCACAAGTATGTCCTTTACCCCGTTACAGTCTAGACCAATCAAAACGACGCAGATGTGAATGGCGCCATGAGCACGTTAACCGTCGTCAAACCCCAGGAGTTTGCGTGGTCGGGGTTAGGCGAGTAAACGACATCAAGATCTGGGTGTCCATGACGAGCCAGGCAGAAGAACACGCATTATAGGAAGCTGGACAGCATTTAATGTCGAGCGTTTATTCCTTTTAATTAATCGGACAATTTGCTCGAGGAAGAGTAGAATATATTGAATCGTTATGTAGGTTTACTTTATTTGCGATATATAGTCTGTGTTCTGTGCTTAGTCCAGTGTTCCAGCTGAAGGCCTGCTGAACCTTAACATTAATTTCATGTTGGTTTGTCCCTCTCTTACGTAAAACTGTTACAGTACTATTTATGATTTTTCTGTTTTTCATTCTTATCAGCTTTACAGCAGCTTCTAATTCTTTTACTCAAGGGAGACTATAAGTCTGTGACGGAGTCTTCGGTCAAGGCCGTTCATACCTTCCTAAGATGTCTGTGAACGTCTCTGACGTTTGCTTGTCGGTGTCTGTCTTATATGGCAATATCAGATTCGAAAGTCTGTCTCACCAGGGACGATTGAAACGTAATTTAACTGTCACCGAGTCGCTGTTCGTTCCTTGACCATTTCCTGACAGAAAGCTCTCAAGTAAAATTAATTCAGTTCTCAAAATCTGTCAATGTTAAAGGTCGTAGACGAGTTAAGCTAAGCTTTGTTTCTTACAGACAAACGTTGACGAGGCCACATAAATGTAGATTTACAGACGAAAAAACGATGGTTGGTTAACTAGAAGATCGAGGATGTTCTCAGAGATGCCAAAACGATGGTTGGTTAACTAGAAGAACGAGGATGTTCTCAGAGATGCCAAAACGATGGTTGGTTAACTAGAAGAACGAGGATGTTCTCAGAGATGCCAAAACGATGGTTGGTTAACTAGAAGAACGAGGATGTTCTCAGAGATACCAAAACGATCGGTTAACTAGAAGAACGAGGATGTTCTCAGAGATGCCAAAACGATGGTTGGTTAACTAGAAGAACGAGGATGTTCTCAGAGATGCCAAAACGATGGTCGGTTAACTAGAAGAACGAGGATGTTCTCAGAGATGCCAAAACGATGGTCGGTTAACTAGAAGAACGAGGATGTTCTCAGAGATGCCAAAACGATGGTTGGTTAACTAGAAGAACGAGGATGTTCTCAGAGATGCCAAAACGATGGTTGGTTAACTAAAAGAACGAGGATGTTCTCAGAGATACCAAAACGATGGTCGGTCAACTAGAAAAACGAGAATGTTCTCAGAGATGCCAAAACGATCGGTTAACTAGAAGAACGAGGATGTTCTCAGAGATGCCAAAACGATCGGTTAACTAGAAGAACGAGGATGTTCTCAGAGATGCCAAAACGATCGGTTAACTAGAATAACGAGGATGTTCTCAGAGATGCCAAAATGATCGGTTAACTAGAAGAACGAGGATGTTCTCAGAGATGCCAAAACTATGGTCGGTTAACTAGAAGAACGAGGATGTTCTCAGAGATGCCAAAACGATGGTCGGTTAACTAGAAGAACGAGGATGTTCTCAGAGATATCAAAACGATCGGTTAACTAGAAGAACGAGGATGTTCTCAGAGATGCCAAAACGATGGTCGGTTAACTAGAAGAACGAGGATGTTCTCAGAGATGCCAAAACGATGGTTGGTTAACTAGAAGAACGAGGATGTTCTCAGAGATGCCAAAACGATGGTTGGTTAACTAGAAGAACGAGGATGTTCTCAGAGATGCCAAAACGTTGGTCGGTTAACTAGAAGAACGAGGATGTTCTCAGAGATGCCAAAACGATGGTTGGTTAACTAGAAGAACGAGGATGTTCTCAGAGATACCAAAACGATCGGTTAACTAGAAGAACGAGGATGTTCTCAGAGATGCCAAAACGATGGTCGGTTAACTAGAAGAACGAGGATGTTCTGAGAGATGCCAAAATGTTCGGTTAACTAGAAGAACGAGGATGTTCTCAGAGATGCCAAAACGATGGTCGGTTAACTAGAAGAACGAGGATGTTCTCAGAGATGCCAAAACGATCGGTTAACTAGAAGAACGTGGATGTTCTCAGAGATGCCAAAACGATGGTCGGTTAACTAGAAGAACGAGGATGTTCTCAGAGATGCCAAAACGATCGGTTAACTAGAAGAACGAGGATGTTCTCAGAGATGCCAAAACGATGGTCGGTTAACTAGAAGAACGAGGATGTTCTCAGAGATGCCAAAACGATGGTCGGTTAACTAGAATAACGAGGATGTTCTCAGAGATACCAAAATAAAGTAAAAAACGTGCTTCCAACTTCCGGGGAGACAATTCTGATTTATTTGTTGAGCTTCTACGAGAAGGGAGCACTGGAATATGATGTGGCAACAAGAATAATAAATGAGGGAAGAAAAGATAGAGGAAAACAGAGATAAAAGATACCAGACAGTTTAAGAGAATCGTTTCGTAGAAAGTCATTAATAAAACTGATAAACAGCTGTAGAGATAGAAAGCTGGGAAGCGACACGGTCGGTAACACCTCCAGACACGGCACATGATGATGCCAAAGCTGAAAATAGGATACCAGGAAAATAGAAATATAAAGATTCGATTTTAGATTGCATAATGGTGATAGGAGCCCTAGATAATAGAAATATGTAGCTTCATTTGTAGATTAAAGTATGGCGATAGGAGCCCTAGATAATAGAAATATGTAGCTTCATTTGTAGATTAAAGTATGGCGATAGGAGACCAACCAGATAGAAATATGTAGCTTCATTTGTAGATTAAAGTATGGCGACAGGAGACCAACCAGATAGAAATATGTAGCTTCATTTGTAGATTAAAGTATGGCGACAGGAGACCAACCAGGTAGAAATATGTAGCTTCATTTGTAGATTAAATTATGGCGATAGGAGACAAAGAAAATAGAAAAATATAGTTTCAATTTAAGGTTAAAGTATGACGACAGGAAACCAACCAGGTAGAAATATATAGCTTCAGATGTAGGTTGAAGGATGGCGAAACAAAATGATCAAACTTTGTAGCTAAAAGATAATTTCTCTGGGAACACAGACAATATGAAGACAGAAAGAGAGAAGGAAATACAAGAGTTGGCTGTGTTGCTCATTGAGCGACTATCCTGCTAGATCTAGAGGGTTAGCTACCTCATTTAGCGGCTACACGTATTTTATCCCGCTAAGTTGTTACTATAGATTTATTTAAATCACTTTCCAGCAACATTTATAAAGTTCCCCTAAATAAAAAAGCAAAAAACAAAACAAAAACATTATGCAAGAAAAGACTTTCACATCCCTACTATTCATTATCTAACTACATTTCTAGCATTTGCTAACATTTCAGTGACAAAAGAAAAAAACCGAAAGAAATCTTTACCATTGACTAGCTAGGGTTTGAGTTTCATTTTGTGTTCCTAGTTCATGAAACTCTTGCTCTCTATTAGTTTCAGATTCCAGTAAAGACTTCTTTCCAACGTAAAATGTAAGAGTTTTTTTTCTGAGTCCTTTGTCATCATTTTTTCATGGACACAGGTTGGGAATTGTGACTGGGCGTGTGTTGGGATAAATCTGGGCTACAATAGTTCATGTTATTATTATATTGTTAAGCGTGTTTGTAAATCGTAAATTCTTTCATTCAAAATATTTCGGTACCAAATAACAATTGCATGTTTAAAAATAATAACAATTTAATACTACTACTAATATTAATTTAATAATAATACAATTCCTAGGTGTAAAAATATGGAGATTTTTTGGGGAAACTCCTGGGTATTTGAAGGCCAGCTTGCGGGATTCCACCAACTGCCGTTGGCAACACTGAATAGAGCAGCACTTACGTCATCCGATCTTCACGATGTTTATCCAATAAAGCAAAATGTACAATTTTTCATGTAAAAAATATTATCTTCACTTCGTAAATTCTCCACAGAATGAATGTCAGAGACAAGTTTCCTAGTTGTGCTTGTTGGCCTTGTAGACTTGACCAAGTGGAGCTTTAACTGCAGGACAAGAAAATATTGACGCTGGGCCTGTTCTTGTCACATACGAGTGTTGCAAGTTTGATGTCACATACGAGTGTTGCAAGCTTGTCGTCACATACGAGTGCTGCAAGTTTGACATCACATACGAGTGTTGCAAGCTTGCTGTCACATACAAGTGTTGCAAGTTTGCCGTCACATGCAAGTGTTGCAAGTTTGACGTCACATACAAATTTTGCAAGTTTGCCGTCACATGCAAGTGTTGCAAGTTTGCCGTCACATACCCGTGTTGCAAGTTGGATATAAAAATACTGAGATTTACGATTTCACTCACAATGTCTGCTCGATCACAACAAGCTGCACTTTAAAGCTTTGAAGATGACAATAATAACATGTTATACATGAAAACTTGACGTCAAATTTATGACGCAATTTAAGATGGAACAGACACGAGACCTGAAGTGCTCCAGGAAGTTGGTCAAATACAACGAGGCTTTGGTAGGGGTCACCGGTGAACGTGGCGATAGAGAAGGGAACACACACACATGAATAGATATATGTGACATAGATAGTCAATAGAGTCAGGAACAAGACTTAGGTATCGAAAAAATAGAGCGGGCGGGAGAGATATAAAGAGGAAAAACGTGATTTATGAAAGGGAGAAGTACTGAGGATGTAACAATGGGGCTGGGTGTAATTATAAAGGGGAGAGGTACGAAGAGGGGGTAACGTTGGAGGGATGAAAATAGGTGGGTATAGAAGTGAATGTTTGTACGTTTTACAGGGGAAAGTGGAAATGTGAGATAGATGAAGTAAAAGTGATGCATTTTTACAGAAGTTGTAGTAATATTTACAGTAAATGTGATAGAAGGAAGAAAGTTCCAGACGGACATAATGAAATCGGTCATATTCGGATGGAGCATTGTCCCGTGCTACCAACGATATGTGTAATGAACATATTCGGATGGAGCATTGTCCCGTGCTACCTACGATATGTGTAATGAACATCTGGTAACAGGACCTGGTAGCTGTACATATAAGATGTTGGATGCATCCCGTTCACGGACATGCGCAGTTGAGATACCTTAAAACATCACTGACAAAGATAATGTTAAAAGATATTGATGATTTAGAAATAGTTGATTTAGCTTCATATATGACTTCAGTCAAGCGGAATAGAACAAATATGGCGACGAATGAATCGCACATCAAGTTATGGAAGATCTGAAGTGATTAGCAGGAAACTTTGTCAATGCATAGTTGCGGCATCATTGAAAGTGGAAGTGGAGACTAGAAGGCGTGGCTGGTAATATTGGGGTGGAGATTCAAAGTCTCTTCGTCTTCTACCTTTCAGCTCCCTGTGGAGCATAGGTCTTCAACAAACACTTTCAGCTCCTTGTGGAGCATAGGTCTTCAACAAACACTTTCAGCTCCTTGTGGAGCATAGGTCTTCAACAAACACTTTCAGCTCCCTGTGGAGCATAGGTCTTCAACAAACACTTTCAGCTCCCTGTGGAGCATAGGTCTTCAACAAACACTTTCAGCTACCTGTGGAGCATAGGTCTTCAACAAACACTTTCAGCTCTCTGTGGAGCATAGGTCTTCAACAAACACTTTCAGCTCCCTGTGGAGCATAGGTCTTCAACAAACACTTTCAGCTCCCTGTGGAGCATAGGCCTTCAACAAACACTTTCCAAGTCGTTCTGTTTCTTGCCATTCTTTTAAGATCATTCCATGTCTTCCCCTTCACCTTCATCTCTGCTTCTGTCTGTCTTGTCCAAGAATTTATTGGTCTTCCTCTTTGTCTTTTTCCCTGGGGATTCCAAAAAGGGCCTGTTATGTAATACTCTCAGTTGGCTTCCGCAGTGTGTGTCCTATCCAGCGACGTCGTCTTCGCTGTATCTCTTTATCCACTGGTGTTTGACTGGTACATTTCCATAATTCTATGTTAGTGATTTTGTCCTGCCATTTCCATCCTTTTATTCTGCATAAGCATCCATTAATGAAAGTCTGTATCTTCATGATTGTCAATTTTGTTGTTCTCCATGTTTCACAGCCATATAATAGGTCTGACTTAACATAGGAGTTGAACATTTTTATTGTTGTATTTAACCTAATTTCTTTGGATTTCCATATGTTTCCCAGTGCAATGAAAGCTCCTCTTTCTTTTGATATCCTTATTTTGGTATCATTTTCTGTTCCTCCCTCTTTATCTATATTACTGCCCAGATATATGTAAGATTGTACGTCTAGTAGAGGTATTTCTCCTAATTTTATTTGCTTTGTTGGCCAACTGCTTTAATTCTCATAATGTTGTTCTTATCTCTATTAATCTTCAGCCCTAGCTGTTGTGATTTCTCATCAAGTATGCTCATTTTATCCTGCAACTGTTGATGGCTGTGTGATAGGAGAGCTATGTCACCCGCAAAGTCTAAATCATCAAGTTGTTTGGTCAGTGACCTCTGGATTCCATCTCTGTTGTTTTGAGTTATTTTCATAATCCAATCTATGGCCAGTAGAAAGATAAATGGAGACATAAGTTATCCTTGCCCTACTCTTGTTCTTATTTCAAATGCTTCTGTAAGCTGCCCTTCATGCACCATACTATATTTCATCGCACATCGGGTTATGGAAGATCTGAAGTGGTTAACTACTAATAATCACTTTAAAATATATACACAAGAAGCAGGAAACGTTGACAATGTCTCATTGTGGCGCCGTTGAAAGCGGAAGTGGAACCTAGAAGACGTGGCTGGTAATATTGGGGTGGGGATTCAAAACGTTGAAGGATATTTGTAATGTATGTGAGAATTGAACAGTCAAAAGTGAAAGGGAGAAAAACGGGGAGAGAGATGGATTTAGCTGGAACGAAGAAGGTCCTTTTGCTGGAACGCCAGCATAGAAGATGGATCTGATCTACTAAAACCAGCTTAGAAGATGGGTCTACTTATTTATAAAGTGGGTTAACTTACTTAGAAGGTGGATCTACTTACTGAGAAGGTGGATATACTTACTGAGAAGGTGGATCTACTTACTGAGAAGGTGGATCTACTTACTGAGAAGGTGGATCTACTTACTGAGAAGGTGGATCTACTTACTGAGAAGGTGGATCTACTTACTGAGAAGGTGGATCTACTTACTGAGAAGGTGGATCTACTTACTGAGAAGGTGGATCTACTTACTGAGAAGGTGGATCTACTTACTGAGAAGGTGGATCTACTTACTGAGAAGGTGGATCTACTTACTGAGAAGGTGGATCTACTTACTGAGAAGGTGGATCTACTTACTTAGAAGGTGGATCTACTTACTGAGAAGGTGGATCTACTTACTTAGAAGGTGGATCTACTTACTGAGAAGGTGGATCAACGTACGTAGAAGGTGGATCTACTTACTGAGAAGGTGGATCTACTTACTGAGAAGGTGGATCAACTTACTTAGAAGGTGGATCTACTTACTGAGAAGGTGGATCAACGTACGTAGAAGGTGGATCTACTTACTGAGAAGGTGGATCTACTTACTGAGAAGGTGGATCAACGTACGTAGAAGGTGGATCTACTTACTGAGAAGGTGGATCAACTTACTTAGAAGGTGGATCTACTTACTGAGAAGGTGGATCTACTTACTGAGAAGGTGGATCAACGTACGTAGAAGGTGGATCTACTTACTGAGAAGGTGGATCAACTTACTTAGAAGGTGGATCTACTTACTGAGAAGGTGGATCTACTTACTGAGAAGGTGGATCTACTTACTTAGAAGGTGGATCTACTTACTGAGAAGGTGGATCTACTTACTGAGAAGGTGGATCCACTTACTCAGAAGGTGGATCAACTTACTTAGAAGGTGGATCTACTTACTGAGAAGGTGGATCTACTTACTTAGAAGGTGGATCTACTTACTTAGAAGGTGGATCTACTTACTTAGAAGGTGGATCTACTTACTTAGAAGGTGGATCTACTTACTTAAAGGTGGATCTACTTACTTAGAAGGTGGATCTACTTACTTAGAAGGTGGATCTACTTACTTAGAAGGTGGATCTACTTACTTAGAAGGTGGATCTACTTACTTAGAAGATGGATCTACTTACTTAAAGGTGGATCTACTTACTTAGAAGGTGGATCTACTTACTTAGAAGGTGGATCTACTTACTTAGAAGATCGATGTACCCACAGCAACTTAGACAGGACATATAACGCGGCCAGCTAACTCAGGCACGACACACTAATGAGGACGATGGTCATAACGAATGATACATTTTTTTCTTCCATTTTTTTGTTAAGTAAAATGAATAAGAGTTTTGCTCGAGACATCGATTTGAAGGTAAGTGGGGTGTTCTCCTAGCTTGACACATCTGTACAATCTGACAGTTAAATGATGACTTCTCTTAAACTATAGCAGTTTAATTCAAATTTACAAGAAAACCATTATCTACCAGTAAAAGAATGATCTCTGTATTTAAGTCACCGCATCACCGCAACATGTTATCTCTTAATGACATGCCATTCAAGTAATTACCGTAAGAGCGAGGCCTGACACTGTCATCAGGTCAGCACAGTCATGTTTATCCCCTGTTATCAGATACCGCCATTAAGTGACACCAGGCTGTGCGCTGGTTGTTAGTTTTGTATCTGGGGATGGGGCTACGATATTTCTGGAAGTGCAAGTTAAGTTGGGTCAATCAATGTCTTCGTACTGTCACGTGACACAAAAGTAGATTATTAATCTACAACAAATTACTGGTAGACAGCAAAACTACATAATTTGGTATAACTAACTTACCTCGTCGTTGTATCTGATCGATTTCTTGTATGTGACATTCAAATCAACGGCAAACTGCGGCGATTATCTCATTTATGGAAACTTGTCGCGTCATTTATCATTGCTTGGGTCGACATCTTTGATGTTATAATTCATGGAGGTGTCCAAAAGTTCAGCTCCCAGCAGATGGTGAAAGCTGTGGAGAAATCAGACAACATTGACAGCGATCATTGTCAAGATCTGGACACTTCGAGAGGAAATTCTTGTCTTTCTCGAGAATCTGTTGAAAATATCTTTTGTCTCGTTTGGCTTGAGCCACACCTGATGGCCTCTTCCGGGCCTGTCAGATCTGATACCGAGCAACAGTATAACTCAATAGGTGATGTTGCTCTTAAGTTATGCTTCTTGATTTGAAATCTGATCAGCAACGCATCCATACAATTTAATGATCCAAAACCGTGCGACGGAGTTCGTGCACGCCAATCAGGGTTCTCTTCGGTGGTTATATTGAGGAGAAGATGAAGCAGCTATGAATGTGTCCGAAGTGCAGCGATGATGAGCCTAGCCTAATAAAGTAAAATAACATAACAAAACAACAACATAATATAACGTCTGGTCTCGTTAATCTTCTGATTTTATCACTTGAATGATGTTATGTGATTTACACATACACCGTTTAAATGACGTTATGTCCTTAACACACGCACTACTTCAATGACGTTATGTCATTTACACACGTACTACTTGAATGACGTTATGTCATTAACACACGCACTAAATGACGTTACCCTATGTCATTTACACACGTACCACTTGAATGACGTTATGTAATTTACACACATACCACTTGAATGACGCTATGTCATTTACACACGCACTACTTGATTGTGTAAGTTCAGCTTTTAACTTTGAACTTGTCAATTGATCTTTTTTATTGTTGATCGATGAATACAAAACTTCATCCCATATTGCATGTACTACACGCCCGACCGTAGAGACCAGTTATGTTCTACTTGTGACTCTCTCTGCATGTACTACACGCCCGACCGTAGAGACCAGTTATGTTCTACTTGTGACTCTCTCTGCATGTACTACACGCCCGACCGTAGAGACCAGTTATGTTCTACTTGTGACTCTCTCTGCATGTACTCTACGCCCGACCGTAGAGACCAGTTATGTTCTACTTGTGACTCTCTCTGCATGTACTCCACGCCCGACCATAGAGACCAGTTATGTTCTACTTGTGACTCTCTCTGCATGTACTCCACGCCCGACCGTAGAGACCAGTTATGTTCTACTTGTGACTCTCTCTGCATGTACTTCACACTCAATCATAGAGACGAGTTATGTTCTACTTGTGACTCTCTCTGCATGTACTTCACACTCAATCATAGAGACGAGTTATGTTCTACTTGTGACTCTCTCTGCATGTACTTCACACTCAATCATAGAGACCAGTTATGTTCTACTTGTGACTCTCTCTGCATGTACTTCACACTCAATCATAGAGACTAGTTGTATTCAAGTACTTGTGACTCTCTCTGCATGTACTTCACACTCATCTTAGAGACTAGTTGTATTCAAGTACTTGTGACTCTCTCTGCATGTACTTTACACTCAATCATAGAGACCAGTTATGTTCTACTTGTGACTCTCTCTGCATGTACTTCACACTCAATCATAGAGACCAGTTATGTTCTACTTGTGACTCTCTCTGCATGTACTTCACACTCAATCATAGAGACTAGTTGTATTCAAGTACTTGTGACTCTCTCTGCATGTACTTTACACTCAATCATAGAGACTAGTTGTATTCAAGTACTTGTGACTCTCTCTGCATGTACTTTACACTCAATCTTAGAGACTAGTTGTATTCAAGTACTTGTGACTCTCTCTGCATGTACTTCACACTCAATCATAGAGACTAGTTGTATTCAAGTACTTGTGACTCTCTCTGCATGTACTTCACACTCAATCATAGAGACGAGTTGTATTCAAGTACTTGTGACTCTCTCTGCATGTACTTCACACTCAATCATAGAGACTAGTTGTATTCAAGTACTTGTGACTCTCTCTGCATGTACTTCACACTCAATCTTAGAGACGAGTTGTATTCAAGTACTTGTGACTCTCTCTGCATGTACTTTACACTCAATCTTAGAGACTAGTTGTATTCAAGTACTTGTGACTCTCTCTGCATGTACTTCACACTCAATCATAGAGACTAGTTGTATTCAAGTACTTGTGACTCTCTCTGCATGTACTTCACACTCAATCATAGAGACGAGTTGTATTCAAGTACTTGTGACTCTCTCTGCATGTACTTCACACTCAATCATAGAGACTAGTTGTATTCAAGTACTTGTGACTCTCTCTGCATGTACTTCACACTCAATCTTAGAGACGAGTTGTATTCAAGTACTTGTGACTCTCTCTGCATGTACTTTACACTCAATCTTAGAGACTAGTTGTATTCAAGTACTTGTGACTCTCTCTGCATGTACTTCACACTCAATCATAGAGACGAGTTGTATTCAAGTACTTGTGACTCTCTCTGCATGTACTTTACACTCAATCTTAGAGACTAGTTGTATTCAAGTACTTGTGACTCTCTCTGCATGTACTTCACACTCAATCATAGAGACTAGTTGTATTCAAGTACTTGTGACTCTCTCTGCATGTACTTCACACTCAATCTTAGAGACGAGTAGTTGTATTCAAGTACTTGTGACTCTCTCTGCATGTACTTTACACTCAATCTTAGAGACGAGTTGTATTCAAGTACTTGTGACTCTCTCTGCATGTACTTCACACTCAATCTTAGAGACGAGTTGTATTCAAGTACTTGTGACTCTCTCTGCATGTACTTTACACTCAATCATAGAGACGAGTAGTTGTATTCAAGTACTTGTGACTCTCTCTGCATGTACTTCACACTCAATCTTAGAGACGAGTAGTTGTATTCAAGTACTTGTGACTCTCTCTGCATGTACTTTACACTCAATCTTAGAGACGAGTAGTTGTATTCAAGTACTTGTGACTCTCTCTGCATGTACTTCACACTCAATCATAGAGACGAGTAGTTGTATTCAAGTACTTGTGACTCTCTCTGCATGTCTTATACTCACTGTTTAGCTTGTCTTTATTGGGCTTGACTTCTCATGACAGATGTTCTAAAGTTGTCGTTGTCCTGCACGAGATGTTCAGCTCCTCTGTTCTATATTAGATCTTGGCGTCGCTCTCTAACACTATCTCAAACCATACCCTCCGTAATTATATTCCTTTGGTATGTATGTCGCTTTAAATGTCGAACATATTTTACTTTTCTTGATTTGATGTTTTTCTCAGCCAGTTTTCTTGTAGCCAAATGTACATCTAGTTCCTCTCTCCTGTTCATGATATTCTCAGTATTTTTCTCTGACATGCGCATTTCAAGACAATAGATTCCATAATAAATAAGTTGATAGTCTGCGTTTCACAGCCGTATATAACTCTGGGAGGAGGATAGTCTGCGTTTCACAGCCGTATATAACTCTGGGAGGAGGATAGTCTGCGTTTCACAGCCGTATATAACTCTGGGAGGAGGATAGTCTGCGTTTCACAGCCGTATATAACTCTGGGAGGAGGATAGTCTGCGTTTCACAGCCGTATATAACTCTGGGAGGAGGATAGTCTGCGTTTCACAGCCGTATATAACTCTGGGAGGAGGATAGTCTGCGTTTCACAGCCGTATATAACTCTGGGAGGAGGATAGTCTGCGTTTCACAGCCGTATATAACTCTGGGAGGAGGACAAGATCACAAATGTAACCATCCAAAAATGTTTAGTTAGTAAAAGAACGCATGTCCCTAACGAAGTAAGCACAGTTGAAGAAAATAGTAATCAACATTGCAAAAACAGTTTGTGGAACGAAACTAAGGACACAAGAAGAGAAAAAGAGCACCTCATGGTGGAACAACCCAGTCAGAGAAGCAATAACAGAAAATAGAAACTGAGGGAGAATAAGAATCAAGGACATGAACAATATCCTTGTTCTGAAAAAGTTAAAATTTTGACCAAAGAAGCTAAGCAAAACAAATGGACAGATATGGGCAGGACCTTCAAGACAGCCATAAGAGATTTCTACAAAGTAGTAGAAGCAACAAGAGCTCGTTTTGCCTCCAGAGTTATTTCCTGTTGGACAATAGTGGTGATACTGTCCGATGATTTGATAAGCTTTGTTGCATCTTGAGTCTATCTCTGCTGTTTGAGAATTATCGTTTGTCTTTAGACTTCCTAGGTATTTGAATTCCTCTACTTGTTTTAGTTGTCTGCCTTTTATAGTTAGGATGATGGTCTCTATATTCAAGAACAATAAGAAAAAAAAACACTTGTGGGATTAAATGTGTTAGACGAATGACAGGAAACATCCTGAGAGACAAGATCAAAAATGCACTGAGAAAAAAGCTAGGAATAACCCCTGCCATACAAATATATAAACAAACAGCAGATAAAATGGTTTGGCCTTGTGAGAATGGCAGAAAGAACAAAACACAACGAGCCTTCACTAAACGTTGCGAGAACACCTGATCCAAATGCCGACCACGAAAAAGATGGACCGATGGAATATTAGAAACACCAGGAAACATAACAGCGGCAGAGGCGAACAGAAGAGCAAAAGATCGCGAAGTATATCTCCCCTAGACGTTGAAGGGCAAATGAGGAACGAAGGAAGAAGTAGATATGATTCTAGAAGCACTCTTGGTGCTGTTTGTAGAGCATCCGTGTGAGTATTTCATCATCACCTTTCTTTTGTGACAGCCACAATTTGTTTTGTTAATTGTCAGGCTCAATAGGGTTCCGCCACTTTTATTTCCAGCTGTTTCAATCTGTGCTTCCAGGAGGTGTTTGGTCGGTGTGTCCTCGTGTATTTTCAGACTAGTGTCAATCTCTGCTGCTCGTTCTGCCAGCTCTTGTTCAGAATCAACAATGTCAATGGAGCATTCGTTTTCTAACAATAGCATATCTGGATGCAGTGTTTGCTGATTTCATTTTTGTATATATAATCCATTATATAGATGAAAGGATAGAAAGTTCCTAACGTATGGGATCAGATGAGGCCATTGTGGTTCTCAAGGAATCGGTTTAGCAAATGTCTACTAGTATCACCAATACATTCTTTTAGAAGCACTGATATACGATCAGACACTGATGCAGGAAAAAGTAAAAGAACATCTCCCAAAATTCTAATATTGTTATTTGCTTTCCGGAAAGTGTCCATTAATGTTCAGGCTTTACGATATTAGAGCCCAGACAAACACATCTACAGTCAGCCATCGTTACTCAAATCATGGAATTCTCAACCCATACAAATAGAGAGTCAGTGGGTCTTCTCTTAGACAAACATGTTTGTGAAATAAAAGTAGCAGAGCACATCAATTAGAAGAGTTACTTCACTACAACCATGTCGCAAGTTTCTCACGATCACGATCTTGAAAGTTTTGTCCGATCTTGAAAGTTTTGTCCGATAGGTCAAGTTTTGTCTGATATGTAAAGTTTTGTCTGATATGTCAAGTTTTGTCTGATATGTCAAGTTTTGTCCGATATGTCAAGTTTGTCCAATGTGTTAAGTTTTGTCCAATATGTAAAGTTTAGTCAAATGTGTTAAGTTTTGTCCGATATGTCAAGTTTTGTCCAATGTGTTAAGTTTTGTCCAATATGTAAAGTTTTGTCAAATGTGTCAATTTTGTCCAATGTGTCAAGTTTTGTCAAATGTGTCAAGTTTTGTCCAATGTGTCAAGTTTTGTCAAATGTGTTAAGTTTTATCCAATGTGTCAAGTTTTGTTAAATATGTCAAGTTTTGTCCAATGTATTAAGTTTTGTCCAATATGTCAAGTTTTGTCCAATGTGTCAAGTTTTGTCCAATGTATCATGTTTTGTTAAATGTGTCAAGTTTTGTCCAATGTGTCAAGTTTTGTCCAATGTGTCAAGTTTTGTCCAGTGTGTCAAGTTTTGTCCAATGTATCATGTTTTGTCCAATGTATCATGTTTTCTCCAATGTGTCAAGTTTTGTCCAATGTATCATGTTTTGTCCAGTGCGTCAAGTTTTGTCCAGTATGTCAAGTTTTGTCCAATGTGTCAAGTTTTGTCCAATGTATCATGTTTTGTTAAATGTGTCAAGTTTTGTCCAATTTTTCAAGTTTTGTCCAATGTGTCAAGTTTTGTCCAGTGTGTCAAGTTTTGTCCAATGTATCATGTTTTGTCCAATGTATCATGTTTGTTAAATGTTCAAGTTTTGTCCAATGTATCATGTTTTGTCCAGTGTGTCAAGTTTTGTCCAATGTGTTAAGTTTTGTCCAATGTGTCAAGTTTTGTCCAATGTATCATGTTTTGTTAAATATGTCAAGTTTTGTCCAATGTGTCAAGTTTTGTCCAATGTGTCAAGTTTTGTCCAGTGTGTCAAGTTTTGTCCAATGTATCATGTTTTGTCCAATGTATCATGTTTTGTCCAATGTGTCAAGTTTTGTCCAATGTATCATGTTTTGTCCAGTGTGTCAAGTTTTGTCCAGTGTGTCAAGTTTTGTCCAATGTGTCAAGTTTTGTCCAATGTATCATGTTTTGTTAAATGTGTCAAGTTTTGTCCAATTTTTCAAGTTTTGTCCAATGTGTTATGTTTTGTCCAATGTATCATGTTTTGTCCAATGTATCATGTTTTGTCCAATGCATCATGTTTTGTCCAATGTGTCAAGTTTTGTCCAATGTATCATGTTTTGTCCAATGTATCATGTTTTGTCAATGTATCATGTTTTGTCAATGTATCATGTTTTGTTAAATGTGTCAAGTTTTTTCCAATGTGTCAAGTTTTGTTCAATGTGTCAAGTTTTGTCCAGTGTATCATGTTTTGTTAAATGTGTCAAGTTTTGTCCAGTGTGTCAAGTTTTGTCCAATGTATCATGTTTTGTTAAATCTGTCAAGTTTTGTCCAATGTGTTAAGTTTTGTCCAATGTGTTAAGTTTTGTCCAATGTATCATATTTGTTAAATGTGTCAAGTTTTGTCCAATGTGTCAAGTTTTGTCCAATGTGTCAAGTTTTGTCCAGTGTGTCAAGTTTTGTCCAATGTATCATGATTTGTCCAATGTATCATGTTTTTTCAATGTGTCAAGTTTTGTTCAATGTATCATGTTTTGTCCAATCTGTCAAGTTTTGTCCAATGTGTCAAGTTTTGTCCAATTATCATGTTTTGTTAAATGTGTCAAGTTTTGTCCAATGTATCATGTTTTGTCTAATGTGTCAAGTTTTGTCCAATGTATCATGTTTTGTCCAATGTGTCAAGTTTTGTCCAATGTATCATGTTTTGTTAAATGTTTTCAAGTTTTGTCCAATGTATCATGTTTTGTCCAATGTGTCAAGTTTTGTCCAATGTATCATGTTTGTTAAATGTGTCAAGTTTGTCCAATGTGTCAAGTTTTGACCAATGTGTCAAGTTTTGTCCAATGTATCATGTTTTGTCCAATGTGTCAAGTTTTGTCCAATGTATCAAGTTTTGTCTGATATGTCAAGTTTTGTCCAGTATGCCAAGTTTAATCCAATGTGTCAAGTTTGATCCGATGTGTCAAGTTTTGTCCAATGTATCAAGTTTGTCCAATGTGTCAAGTTTTGTCCAATGTGTCATGTTTTGTCCAATGTGTCAAGTTTTGTCCAATGTATCAAGTTTTGTCTGATATGTCAAGTTTTGTCCAGTATACCAAGTTTAATCCATGTGTCAAGCTTGATCCGATGCGTCAAGTTTTGTCAATGTATCAAGTTTTGTCTGATATGTCATGTTTTGTCCAATGTGTCAAGTTTTGTCCAATGTATCAAGTTTTGTCCAATGTATCAAGTTTTGTCCAATGTATCAAGTTTAATCCAATGTATCACGTTTTGTCCAATGTATCAAGTTTTGTCCAATGTATCAAGTTTTGTCCAATGTATCAAGTTTAATCCAATGTATCAAGTTTTGTCCAATGTATCAAGTTTTGTCCAATGTGTCAAGTTTTGTCCAATGTATCAAGTTTTGTCTGATATGTCAAGTTTTGTCCAGTATACCAAGTTTAATCCAATGTGTCAAGCTTGATCCGATGTGTCAAGTTTTGTCCAATGTGTTAAGTTTTGTCCAATGTGTTAAGTTTTGTCCAATGTATCATATTTTGTTAAATGTGTCAAGTTTTGTCCAATGTGTCAAGTTTTGTCCAATGTGTCAAGTTTTGTCCAGTGTGTCAAGTTTTGTCCAATGTATCATGATTTGTCCAATGTATCATGTTTTGTCCAATGTGTCAAGTTTTGTCCAATGTATCATGTTTTGTCCAATCTGTCAAGTTTTGTCCAATGTGTCAAGTTTTGTCCAATTTATCATGTTTTTAAATGTGTCAAGTTTTGTCCAATGTATCATGTTGTCTAATGTGTCAAGTTTTGTCCAATGTATCATGTTTTGTCCAGTGTGTCAAGTTTGTCCAATGTATCATGTTTTGTTAAATCTGTCAAGTTTTGTCCAATGTGTTAAGTTTTGTCCAATGTGTTAAGTTTTGTCCAATGTATCATATTTTGTTAAATGTGTCAAGTTTTGTCCAATGTGTCAAGTTTTGTCCAATGTGTCAAGTTTTGTCCAGTGTGTCAAGTTTTGTCCAATGTATCATGATTTGTCCAATGTATCATGTTTGTCCAATGTGTCAAGTTTTGTCCAATGTATCATGTTTTGTCCAATCTGTCAAGTTTTGTCAATGTGTCAAGTTTTGTCCAATTTATCAAGTTTAATCCAATGTATCAAGTTTTGTCCAATGTATCAAGTTTTGTCCAATGTGTCAAGTTTTGTCCAATGTATCAAGTTTTGTCTGATATGTCAAGTTTTGTCCAGTATACCAAGTTTAATCCAATGTGTCAAGCTTGATCCGATGTGTCAAGTTTTGTCCAATGTATCAAGTTTTGTCTGATATGTCAAGTTTTGTCCAATGTGTCAAGTTTTGTCAAATGTGTCAATTTTGTCCAATGTGTCAAGTTTTGTCAAATGTGTCAAGTTTTGTCCAATGTATCAAGTTTGTCCAATGTATCAAGTTTTATCCAATGTGTCAAGTTTTGTTAAATATGTCAAGTTTTGTCCAAAGTATTAAGTTTTGTCCAATATGTCAAGTTTTGTCCAATGTATCATGTTTTGTCCAATCTGTCAAATTTTGTCCAATGTGTCAAGTTTTGTCCAATTTATCATGTTTTGTTAAATGTGTCAAGTTTGTCCAATGTGTCAAGTTTTTTCCAATGTGTCAAGTTTTGTTCAATGTGTCAAGTTTTGTCCAGTGTATCATGTTTTGTTAAATCTGTCAAGTTTTGTCCAGTGTGTCAAGTTTTGTCCAATGTATCATGTTTTGTTAAATCTGTCAAGTTTTGTCCAATGTGTTAAGTTTTGTCCAATGTGTTAAGTTTTGTCCAATGTATCATATTTTGTTAAATGTGTCAAGTTTTGTCCAATGTGTCAAGTTTTGTCCAATGTGTCAAGTTTTGTCCAGTGTGTCAAGTTTTGTCCAATGTATCATGATTTGTCCAATGTATCATGTTTTGTCCAATGTGTCAAGTTTTGTCCAATGTATCATGTTTTGTCCAATCTGTCAAGTTTTGTCCAATGTGTCAAGTTTTGTCCAATTTATCATGTTTTGTTAAATGTGTCAAGTTTTTTCCAATGTATCATGTTTTGTCTAATGTGTCAAGTTTTGTCCAATGTATCATGTTTTGTCCAATGTGTCAAGTTTTGTCCAATGTATCATGTTTTGTCCAATGTGTCAAGTTTTGTCCAATGTATCATGTTTTGTCCAATGTGTCAAGTTTTGTCCAATGTATCAAGTTTTGACCAATGTGTCAAGTTTTGTCCAATGTATCATGTTTTGTCCAATGTGTCAAGTTTTGTCCAATGTATCAAGTTTTGTCTGATATGTCAAGTTTTGTCCAGTATGCAAGTTTAATCCAATGTGTCAAGTTTGATCCGATGTGTCAAGTTTTGTCCAATGTATCAAGTTTTGTCCAATGTGTCAAGTTTTGTCCAATGTATCATGTTTTGTCCAATGTGTCAAGTTTTGTCCAATGTATCAAGTTTTGTCTGATATGTCAAGTTTTGTCCAGTATACCAAGTTTAATCCAATGTGTCAAGCTTGATCCGATGTGTCAAGTTTTGTCCAATGTATCAAGTTTTGTCTGATATGTCAAGTTTTGTCCAATGTGTCAAGTTTTGTCCAATGTATCAAGTTTTGTCCAATGTATCAAGTTTTGTCCAATGTATCAAGTTTAATCCAATGTATCACGTTTTGTCCAATGTATCAAGTTTTGTCCAATGTATCAAGTTTGTCCAATGTATCAAGTTTAATCCAATGTATCAAGTTTTGTCCAATGTATCAAGTTTTGTCCAATGTGTCAAGTTTTGTCCAATGTATCAAGTTTTGTCTGATATGTCAAGTTTTGTCCAGTATACCAAGTTTAATCCAATGTGTCAAGCTTGATCCGATGTGTCAAGTTTTGTCCAATGTATCAAGTTTTGTCTGATATGTCAAGTTTTGTCCAATGTGTCAATTTTTGTCCAATGTATCAAGTTTTGTCCAATGTATCAAGTTTTGTCCAATGTATCAAGTTTTGTCCAATGTATCAAGTTTTGTCCAATGTATCAAGTTTTGTCCAATGTATCAAGTTTTGTCCAATGTATCAAGTTTTGTACGATCTAACACATCTTTTTGATTCAACATTTTAATTTAAAATGAGGATATATGTGAACATGATTAAAATTAATTGAAATATTTATCTTTTGATGTTTAAACTGGATTTTGTCAACGCCATGTATTTGTTCTGATGTCATTATGAATTTGTATTGCAGGACAACCAGTTCTTGTATTGCAGGACAACCAGTTCGTGTAGCAAGCTGGTTATATCCACGGGTATAAAAAAAGTAAATGACAAGAATGCCGATCAATTTGGAACAAAATGACAGCAAACTTGACAGTTTTTGGGTAGCTAAACCTGTGGAGGACATCATCTCTGATGAAGTGGATACCATTATACGAGTCATCAACTACGTCATCCTGTGCACATTAATTGCCTTATTTGGAATCTTTGGCAACGCAATCAACATGGTCGTGTTCTACAAACAAGGCTTCACTACCACCACCAACATCAGCTTCTTTGCGCTCGCCATATCTGACATGCTCTGTCTTTTAACAACCGAGTGGTACGTATTTGTTTGAATCCGTATTTAGAATCTACGAACATCAATTTTATTGCTAAAGAGGTCCAGTATTTATCCGGCGGCTGGTTGCACGTTTGCTGTGGCCGCATCACCAGCTGGATCACCGTGTTCATCACGGCCGAGAGATGTCTGGGTATAACCTTGCCTCTCAAGGTCAAAGAAATCGTTACTCTCAGAAGAACGACCGTCGTAATGAGCGTCATTTTTACTGTCAACATCGCTACACTTCTTCCTGAGTACGTCATCATGTACTGGGACTGGAAGTTTGTTCCCGCCAAGAACCGAACCCTCTATGGACTTGTTTACAGAAGTTATAAGGATCAAGCCTACGGTCTGGTCTACACTTTGACCTCAATCTCTGGGTTTCTCTCCTTCATCTGTGTCATATTTTTGACGATTTTCTTGGTGACAAAGTTGTCTCAAAAATCTAAATGGCGAAAGAAGGTCACAGGGGGATCAGATAACTCAGAGACCGTCTCATCGCGAGACAAGAAAACAATGAAGATGATTATCATGATAGCAAGTATTCTCATCGTCTGCTACATTCCAGGAACAGCTATTTCCTTGGTTTCTCCCTTTGTCCCAGAGTTCATGATTGGTCACGCATTAATTAACAGCTATTTCTCCTTCTGGTCGATAGCTTTTGTCTTTGACACCATCAACTCTAGCGTTAACATTTTCCTCTATTATCAAATGAGCACCAAATATAGACAGACTTTCATTGAGCAATTTCCTTGCTGTATTGATACGAGTACACAATTACTCGCCCTGTCTGTAAATACATGAACTACTACATATAGTAAAGATGGAAACACCTTTGATATCGCTAGCGTTATACAACTCAGTTCAGTAATATCTTTTCTGTGATTTCATTGACCCCAGCTGACTTGTGATTTAACTCACTCCCCGATCATTTCAGATTTGAATTGTATTTTATTGAGTGTTAGTGAAATTTGTTTTGTGTTGTGTACATTGCTTATATTTCTTTTGTTTGTTTATTTGTTTAATACGTTTCTTATCTTTATGATGCTTCTTGTTTTTAGTGCGAAGTAACTTGATATAGTAACTGTTAACAAATAGTTCTATTTTGAAAGAACTCAACACTGGGCTTGATACATTTCACATTTAGTGCTACCAACGACAATAAAAGATCACAGAGACCGCATTCTTTCTCTGCGGGTAACAGCTTCACATGTTTGCACAACGTTTAGAGCAAGAAATGACAGGAAACTGGGAAGAAAGCCAGAAATGGATTACATAAAGAAACAAAAAGTAAAGTGGTGAAGCGATATAATGAAAGACAGAAAGATCAAAATACAACACAACGAGCCTTCAATGAAGTATATAAACAGGAGAGACTAACAGAAGAGCAAAAGGCCTCAAGTTATATCTCCCATAGACACTGAAAGACAGACGGGGAAGAAGAAGAAGGAAACGAATGAGAAGAAAAGATTACAGAGACCGCACATTGAACTCCTTCCCTTCACGTAAAAACTTGCCACCACTTTCATGCATTGGGTGTATATAGGAATGTGCAAATGTCATCGTCAATATAGCATTGAAGCTGAACCTTCCAGTCACTCCGCTGGTGGTTTTAGTTTTGTTCCTGTATCGCCCACTACCGTGACTCCTCTCTCTTGGTTAAAGATAATCACATTCAACAGAGGATGGTAACATCTTGCAAGAACTCTCTTCTCTATTCGCAGTTACTCAGGCGTCGTCGCCTTTGCCAGGACAACCAAAATGTCCTACATAAAGCCCACCTCATGCTTGACTTCTTCCAGGACGCCTCTTTCTCGAATCAGTTCTCCTTCCTGCTCTCCGACGGGCTCTCCGCACCTCATGTCGGGCTGCTCTCACATCATATACCCGCACCCACTCTGACAGGGTGGTACTTGCTCTCACCCATCACTCTCACCCATCACTCTCACCCATCACCCTCACCTACCCCCCTCACCCGTCACCCTCACCCATCACTCTCACCATCACCCTCACACATCATCCTTAGTTATGAGATCAGAATCATTAACCTCCCATCATTTGCTCCGACTCCACTACTCGTATTTTCTTCCCCGATCCCCCATTTGTTGCCTTCAAGAGAGATCACAGCTACCGTGACATGCACGGGGGAACGATCCGCTGCAATCACAATCAATGTCAAACTTGCACCCACGAGCTCTGGGTAGACACGGTTCTCATCCCCAATTGTTCTTTTTGAGATCAGAGAGGGATTCACTTGTACATCGTGCAACAGTGTCTATATCATCATATGTAGGCGATGTAAGTTGACCTACATTGGCGAATCAGGTCTTGGGCTGACATCATTCAGGATACAGACACCCCAGTAACATCCCACTTCATCTGTCAGGGTCATCATGGTAAGGCTGATGTCCTAGTTACTGGCCTGGTGTCATGTTCATGACATAGTTCTGGTACAAGACTTCCCTTCATGACATAGTTTGGTACAAGACTTCACGTCATGACATAGTTCTGGTACAAGACTTCACTTCATGACATAGTTCTGTACAACACTTCACTTCATGACATAGTTCTGTACAACACTTCACCTCATGATATAGTTCTGGTACAAGACTTCACCTCATGATATAGTTCTGGTACAAGACTTCATCTCATGACATAGTTCTGGTACAAGACTTCACCACATGACATAGTTCTAGCACAAAACTTCACCTCATGGACATAGTTCTAGCACAAGACTTCACCTCATGATATAGTTCTGGTACAAGACTTCACCTCATGACATAGTTCTAGCACAAGACTTCACCTCATGATATATTTCTGGTACAAGACTTCACCTCATGACATAGTTCTGGTACAAGACTTCACCTCATGACATAGTTCTAGCACAAGACTTCACCTCATGACATAGTTCTGGTACAAGACTTCCCCTCATGACATAGTTCTGGTACAAGACTTCACCTCATGACATAGTTCTGGTACAAGACTTCCCCTCATGACATAGTTCTGGTACAAGACTTCACCTCATGACATAGTTCTAGTACAAGACTTAATCTCATGACATAGTTTTGGTACAAGACTTCACCTCATGACATAGTTCTAGTACAAGACTTCACCTCATGACAAAGTTCTGGTACAAGACTTCACCTCATGACATAGTTCTGGTACAAGACTTGATCTCATGATATAGTTCTGGTTTATGAATTCACCTCATGACATAGTTCTGGTACAAGACTTCACCTCATGACATAGTTCTGGTACAAGACTTCACCTCATGACATAGTTCTGGTGCAAGACTTCACCTCATGACATAGTTCTGGTACAATACTTCATAATACACTTTGGATGAATCATGACCAAAATTGTGTGTCACTGTTTTATTTCTGGACCCATTTGGCTTCAAATCCTAGTTACGTGGATCTACAAACTAGTTTGTTGTTGTTGTTACTGCTTTTGTTGTTATTACTGTTGGTGTTGTTACTGTTGTTGTTGTTACTGTTGGTGTTGTTGTTACTGTTGTTGTTATTACTGCTGCTGTTGTTGTTACTGTTGTTGTTAATGTTGGTGTTGTTGTTACTGTTGTTGTTACTGCTGCTGTTGTTGTTACTTTTGCTGTTGGGGCTGCTGCTGTTGTTGTTACTGTTGTTTTTTTTGCTGCTGCTTTTGTTGTTTTTACTGTTGTTGTTTTTACTGTTGTTGTTGTTACTGTTGTTGTGCTGCTGTGTTGTTGTTACTGTTGTTGGTATTATTGTTGTTATTACTGTTGTTGCTACTTTTGTTGTTGTTGTTGTTACTGGTGTTGTTGGTGCTGTTGTTGTTGTTGCTGCTGCTTTTGCTGTTGTTACTGTTGTTGTTATTACTGTTATTATTACTGTTGTTGTTACTGTTGTTGTTGTTTCTGTTGTTGTTGTTGCTGTTGTTGTTACTTTTGTTGTTTTTGTTGCAGTTATTGTTTTTGTTATAATTGGTGTTGTTGTTACTGTTGTTGTTGTTACTGTTGCTGCTAATGTTGTTGCTGCTGTTGTTGTTACTTTTGTTGTTTTTGTTGCAGTTATTGTTTTTGTTATAATTGTTGTTATTGTTACTCTTGTTGTTATGTTATTGTTGTTGTTGTACTGTTGTTGTTACGGTTGTTGTTATTGCTACTGTTGTTGCTACTGTTGTTGTTACTGTTGTTGTTACTGTTGTTGTTTTTGTTGCAGTTATTGTTTTTGTTGTAATTGTTGTTGTTGTTACTGTTGTTGTTACTGTTGTTGTTACTGTTGTTGTTACTGTTGGTGCTAATGTTGTTGCTGCTTTTGTTGTTACTTTTGTTGTTGTTGTTGTTGCAGTTATTGTTTTTGTTATAATTGTTGTTTTTGTTATAATTGTTGTTGTTGTTACTGTTGTTGTTACTGTTGTTGTTACTGTTGTTGTTGTTGTTGCTACTGTTGTTGCTACTGTTGTTGTTACTGTTGTTGTTACTTTTGTTGTTTTTGTTGCAGTTATTGTTTTTGTTATAATTGTTGTTGTTGTTACTGTTGTTGTTACTGTTGTTGTTACTGTTGTTGCTACTGTTGTTGTTACTGTTGTTGTTATTACTGTTGTTGTTGTCTTGCAGGGTTTGTTTACTTTCTAGCGAGGCGCAATACGATTGACCTCAGACTAAATTTTTCAGGTTATATAAGACTCCAACTGCAATCTAAAAATGAAGTGAAAATCAATATATTTGAAACCACAAGTATGTTCTTTATCCGGTTACAGTCTAGACTAGGGTGACCATTTATTTCCCCATTGTTTTTGGGGACATTTGTCATATTTTTTACATTTCAGAGGATTTTTTTGCTTATTTCTGAGACTCTCCCACAAAATCGGGGACGAACGATATATATATATATATATATATATATATATATATATATATATATATATATATATATATATATATCTATATATATATATATATATGTGTGTGTGTGTGTGGTGTGTGCATATATATATATATAATTATTTATAATATGTGTGGGTGGGTGTGTGTGAGCAAGAAATTTTGTAGATGCAAAATAATGATAACTTTAAATTATATAATAACTGTGTTTATTTGCTGTTAGATTTTATTTTTGTTAATATTCACGGTACTTATGCGATACACGCACTTAATGACATTACAATAGCTAGTTTTGTTTCTCAATAACAAAAAAAAAAAGTTTAAAATAAAACAAATGTAAACAACATATAGATATCAATTGCAATATTAAAGTAATGTTTACAGTACCTTATTTCTACTGAAGAGGTTGTTGCCTCTGCGTGGTACTGTTTTTTGAGTGTATCTTACTCAAGATCTCATGATCTGAAGGGAGTATTTCACTGAATCTTTCACACGATAAATTAATGTTAGTTTTTACTGTTAACATGGCTTGCACCGTGCTCACATTAATCCGTGATTTCTCTTCGGACCAGACGTAGTTCATTTGAGAAAATAGTCTTTCTACGGATGCACTTCTGCCAGGTAAGCACATAAAAAGTTCAAGAATTCTCTTCACATTAGTATGTGGTACATTATTTTCTTTCAAGTACCTGAGTACTTCATTCCATTTTCTACATGGGGGCTTGTTACTGAACCACTCACATTCTTTTTGCAACAGATGGCCTCGCAAATAAGTAAATTCATCAAAGAGCTCATCACGATTGACGTCTACAACTTCATGACACTTTGAAGATATCTGTTCTACTGCATTATCAAAATGTTTCCTTTCAGGCACATTATCCAAGAGAAGGCAGTCAGTTGTGACAAGTCCTCATTATGCTTGTTCCAAGACTGCAAGTAATGTACAGCAGTATTATAGAATTCTTTACTTATTTGGAAATACCTTTCCATTTGGATGTCACCACTTTCTACTAAATCAGTTAGCAAACTCTTTACCATGTGTGGGATGACATTTTCATCGCGTCGAGTTTCTAATTTTATAATGAGATTGTTCACAGCTAATGCTGATTCTGTTGCACTCTTGTCGTCGCCTTCAATCGCCTTAATTGTTTCATGGAAGAGTGATGCGTGAGAATGAGCAAAGCTGAGCCAAAGCTCTGATTCACTGTTTTCAAAGAATTGTTTCAATATTGTAGGACAGTGTGTTTCTGACAAGAAGAAAGATCTCAGTGATTGATACAGTTTCAACATTCTTTCCAAGGCTGGAAGTAATAACAACCACCTTATATTCGAATAACCTAATAATTGTTTGTCCAGCAAATTCACAGAAGTCTTTAGTCGTTCTACACGAACCGTATAAATGTGAAAGTATCCAAATATTTTTGTTACAATCACTTCCATATCCATAGGCATGGAATCAAACGCTGTTTTTACACAATTGTGAATTATGTGTGCGTTGCAACCAAAACCCATTATGTGTCTGCTTAACTTGGACTTTATTTTAGTTATGACATTATCTCTCCCTTTCCTCAACAAGCCTCCAAAGTTTGTATTTGTATTGTCTGCTGAGAGTCCACCAATCTTTTTGCTTAAGTCAAAATTATCAATTGCTTTCAACAATTGTTCAGATTGTCGGACGTTTCTCCTGGGATATCTATGAAAGCAATCAGTTTGGTCTTTACTGGAGTTTCCAGCTCATAAGCCTGAAAATAACGAACTAAAATAGGAAGTAGCTTAACATGTTTATGATTAGTTGTATCGCAAGACGATGTTAATAAGCTGACATATTTGAGGTCATTTTTTAGTTCATCAATAGCCCAAGTGTGGGGAGAGAGAGAGTGTGTCTGCTTTTTTTAAAAATTAAACCCATCCCAAAAGACGTCAGTGGCTGGAATAGAAGTGACGTAGTACCGCGCCTCAAGAGTTCAAAGAGCTATCTCCGACACAACGCGTCCAAGTCTTCTCTTTATCTTCTTGCTAATGCCGCTCAGTCTGGGATAAAGAAACACAACTCAGTAACGTCCCGAGTCCTAGTGATTATTTTAAAGAGGGCCGATTCCGTGTATGAACGTTTATTTATTCACTGAAATCGGCGACAAAATCGGGGACAGATTTCACTCGGGGACAACTTCTACACTTCAGGGACTGTCCCCGAAATCGGGGATAAATGGTCACCCTACCCTAGTCTAGACCAATCAAAACGACGCAGATGTGAATGGCGCCATGAGCACGTTAACCGTCGTCAAACCTCAGGAGTTTGCGTGGTCGGGGTTAGGCGAGTAAACGACATCAAGATCTGGGTGTCCATGACGAGCCAGGCAGAAGAACACGCATTATAGGAAGCCGGACAGCATTTAATGTCGAGCGTTTATTCCTTTTAATTATTCGGACAATTTGCTCGAGGAGGAGTAGAATATATTGAATCGTTGTGTAGGTTTACTTTATTTGCGATATATAGTCTGTGTTCTGTGCTTAGTCCAGTGTTCCAGCTGAAGGCCTGCTGAACCTTAACATTAATTTCATGTTGGTTGTCCCTCTCTTACGTAAAAACTGTTACAGTACTATTTTATGATTTTTCTGTTTTTCATTCTTATCAGCTTTACATCAGCTTCTAATTCTTTTACTCAAGGGAGACTATAAATCTGTGACGGAGTCTTCGGTCAAGGCCGTTCATACCTTCCCAAGATTTCTGTGAACGTCTCTGACGTTTGCTTGTTGGTGTCTGTCTTATATGGCAATATCAGATTCGAAAGTCTGTCTCACCAGGGACGATTGAAACGTAATTTAACTGTCACCGAGTCGCTGTTCGTTCCTTGACCATTTCCTGACAGAAAGCTCTCAAGTAAAATTAATTCAGTTCTCAAAATCTGTCAATGTTAAAGGTCATAGACGAATTAAGCTAAGCTTTGTTTCGTACAGAGCCATTAGTGAAAAGTGAAGCAAGATATGTACCTATGTTTTATAGCATACACCATGGAAAAGTGAAGCAAGATATGTACCTATGTTTTATAGCATACACCATGGAAAAGTGAAACAAGATATGTACCTATGTTTATAGCATACACCATGGAAAAGTGAAACAAGATATGTACCTATGTTTTATAGCATACACCATGGAAAAGTGAAACAAGATATGTACCTATGTTTTATAGCATACACCATGGAAAAGTGAAACAAGATATGTACCTATGTTTTATAGCATACACCATGGAAAAGTGAAACAAGATATGTACCTATGTTTTATAGCATACACCATGGAAAAGTGAAACAAGATATGTACCTATGTTTTATAGCATACACCATGGAAAAGTGAAACAAGATATGTACCTATGTTTTATAGCATACACCATGGAAAAGTGAAACAAGATATGTACCTATGTTTTATAGCATACACCATGGAAAAGTGAAACAAGATATGTACCTATGTTTTATAGCATACACCATGGAAAAGTGAAACAAGATATGTACCTATGTTTTATAGCATACACCATGGAAAAGTGAAACAAGATATGTACCTATGTTTTATAGCATACACCATGGAAAAGTGAAGCAAGATATGTACCTATGTTTTATAGCATACACCATGGAAAAGTGAAGCAAGATATGTACCTATGTTTTATAGCATACACCACGGAAAAGTGAAACAAGATATGTACCTATGTTTTATAGCATACACCATGGAAAAGTGAAACAAGATATGTACCTATGTTTTATAGCATACACCATGGAAAAGTGAAACAAGATATGTACCTATGTTTTATAGCATACACCATGGAAAAGTGAAACAAGATATGTACCTATGTTTTATAGCATACACCATGGAAAAGTGAAACAAGATATGTACCTATGTTTTATAGCATACACCATGGAAAAGTGAAACAAGATATGTACCTATTTTTTATAGCATACACCATGGAAAAGTGAAACAAGATATGTACCTATGTTTTATAGCATACGCCATGGAAAAGTGAAACAAGATATGTACCTATGTTTTATAGCATACACCATGGAAAAGTGAAACAAGATATGTACCTATGTTTTATAGCATACACCATGGAAAAGTGAAACAAGATATGTACCTATGTTTTATAGCATACACCATGGAAAAGTGAAGCAAGATATGTACCTATGTTTTATAGCATACACCATGGAAAAGTGAAGCAAGATATGTACCTATGTTTTATAGCATACACCATGGTATTTGACAAAGTAAAGCACCGACCAAAAAGAACGAGTCCAAACGTTGACAGTAACGATGTCAGAATAATAAATAACTGGCTACTTAAAGCAGCCCAGCATGAAGAAGCAAATTAGAAATGTTTGAACAAATAAAACAAGGTGTTATGTCAGGGTGTGTACTATCACCAAATGTATTTCATATGTATAGTGTGATTATACAAATCAATAAAGGACATGCTAGATAGAAAACACACAGTTGAAACAAATTAAGAATATTACACGACACGCCCTTTTTTGAATCCTCAGGGGAGGAGGCAAAGAGGAGGGCTAAAATATACTCGGAGATGACAGGCGAAAGTGGAGATTAAGAGAATAGGGAAGACATGGAGCGATCTTAAGAGAAAGACAGATTGGCTTAGGAAGTATTTTCTTGAGGACCTATGCTCCACAGGGAGTTGAAAGATAAAAGGAGAAGAACATTGGATACACTCAGAATACTAGCGAATTGTAATATAAACAACGTGATGCATTTTGATGAGGATTGTCTTAATCGATATTCTGTCCTTCATCATTTGCCTTTCAGCGTCGACGGGGGATATACTTTGCAGTCTATTCCTTCTCTGTTGGCCTCTGCTGCTGTTATGTTTCCTACTGTGTCTAATTTTCCATCAATCCATCTTTTTCGTGGTCGGCCCTTGAGTTTTGTCTTCTCGCAACGTTTATTAAAGTATCGTTGTGTTGTTTATTGATCTTTCTTTCTTATCACGTGGCTAAACCATTTTACATGTTTCTTTATGTATTCTATGGCGGGAATTATCGTTAAAAGTGAAAATAATTGAACTTGCAAGAAGAAAGCAAAATGCAGACCTTAGTTACGACAGTACCCAATAAAAAACGGAAGTATTTGTTACCACAAAAAAAAAACGGAAGTATTTGTTACCACAAAAAAGCGAAATTATTTGTTACCACAAACATGAACTTATAAATTTACAGTTAAAGCAAATGGAGAATGTTCAAACAGGTCAATGAATTAAAATACATCGACATGTTGCTAACTTCAGAAAGTTGTAGTACAAAAGAGATGAGATGCACAATAGCTCAGGCAAATACTACATATGTAACCGTGAATGATGAAACATACATATTTAAATCATAATTAAATGGGGACAAAGCAGGATTAGACAAAATTAGCATAGGGATGACTAACCGCACTTACTGACCACTGGTTGTAAACTTATCGTAGCCTTCGGTAAGGAATGTAGAACTCATAAACTAAAGGTGCCAGATGGCTGGGGAATGACCTTAGCTGATGGTGGGGAACGTAGAACTCATAAACAAAAAAGGGGCTAGTCACGCGATATCAGATGATTGGAGAAGGGTCACTTGAGTGTAGATAGGAGTGGAGCAGGTCAGATGTCATTTTTGTCTGGAGAAAGAATAGTTGGCATGAGAAAAATGTTAACTGTCGGTCAAAGGACAGGGGTATAAAAGTTAGAGGGCAGACTTGAGAAGGGGACTTCCACTTTTACATTTCGACTGAGGAACCTAGCCACGCACTAGGGACTGATAGGAACTGAGACAGTCACAGAGGAACTTCAACTTAGAGACGAGAATTAGAACGAGAGACGGAGAACTAAAGATAGGCGCCGAGATAGCCATTGGAGAACGTTAGAAACAGAAGACACAGACGAAAGAGAAACAATAGATAGAGAGACAGCTGGAATATCCACTACAGGAATAGCTGAGGCACAACACCGACGGTAGTCGAAGTACTTCAGCGGCCAAGACTGTTAACAGATCGAACAAGTATCTACAGAAACGCTAGGAAGGATAGCCTGATAGTATCTATATGTATATAGATAATAAATGATGACTTATTTATAACACGCCAAGTGTGTTCATTCTTGAATGTGTGGTGTCGTGTCTTATACGAAGAACAATTAGAACACATTCCCAAAATTTTATTTTAAAAATAGTATGCAACTCTTTTTGTTTATAGAAATAAATAGGAAAAAAAAATTCTTTATTGGTATTATGTGGATCCAATATTGATATACGAATGTGAATCATGGACAATCAGAAAACAGACAAAACGTTGTTGAGGCCACATAGATGTAGTTTTAGAGACGAAAAATCGATGGTCAGTTAACTAGAACAACGCGAATGTTCTCAGAGATGCCGCGACAACAACATCAGGTGGAGACAATTCTGATTTATTTGTTGAGCTTTTAACGAGAAGGGAACACTGGAATATGATGTGGCAACACGCAGAATAAATCAGGGAAGAAAAGATAGAGGAAAACAGAGAGAAAAGATACCAGACAGTCTAAGAGAAATGTTTGGTAGAAAGTCAGTAATAAAACTGATAAACAGCTGTAGAGATAGAAAGTTGGGGAGCGACACGGTCGGCAACGCCAGCAGACACATCACATGTTGATGGCAAAGCTGAAAATTGGATACAAGGAAAATAGAAATATATAGATTCAGTTTTAGATTGAATGATGGCGATAGGAGACCTAGATAATAGAAATATGTAGCTTCATTTGTAGATTAAAGTATGGTGACAGGAGACCAACCAGATAGAAATATGTAGTTTTATATGTAGGTTGAAGGATGGGGAAACAAAATGATCGAACTGTGTGGCTAGAAAAGAATTTCTCTGGGAACACAGACAATATGAAGACAGAAAGAGAGAAGGAAATACAAGAGTTGGCAGTGTTGCTCATTGAGCGACCTTCCTGCTAGATTTAGAGGGTTAGCTACCCCATTTAGCGGCTACACGTATTTTATCCCGCTAAGCCGTAACTAGCCTGATTGAAATCACTGTCTTGCAACGTTTATAAGGTTTCCATACAAAAAAAAAAAAAAAATTATGCAAAAAAAGACTTTCACATCCCTACTATTCATAATCTAACTACATTTCTAGCATTTGCTAACATTTCAGTGACAAAAGAAAAAAACCGAAAGAAATCTTTACCATTGACCAGGCAGGGTTTGAGTTTCATTTTGTGTTCCTAGTTCATGAAACTCTTGCTCTCTATTAGTTTCAGATTCCAGTAAAGACTTCTTTCCAACGTAAAATGTAAGAGTTTTTTTTTCTGAGTCCTTTGTCATCATTTTTTCATGGACACAGGTTGGGAATTGTGACTGGGCGTGTGTTGTGATAAATCTGGGCTACAATAGTTCATGTTATTATTATATTGTTAAGCGTGTTTGTAAATCGTAAATTCTTTCATTCAAAATATTTCGGTACCAAATAACAATTGCATGTTTAAAAATAATAACAATTTAATACTACTACTAATATTAATTTAATAATAATACAATTCCTAGGTGTAAAAATATGGAGATTTTTTGGGGAAACTCCTGGGTATTTGAAGGCCACCTTGCGGGATTCCACCAACTGCCGTTGGCAACACTGAATAGAGCAGCACTTACGTCATCCGATCTTCACGATGTTTATCCAATAAAGCAAAATGTACAATTTTTCATGCAAAAAATATTATCTTCATTTCGTAAATTCTTCACAGAGTGAATGTTAGAGACATGTTTCCTAGTTGTGCTGGTTGGACATGTAGACTTGACCAAGTGGAGCTTTAACTGCAGGACAAGAAAACATTGACGCTGGACCTGTTCTTGTCACATACGAGTGTTGCAAGTTTGATGTCACATACGAGTGTTGCAAGCTTGTCGTCACATACGAGTGTTGCAAGTTTGACGTCACATACGAGTGTTGCAAACTTGTCGTCAAATACGAGTGCTGCAAGTTTGACATCACATACGAGTGTTGCAAGTTTGACGTCACATACAAGTGTTGCAAGCTTGCTGTCACATGCATATGTTGTAAGTTTGACGTCAAATACAAGTGTTGTAAGTTGGACGTCACATACAAGTTTTGTAAGTTTGACGTCACATACGAGTGTTGCAAGTTGGACGTCACATACAAGTGCTGCAAGTTGGACGTCAGGAATAAAAATACTGAGATTTACGATTTCACTCACAATGTCTGCTCGATCACAACAAGCTGAACTTTAAAGCTTTGAAGATGACAACAATAACATGTTATACATGAAAACTTGACGTCAAATTTATGACGCAATTTAAGGAAAACCTCGACATCGTGACGTCACACTAAAAAAACGAGGCTTTCGTAGATGATATCACGTGATGGAACAGACACGAGACCTGAAGTGCTACAGGAAGTTGGTCAAATACAAGGAGGCTTTGGTAGGGGTCACCGGGTGAACGTGGCGATAGAGAAGGGAATACACACACATGAATAGATATCTAGGACTAGAGTCAGTAACAAGACTTAGGTATCGAAAAAATAGAGCTGGCGGGAGAGATATAAAGAGGAAAGACGTGATTTATGAAAGGGAGAACTACTGAGGATGTAACAATGGGGGTGGGTGTATTTATAAAGGGGAGAGGTACGAAGAGGGGGTAACGTTGGAGGGATGAAAATAGGTGAGTATAGAAGTGAATGTTTGTACGTTTTACAAGGGAAAGTGGAAATGTGAGATAGATGAAGTAAAGGTGATGCATTTTTACAGGGGTTGTAGTAATAATTACTGTAAATGTGATAGAAGGAGGAAAGTTCCAGACGGACATAATGAAATCGGTCATATTCGGATGGAGCATTGTCCCGTGCTACCAACGACATGTTTAATGAACATATTCGGATGGAGCATTGTCCCGTGTTACCAACGACATGTTTAATGAACATATTCGGATGGAGCATTGTCCGGTGCTACCAACGACATGTTTAATGAACATATTCGGATGGAGCATTGTCCCGTGCTACCAACGACATGTTTAATGAACATATTCGGATGGAACATTGTCCCGTGCTACCAACGACATGTTTCATTAACATATTCGGATGGAGCATTGTCCCGTGTTACCAACGACATGTTTAATGAACATATTAGGATGGAGCATTGTCCGTGTTACCAACGACATGTTTCATTAACATATTCGGATGGAGCATTGTCCCGTGCTACCAACGACATGTTTAATGAACATATTCGGATGGAGCATTGTCCCGTGCTACCAACGACATGTTTCATTAACATATTCGGATGGAGCATTGTCCCGTGTTACCAACGACATGTTTCATGAACATATTCGGATGGAGCATTGTCCCGTGTTACCAACGACATGTTTCATAAACATATTCAGATGGAGCATTGTCCCGTTTTACCAACGACATGTTTCATGAACATATTCGGATGGAGCATTGTCCCGTGTTACCAACGACATGTTTCATGAACATATTCGGATGGAGCATTGTCCCGTTTTACCAACGACATGTTTCATTAACATATTGATGGAGCATTGTCCCGTGCTACCAACGACATGTTTAATGAACATATTAGGATGGAGCATTGTCCCGTGTTACCAACGACATGTTTCATTAAATATTCGGATGGAGCATTGTCCCGTGCTACCAACGACATGTTTAATGAACATATTCAGATGGAGCATTGTCCCGTTTTACCAACGACATGTTTCATGAACATATTCGGATGGAGCATTGTCCCGTGTACCAACGACAGTTTCATGAACATATTCGGATGGAGCATTGTCCCGTGTTACCAACGACATGTTTCATGAACATATTCGGATGGAGCATTGTCCCGTTTTACCAACGACATGTTTCATGAACATATTCGGATGGAGCATTGTCCCGTTTACCAACGACATGTTTCATGAAATATTCGGATGAGCATTGTCCCGTGCTACCTACGATATGTGTAAAGAACATCTGTTAAAAGGACCTGGTAGCTGTACACATAGATGTTGGATGCATCCCGTTTACGGACATGCCCAGTTGAAATACCCTAAATCATCACTGACAATGATACTGTTAAAAGATACTGATGATTTACAAAAGTGTTGGCTGCATATATGACTTCAGTCAAGCGGACAAAAACAAATATGGCGGCGAATCGACCATCAAGTTATGGAAGATCTGAAGTGATTAACTAATAATTATCACTTTCAAATATATACACAAGAAACAGGAACCGTTGACAGTGCCTAGTTGTGGTGTCATTGAAAGTGGAAGTGGAAACTAGACGGCGTGGCTGGTAATACTTGTGGAGATTCAAAGCGTTGAAGGATATTTATAATGTATGTGAGAATTGAACAGTCAAAAGTGAATTGGGGAAAAACGGGAAGAGATATGGATCTTAGCTGGCACGAAGAAGGTCCATCTGCTGGAACACCAGCGTAGAAAATGGATCTGATTTACAAAATAAACTTAGAAGATAGATCTACTTACTTAGAAGATCGATCAACTTACTTAGAAGATGGATCTACTTACTTAGAAGTGGATCTACTTACTTAGAAGATGGATCTACTTACTTATAAGGTGGATCTACTTACTTAGAAGATGGATCTACTTACTTATAAGGTGGATCTACTTACTTAGAAGATGGATCTACTTACTTATAAGGTGGATCTACTTACTTAGAAGATGGATCTACTTACTTAGAAGGTGGATTAACTTACGTAGAAGATGGATCTACTTACTTAGAAATTTGATCTACTTTCTAAAAAGATGGATCTACTTGCTTAGAAGATGGATCAACTTACTTAGAAGGTCGATATACTTACTTAGAAGTGAATCTACTTACTTAGTAGATGGATCTACTTACTTAGAAGATGTATCTACTTCCTTAGAAGGTGGATCTACTTACTTAGAAGGTGGATCTACTTACTTAGAAGTTGAATCTACTTACTTAGTAGATGGATCTACTTACTTAGAAGATGTATCTACTTCCTTAGAAGGTGGATCTACTTACTTAGAAGATGGATCTACTTACTTAGAAGATGATCTACTTACTTAGAATGGTGGTCAATTACTTAGAAAGTCGATCAACTTACTTAGAAAATGGATCTACTTACTTAGAAAATGGATCTACTTACTTAGAAGGTGGATCTACTTACTTAGAAGGTGGATCTACTTACTTACTTAGAAGGTGGATCTACTTACTTAGAATATGGATCTACTTACTTAGAAGGTGGATCTACTTACTTAAAATATGGATCTACTTACTTAGAAGGTGGATCTACTTACTTAGAAGATGGAACAATTTACTTAGAATATGGATCTACTTACTTAGAAGATGTATCTACTTACTTAGAAGGTGGATCTACTTACTTAGAAGGTCGATCTACTTACTTAGAAGATGTATCTACTTACTTAGAAGAAGGATATACTTATTTATAAGGTGGATCATCTTACTTAGAAGATGGATCAATTTACTTAGAATATGGATCTACTTAGTTAGAAGGTGGATAAAATTACTTGGAAGGTCGATCTACTTACTTAGAAGATGGAACAACTTACTTAGAAGGTGGATCTACTTACTTTGAAGATGCATCAACTTACTTAGAAGGTGGATCTACTTACTTAGAAGATGGATCAACTTACTTTGATTTGGATCTACTTACTTAGAAGGTGGATCAACTTACTTAGAAGATGGATCAACTTACTTAGAAGATGGATCTACTTACTTATAAAGTGGATGTACTTACTTAGAAGAAGGATCTACTTTCTTAGAATATGGATCTACTTACTTATAAGGTGGATCATCTTACTTAGAATATGGATATACTTACTTATAATATGGATCAACCTACTTATAAAGTGGATCTAATTATTTAGAAGAATGATCTACTTACTTAGAAGAATGATCTACTTACCTAGAAGATGGATCATCTTACTTAGAAGATGGATCTACTTACTTAGAAGATGGATCTACTTACTTAGAAGATGGATCTACTTACTTAGAAGGTGGATTTACTTACTTAGAAATGGATCTACTTACTTATACGGTAGATTAACTTACTTAGAAGGTGTATCTACTTACACAGAAAGTGGATTCTCTTGCATAGAAGCTGGAAGGTGGATCTACTTACTTTGAAGGTGGATCTACTTACTTAGAAGGTCGATCTACTTACTTAGAAGAAGGATCTACTTACTTAGAAGGTCGATCTACTTACTTAGAAGAAGGATCTACTTACTTAGAATCTACTTACTTAGAAGGTCGATCTACTTACTTAGAAGGTGGATCTGCTTACTTAGTAGGTGGATCTACTTACTTAGAAGATGGATTAACTTACTTAAATTTGGATCTACTTACTTAGAAAGTGGATCTACTTACTTAGAAGATGGATCATCTTACTTAGAAGAAGGATCTACTTACTTAGAAGGTGAATCTACTTACTTATAAGGTATATCAACTTACTTAGAAGATGGATCTACTTACTTATACGGTAGATCAACTTACTTTGAAGGTGTATCTACTTACACTGAATGTGGATTCTCTTACATAGAACCTGGATCTACTTACTTAGAAGATGGATCTACTTACTTAGAAAATGGATCAACTTACTTAGAAGATTGATCTGCTTACTTATAAGGTGTATCAACTTACTTAGAAAATGGATCTACTTACATATACGTTAGATCAACTTACTTAGAAGGTGGATCTACTTACACAGAAAGTGGATTAACTTACATAGCTTACACATAAAGTGGATTAACTTACATAGAAGATGGATCTACTTACTTGTAGATGGATCTACTTACTTAGAAGATGGATTACTTACACAGAAGGTGGATCTACTTACTTAGAAGATGGATCTACTTACTTGTAGATGGATCGTTAGATCAATTGACTTATAAGGTGGATCTACTTACTTATAAGGTGTATCAACTTACTTAGAAGATGGATCTACTTACTTATACGGTAGATCATCTGACTTATAAGGTGGATCTACTTACACAGAAGGTGGATTAACTTACATAGAAGATGGATCTACTTACTTAGATGATGGATCTACTTACTTAGAAGGTGGATCTACTTAATTATAAGGTGGATCAACTTACTTATGAGGTGGATCAACTTACTTTGAAGATGGATCAACTTACTTAGAAGATGGATCTATTCCCTTAGGAATTAGATCTACTTACTTAGAAGATCGATCTACTTACTTAGAAGATGGATTAACCTACTTATAAAGTGGATCTACTTATTTAGAAGATGGATTAACCTACATATAATGTGGATCTACTTACTTAGAAGCTGAATCTACTTACACAGAAGGTGAATCAACTTACTTAGAAGATGGGTCTACTTACTTAGAAGATGTATCTACTTACTTTGAAGATGGATCTACTTACTTAGAAGATGGATCTACTTACTTAGAAGATGGATCTACTTACTTAGAAGATGGGTCTATTTACTTGGAAGATGGATCAACTTACAAAGGAAGTCTAGGTACCCACGGCACCGTAGATAGAACATTTAAGGCGGCCAGCTAACTCAGACACGGCACACTAATGAGAATGATGGTCATAACAAATGATCATTTATTTTATTCCATTTTTTTGTTACGTAAAATGAATAAGAATTTTACTCGAGACATCAATTTTAAGGTAAAGGGGTGTTCTTCTAGCTTTGACACATCCGGACCGTCTGACAGTTAAATGATGACTTCTCATGTATCTATCTAAAGCAGTTTAATTCTGGAAAGACCGTTGTATCAAATTTACAAGATTACATTATCTCTCAGTAAAAGCGGGATCTCTGTATTTAAGTCACCGCACCACCGCAATTATCTTTTAATGATACGTCATTCAAGTAGTTACCGTAAGAGCGAGGCCTGACACTGTCATCAGGTCAGCACACTCACGTTTATCCCCTGTTATCAGATACCGCCATTAAGTGACACCAGCCTGTGCGCTGGTTGTAAGTTTTTTTTTCTGGGGATGGGGGCCACGATATTTCTGGAAGTGCAAGTTAAGTTGGATCAATCAATGTCTTCGTACTGTCACGTGACACAAAAGTAGATTATTAATCTACAACAAATTACTGGTAGACAGCAAAACTACATAATTTGGTATAACTAACTTACCTCGTCGTTGTGTCTGGTCGATTTCTTGTATGTGACATTCAAATCAACGGCAAACTGCGGCGATTATCTCATTTATGAAAACTTGTCGCGTCATTTATCATTGCTTGGGTCGACATCTTTGATGTTATAATTCCTGGAGGTGTCCAAAAGTTCAGCTCCCAGCAGATGGTGAAAGCTGTGGAGAAATCAGACAACATTGACAGCGATCATTGTCAAGATCTGGACACTTGGAGAGGAAATTCTTGTCTTTCTCGAGAATCTGTTGAAAATATCTTTTGTCTCGTTTGGCTTGAGCCACACCTGATGGACTCTTCCGGGGCCTGTCAGATCTGATACCGAGCAACAGTATAACTCAATAGGTGATGTTGCTCTTAAGTTATGCTTCTTGATTTCAAATCTGATCAGCAACGCATCCATACAATTTAATGATCCAAAACTGTGCGACGGAGTTCGTGCACGCCAATCAGGATTCTCTTCGGTTGTTATTTTGAGGAGAAGATGAAGCAGCTATGAATGTGTCCGAAGTGCAGTGATGATGAGCCTAGCCTAATAAAGTAAAATAACAAAACAAAACAACAACATAATATAACGTCTGGTCTCGTTAATCTTCTGATTTTATCACTTGAATGATGTTATGTGATTTACACATACACCGTTTAAATGACGTTATGCCATTAACACACACACTACTTCAATGACGTTATATCATTTACACACGTACCACTTGAGTGACGTTATGTCATTTACACATACACTTGAATGACGTTATGTCATTTACACACGTACCACTTGTGTGATGTTAAGTCATTTAGACACGCACTACTTGAATGACGCTATGTCATTAACACACGCACTACTTGATTGTGTAAGTTCAGCTTTTAACTTTGAACTTGTCAATTGATCTTTTTTGTTGTTGATCGATGAATACAATTCTCCATCCCATATTGCATGTACTACACGCCCGACCGTAGAGACCAGTTATGTTCTACTTATGACTCTCTCTGCATGTACTACACGCCCGACCGTAGAGACCAGTTATGTTCTACTTATGACTCTCTCTCTGCATGTACTACACGCCCGACCGTAGAGACCAGTTATGTTCTACTTGTGACTCTCTCTGCATGTACTACACGCCCGACCGTAGAGACCAGTTATGTTCTACTTGTGACTCTCTCTGCATGTACTACACGCCCGACCGTAGAGACCAGTTATGTTCTACTTGTGACTCTCTCTGCATGTACTACACGCCCGACCGTAGAGACCAGTTATGTTCTACTTGTGACTCTCTCTGCATGTACTACACGCCCGACCGTAGAGACCAGTTATGTTCTACTTGTGACTCTCTCTGCATGTACTTCACACTCAATCATAGAGACGAGTTGTATTCAAGTACTTGTGACTCTCTCTGCATGTACTCCACGCCCGACCTTAGAGACCAGTTATGTTCTACTTGTGGCTCTCTCTGCATGTACTCCACGCCCGACCATAGAGACCAGTTATGTTCTACTTGTGGCTCTCTCTGCATGTACTCCACGCCCGACCATAGAGACCAGTTATGTTCTACTTGTGACTCACTCTGCATGTACTTCACACTCAATCATAGAAACGAGTTATGTTCTACTTGTGACTCTCTCTGCATGTACTTCACACTCAATCATAGAGACGAGTTATGTTCTACTTGTGACTCTCTCTGCATGTACTTTACACTCAATCATAGAGACTAGTTGTATTCAAGTACTTGTGACTCTCTCTGCATGTACTTCACACTCAATCATAGAGACTAGTTGTATTCAAGTACTTGTGACTCTCTCTGCATGTACTTTACACTCAATCTTAGAGACTAGTTGTATTCAAGTACTTGTGACTCTCTCTGCATGTACTTCACACTCAATCTTAGAGACGAGTTGTATTCAAGTACTTGTGACTCTCTCTGCATGTACTTCACACTCAATCTTAGAGACGAGTTGTATTCAAGTACTTGTGACTCTCTCTGCATGTACTTCACACTCAATCTTAGAGACTAGTTGTATTCAAGTACTTGTGACTCTCTCTGCATGTACTTCACACTCAATCTTAGAGACGAGTTGTATTCAAGTACTTGTGACTCTCTCTGCATGTACTTCACACTCAATCATAGAGACGAGTAGTTGTATTCAAGTACTTGTGACTCTCTCTGCATGTACTTCACACTCAATCTTAGAGACGAGTAGTTGTATTCAAGTACTTGTGACTCTCTCTGCATGTACTTCACACTCAATCTTAGAGACGAGTAGTTGTATTCAAGTACTTGTGACTCTCTCTGCATGTACTTCACACTCAATCTTAGAGACGAGTAGTTGTATTCAAGTACTTGTGACTCTCTCTGCATGTACTTCACACTCAATCTTAGAGACGAGTAGTTGTATTCAAGTACTTGTGACTCTCTCTGCATGTCTTATACTCACTGTTTAGCTTGTCTTTATTGGGCTTGACTTCTCATGACAGATGTTCTAAAGTTGTCGTTGTCCTGCACGAGATGTTCAGCTCCTCTGTTCTATATTAGATCTTGGCGTCGCTCTCTAACACTATCTCAAACCATACCCTCCGTAATTATCTTCCTTTGGTATATATGTCGCCTTATATGTCGAAAATATTTTATTTTTCTTGATTTTAAGTTTTTTCTCAGCCATTTTTCTTGTAATCAAATGTACATCTAGTTCCTCTCTCCTGTACACGATGTTCTCAGTATTTTTCTCTGACAGGCGTATTTCAAGACAATAGATTCCATAATAAATAAGTTGATAGTCTGCGTTTCACAGCCGTATATTACTTTGGAAGGAGGACAAGATTACATAATCACTTTTAAAATATAACCATCCGTAAATGTTTTGTTTAGTAGCTCGCATGTCCTTAACGAAGTAAACACAGTTGAGGAAGAGTGGAAACATTTTAAGAAAATAGTAATCAATATTGCAAAAACAGTGTGTGGAACGAAAATAAGGACATAGGAAGGGAAAGAGAGCACCCCATAGTGGAACAATCCAACCAGAGAAGCAATTAAACTGTTTAAAAATTGAAGGGAGAATAAGAAACAAGAACATGAAAAATGTGCCTTAGTTCTGAAAAAAAGTTACAATTTTGACCAAAGAAGCTAAGCAAAAGAAATGGACAAAATATGGGCAAGAACTTCAAGACAGCCATAAGAGATTTCTACAAAGTAGTAAAAGCAACAAGAGCGAGAAAATAGAACCACGATTCCACTGAGCTCATAAATGACAAAGACGGACAGCTAATATCAAATAACCAACATATGCAACAGAGATGGAAAGAATATTTCGAAGACCTATTAAACATGGCAGCAACTACCAATAACACAAGAAAAAACACTGAATCCAATATCATGAAAGAAGAAATGGAAAAAGTATAATCAAATATGCACTAAGAAATAAAGCACCGGGGATAGATAACATAACAATAAACATAATCGCAGCAGCAGGAGAAACAGGAGTTGCGTGGCTGCATAGACTATTCAACGCAGCAGTGCAGCAACAAAAAGCCACAGAAGAGTGGCAACAGGCAAGCATCATACCAATATGGAAAAAGAAATGTAGCAAAAGAGACTGCAATCAATATAGAGGTATATCGCTTCTTAGCCATGTAGGTAACTTGTACGTCAAAATTGTGGAAATAGAGGCTGAGATCAATAAAAGAACTACAGTTAAACGATTCTCAAATGGGGTTCCGAAAATTTAGAGGATATACTGACGCTCTACTCACCTTAAAACAGCTTGCAGAAAAGACGACAGAACACAATCCAAATGTGTGCATAGATTTCATTGACCAAGAAAAAACATTCGACCGAGTAAACAGAGAACAACTGTGGGAGATACTAACAACATACGTTGAGTAAGTCAACACCTAACCCACCTAATTAAAAGTCTCTACATCACCAGCAGCTGCACAGTCAGAACAGCAGCAGGCTACACAGACCACTTCGAAGTTAGATCAGGTGTAAGACAGGGATGTATACTATCCCCCCTACTGTTTATTACATACATGGACCATATATGCAAGTTAGCCAACCCATCAGAGGCAGAGGAAATCAACGAACTTCTTTTTGCAAACGATCAAGCAGCGATACAATAAAAATAGACCTACAAGAACACTTAAATATTCTCAACAGCACAGGCACAAAATACAACATTAAAATCAACATCAACAAAACAGAGGTCATCAATATCGCAAAAGGAGAAACAGAACATCAACATAACTATAGAGGGCAGGCAACTAAAACAAGTAGAGGAATTTAAATACATAACAAGTCTAGTGACAAACGACAATTCACAAACAGCAGAAATAGACTCGAGATATAACAAAGTTTGTCAAATCATTGGACAGCTATCACCACTATTGTCCAACAAAGAAATAACTCTAGAGGCAAAACGGGCACCCTACAATACAATCTTCATCCCAAAATAGTGCTACCAATGCCAGTCCTGGGTCCTAGATGCAAGAACAATAAGGAAAATAACCCCTGCTGAGATTAAGTGTGTTAGACGGATGACATGAAACAGTCTGAGAGATAAGATCAGAAATGAAGAACTGATGAAAAAAAAAAACTAGGAATATCCCCCATCTTAAAATATGTAAAGAAACAACATATACAATGGTTTGGCCTTGTGAGAATGGCAGAAAGAACAAAACACAACGAGCCTGCAATAAATTGGCGAGAACACCTGATCCAAATGCCGACCACGAAAAAGATGGACCGATGGAATATTAGAAACACCAGGAAACATGACAGCGGCATAGGCGAACAGAAGAGCAAAAGATCGCGAATTATATCTCCCCTCGACATTGAAAGGCAAATGAGGAACGAAAGAAGAAGTAGATATGATTTTAGAAGCACTCTTGGTGCTGTTTGTAGAGCATCCGTGTGAGTATTTCATCACCACCTTTCTGTTGTGACAGCCACAATTTGTTTTGTTAATTGTCAGGCTCAATAGGGTTCCGCCACTTTTATTTCCAGCTGTTTCAATCTGTGCTTCCAGGAGGTGTTTGGTCGGTGTGTCCTCGTGTATTTTCTGAATAGTGTCAATCTCTGCTGCTCGTTCTGCCAGCTCTTGTTCAGAATCAACAATGTCAATGGAGCATTCTTTTTCTAACAATAGCATATCTGGATGCAGTGTTTGTTGATTTCATTTTTTATATATATATAATCCATTATATAGATGAAAGGATAGAAAGTTCCAAACGTATGGGATCAGATGAGGCCATTGTGGTTCTCAAGGAATCGGTTTAGCAAACGTCTACTAGTATCACCAATACATTCTTTTAGAAGCACTGATATACGATCAGACACTGATGCAGGAAAAAGTAAAAGAACATCTCCCAAAATTCTAATACTTTTATTTGCTTTCCGGAAAGTGTCCATTAATGTTCAGGCTTTACGATATTAGAGCCCAGACAAACACATCTACAGACAGCCATCGTTACTCAAATCATGGAATGCTCAACCCATACAAATAGAGAGTCAGTGGGTCTTCTCTTAGACAAAACATGTTTGTGAAATAAAAGTAGCAGAGCACATCAATTAGAAGAGTTACTTCACTACAACCATGTCGCAAGTTTCTCACAATCTTGAAAGTTTTGTCCGATGTGTCAAGTTTTGTTCAGTGTGTCAAGTTTTGTTCAGTGTGTCAAGTTTTGTTCAGTGTGTCAAGTTTTGTTCAGTGTGTCAAGTTTTGTTCAGTGTGTCAAGTTTTGTCCAGCGTGTAAAGTTTTGTCTGATATGTCAGGTTTTGTCCAGTATGCCAAGTTTAGTCCAACGTGTCAAGCTTGATCCGATGTGTCAAGTTTTGTCCAATGTTTCAAGCTTGTTCCGATGTGTCAAGTTTTGTCAAATGTGTCAAGTTTTGTCCAATGTTTCAAGCTTGTTCCGATGTGTCAAGTTTTGTCCAATGTTTCAAGCTTGTTCCGATGTGTCAAGTTTTGTCAAATGTGTCAAGTTTTGTCCAATGTGTCAAGTTTTGTACGATCTAACATATTTTTTTGATTAAACATTTTAATTTAAAATGAGAATATATGTGAACATGATTAAAATTAAATGAAATATTTATCTTTTTGATGTTTAAACTAGATTTTGTCAACGCCATGTATTTCTTCTGATGTCATTATGAATTTGTATTGCAGGATAACCAGTTCTTGTAGCAAGCTGGTTATATCCACCGGGATAAATGAACTGAATGACAAGAATGCCGATCAATTTGGAACAAAATGACAGCAAACTTCACAGTTTTTGGGTAGCTGAACCTGTGGAGGACATCATCTCTGATGAAGTAGATACCATTATACGAGTCATCAACTACGTCATCCTTAGCAAATTAATTGCTTTATTTGGAATCTTTGGCAACGCAATCAACATGGTCGTGTTCTACAAACAAGGCTTCACTACCACCACCAACATCAGCTTCTTTGCCCTGGCCATATCAGACATGCTCTGTCTTGTAGTAACTGTGTGGTACGTCATCTGTCTGAATTCGTATCTAGAATACGCGAACATCAATTTTATTGCTAAAGAGGTACAGTATTTATCCGGTGGTTGGTTGCACGTTTGCTGTGGCCGCATCACCAGCTGGATCACCGTGTTCATCACGGCCGAGAGGTGTCTGGGTATAACCTTGCCTCTCAAGGTCAAAGAAATCGTTACTCTCAGAAGAACGACCGTCGTAATGAGCGTCATTTTTACTGTCAACATCGCTTCACTTCTTCCTGAGTACGTCATCACGTACTGGGACTGGAAGTTTGTTCCAGCCAAGAACCGAACTCTCTTTGGACTTGTTTACAGAAGTTATAAGGATCAAGCCTACGGTCTGGCCTACACTTTGACCTCAATCTCTGGGTTTCTCTCCTTCATCTGTGTCATATTTTTGACGATTTTCTTGGTGACAAAGTTGTCTCAAAAATCTAAATGGCGAAAGAAGGTCACAGGAGGGTCAGATAACTAAGAGACCGTCTCATCGCGAGACAAGAAAACAATGAAAATGATTGTCATGATAGCAAGTATCCATATCGTCTGCTACATTCCTGGAACAGCCATTTCCTTGGTCCCATCATTTATACCAGAATTCATGATTGGTCACGCATATGGTAAGAGTTATTTTTCATTCTGGTCTATAGCCTGTATCTTTGACATAATCAACTCTAGCGTTAACATTTTCCTCTATTATCAAATGAGCACCAAATATAGACAGACTTTCCTTGAGCTATTTCCTTGCTGTATTGAGACGAGTACACCATCACTGGCCCTGTCTGTAACTACATGAGCTACTACATATAGTAAGGACGGAAACACATTTGATATCTCTAGCGTTATACAATTCAGTTCAGTAATATATTTTCTGTGATTTCATTGACCCCCAGCTAACTTGTGATTTAACTCACTCCTCGATCATTTGAGATTTGAATTGTATTTTGTTGAGTGAAATATGATTTGCGTTGTGTACATTGCTTATATTTATTTATGTTTATTTATTTGTTTAATACATTTCTTATGTTTACGTTGCTTTTTGTTTTTTAATGCAAAGTAATTTGATATAGTAACTGTAAACAAATAATTCTATTTTGAAAGAACTCAACACTGGGCTCGATACATTTCACATTTAGTGCTACCAACGACAATAAAAGATCACAGAGACCGCATTCTTTCTCTGCAGGTAACAGCTTCACATGGTTGCACAACGTTTAGAGCAAGAAATGACAGGAAACTGGGAAGAAAGCCAGAAATGGATTACATAAAGAAACAACAAATAAAGTGGTGCAGCCACGTGATGAAAGACAGAAAGAACAAACCACAACACAACGAGCCTTCAATGTAGCATAATAAGAGATGAGGACAACAAAAAAGCAAAATGCCTCAAGTTATATTTCCCATTGGCGCTGAAAGGAAGACGGGGAAAGGATGAAGAAGAAGGATAAGAATGAAACAAAAATGATCACAGAAACCGCACATTGAACTCCTCTCCTTCACGTAAAAACTTGCCACCACTTGCATGCATTGGGTGTATATAGGAATGTGCAAATGTCATCGTCAATATAGCATTGAAGCTGAACCTTCCAATCACTCCGCTGGTGGTTTTAGTTTTGTTCTTGATCGCCCACCACCGTGACCTCTCGGTTGGTTTTTTTTTCAAGATAATCACATTCAACAGAGGATGGTGACATCTTGCAAAAACTCTCTTCCCTATTCGCAGTTGCTCAGGGATCGTCGCCTTTGCCAGGACAACGAAGATGTCCTACATAACGCCCACCTGATGCTTGACTTTCTCCACCGAGGCCTCCATCCCGAATCAGCTTTCTTTCCTGCTCACCGACGGGTTCTCCGCAACTCACATCGGACTGCTCTCACACCCTCTACCACTCTGACAGGGTGGTACTTGCTCTCATCCCTTAACCCACACCATCACCCTCACCATCACCCTCACCCCTAACCCCCACACATCACCCTTAGTGATGAGATCAGAATCATTAACCTCTCTATCCTTCTCTCCGACTCCACTACCCGCATTTTCTTCCCCGATCCCCCATTAGTTGCCTTCAAGAGTGATCACAACCTCCATGACAAGGTTGTCAGGAGCCGCCTTCCTGACCTCCCCCCCCTCCCCCACAGCCACCGGGGAACGATCCGCTGTAATCACAATTAATGTCAAACTTGCAACCACGTCCTCTGGGTAGATACGGTTCTCATCCCCAATTGTTCTTTTTGAGATCAGAGAGGGATTCACTTGTACATCGTGCAACATTGTCTATACCATCATATGTAAGCGATGTAAGTTGAACTACATTGACGAATCAGGTCTTTGGCTGACATCGTTCAGGATACAGACACTCCAGTAGCATCCCACTTCAACTGTCAGGGCCATCATGGTAAGGGGATGTCCTAGTTACTGGCCTGGTCTGATGTTTTTTTACAGCCGAAGCCGATTCACATTAGATAACCTGTATGGGGTTGCTCATCACACGGGGCATCAATGTATTCTTTTCTCACTACTAACTCCTATCTCCCTCTCCCCCTTTCTTCGTATCTTTTCCTTCTTTGACTCCATTCTCCATTCCGCCCCCCCACCGCCCGTCTCTCCTCTCCCTTTCTCTCTCACCTGCTCTTCTTTTGGTCCCTTACCACTTGACTTGATCACCTCAGGCGATATCTGGGTTTGCATATCACACCTCACTTCTTGCAAGGTAGACATGAAAAATGAGGTTCTGTAAGACTTGAACTATGAGGTTCTGTAAGACTTGATCAATGAGGTTCTGTAAGACTTGATCAATGAGGTTCTGTAAGACTTGAACTATGAGACTCTGTAAGACTTGAACTATGAGGTTCTATAAAACTTGAACTATGAGGTTCTGTAAGACTTGAACTATGAGGTTATGTTACACTTGAACTATGAGGTTTTGTTACACTTGAACTATGAGGTTCTGTTACACTTGAATTATGAGGTTCTGTAAGACTTGAACTATGAGGTTCTGTTACACGTGAACTATGAGGTCCTATAAGACTTGAACTATGAGGTTCTGTTACACTTGAACTATGAGGTTCTGTAAGACTTGTACTATGAGGTTCTGTTACACTTGAACTATGAGGTCCTGTAAGACTTGAACTATGAGGTTCTGTTATACTTGAACTATGAGGTTCTGTAAGACTTTAACAATGAGGTTCTGTTACACTTGAACTATGAGGTTCTGTAAGACTTGAACTATGAGGTTCTGTTACACTTGAACTATGAGGTTCTGTAAGACTTGAACTATGAGGTTCTGTAAGACTTGAACTATGAGGTTCTGTTACACTTGAACTATGAGGTTCTGTTACACTTGAACTATGATGTTCTTTTTGATAGGACTTAATCCTAGACGACCTGGACAAATTAGAAGATGACAGTGAAGGGACAGATAACAATTGCTCTTCTTTAAATCTGGTACAACAAGTCGACGTGGACACGGACATGAGCTCGAGGGACAGAGATCTATGAATGTTACAACAAAATATGGAGGCCAGACAGACAACTTTGTTTAGTGAAAGAGTTGAACCAAAGTAAATTAACATAAGATACATACTGGAAGGTGTGTTATGACAGAGAGAGAGAGAGAGAGAGAGAGAGAGAGAGAGAGAGAGAGAGTGTGTGTGTGTGTGTGTGTGTAGTTAATAAAGAGTAGTATTGACGATTGACGCAGATAAATGTTGTGGTTGATGAGCAGAATCACCAAGGACATATTTGTGATGTTTCTGTGTAAGAGAGTTATTGCCAAGGTTGTCATTAAGTAATTGGGAGATGGGTAGGCTCGTCAAAAACAATTTTTGCTTCAGTGTAAACTGTTATAAAGTTGTGATGTTATTTATAATTGTTATCATAGTTGGAGTCAGAGCACATCACATTGATCACAACGTAGTCAATACAATCATGACAGACTATTTTCAGAATACATAAATCATAATCATGTTTATTGACTTCTATTATTCTGAGTGGATGCACTTCTCTTGAAATTAATCGTTCTTTAATTCTGTACGTTCAGAGGGTACCACCGATGATTAATTATTGAACAGTCAATAAGTGCATATTATACATTCATCGCTTATAAACTTACTTACGATTATGAGAAATATGAAGCACAACTTGGAAACTCTCAAAACACTTTCACAACTAAATTCATATGTTTTAATTTCACCTGTTCTGTCTACTGCTCAACTAATGTGCATATGTCACTGCTATCTTTACTACTATCTAGTCTGTTACTTAATACGTCTCAACTTACCTAAAACTACAACTTGAAGATTCCTAACTTCCTAACTAACAACATCTCTTGACTAAACTTCTTAACTTGCGGTCTAACTTTCTTAGTCTACATTGTGACTTCACTTATCGGCCTGACTTACTGAATTGTGTTCTTAACTCTCCTAATTCATGACTTTGTTGCGGGCCTGACTTACTCCTAACTATTAATTCACTGAATGGCGTTCCTAACGAACTGCCTTCAGCAGTTCGGCCGAAGCCGGACTAAGCTTACTGAGTCTACATTTCTGATTTCTCAATTCTAAACATGACTTAGTCTAAACTTAACTTCAAACCTATTGTGTCGAAGGTTAAATACTCTCATCTAACTCTTCGTGTGAAACATCTGCAGCCAATGGATTTGTCGCAGTTGTCGCGAAATGACAATTTGAAACCCTTTGAGCCAATCAATTCTCACAACCATGATTCCACCGCCTTCTTCCATCTGAGAATTGTGACCCAAAGTTCAACTATATCCAAGACTTGACAATAACAATTTGTTTTCGCGACTTCCCTATAACGTCTGGTCAGTTTTGACCTCTCCGAGTTTCAAAATAATGATTGCTTCATTACTTTGACCTGTCCTGGTAGTTGTTTGTCAAATTATTTATCGGACGGTCAAGAGCCATGCGTTCACCTCGTGTGCTATTTATCCCCACTCACACAACAACCTGCCTGGAAAATTTCCATACTCTAAACTTATATGTATCCCGTGTGTTACCGGGGCCTCATTATGAGGGAGGTAAAGAATAGTGACACTGTGACCTTCCAGGCATGTCGTAAGAGGCGACTAAGGAGGTTGTTCGATGGCTGGACAAGCTGTCATTGTAAAAAGTATTGTTATGGAAACAGCGCCATAGAATTTAGAGCAGTGATCTCTGCAATATGTGCCATTTTGGCACGCAAGGTTTCGGTTTTTGAGATTGTGGTTCTGCCCTATGAGCCGTCTTCGGCTCGAAATGACAATAGATAGATAGAAACTTATATGTCCAGTATAATTCTACCTTTCCTTTATCTCCACTTTAGTCCTCGGCTTCGTTTACTACCCCCTATGAACTTTCCATTTCCCTAACTGGTTGTTCTGTCATAAACTACTGATGACCGCTATCATATGTTACTGCTATAGTCTATTAAGAAGTGGGTACAGGCTAAAATTACTTGCCTCGTACTTCACTTTTACTATAACATGTCCTCGCTTTCAACATTTTCAAGATTTTTTTCTGGCACTAGCTGAAAATGGGTGTCCGGTTAGCGCAATCGATAGGCGGTTGGCTTACCACGGCAACAGCCGGGGTTCGTTCCCTGGCGAGGACACCTGGGTTTGACTAATTCCCTAAAAATTAGTGGGAGCCGCGATAGCTCAGTGGTTAGTGAACTGGACTACTACGGACAAGGGGTAGGGTTCGATCCCAACCGACGGCTCCGGGTTCACCCAGCCTTAAATGGGTACCGGATTTTTTCTGGGAAAGTAAAGCAGCACGGGCGTAATACCGACCACATTACCCAAAAATCATGTGCTGAAGGTCTGTAAAATATAGGGTCACTAACACCATATTTCCCTATACGCCACTTGGCGTGACGGGGGGTACTTTACTTTTTTACTAGCTGAAAATCTTTATAGCAACACACACATAAATAATAGTATATTATATGTAACACCATTGACTACATGGACTAACTGAATCATAACATCCAACATAAGATTCTAAATCGCCTAAAAGAAATGAAGTAAAATGGATACGTCAAAATAATTGTTACAATTACATCATCCATTTGTAAGATATTTAAACATTAATAAAAATTGATGTAAATGTTAAACTTTAAAAATTCCCTACAAAATAATCTGGACACAAGGAAGTAATTTTCCCCTTTACTTCAGGTTCTGTCCCTTGACATAGTTAAACTACACAAAATTGCTGAACATGCACACAAATCTCAGTCTTTTTTGGAATACTGTTCTATCGAAAATTAAATCTCAATAATCTATATTAATATATGTTTTAAATTATTCTCTGTCACTGAAACTGGATGAATACACATCTCGACAGGAACCACATTACAGTTATCACCACAACAGGATATCTTTCAGACAAGTATCGGTGATCCCATAAGACAATTCTGAAAATATACTCGTAAACACATCGAACAATATCTTCAACAAATTTATCCGATATCATTCACCACACATTTAAAGTAGTAATACAATATGTCTAAATATATTACAACATCTTCTATAACAACATGCATTAAAAAAATATCCATAAAACATATCCAACAACTTAGCCAACATCATTATATCTGATATCATTACAACACGAACTTTGATGTAACTACTGAGGATCGCTATCATATGTTACTGCTATAGTCTATTAAGAAGTGGGTACATGCTAAGTTACCTGCACCGTACTTTCATTCACTTTTACTATAACATAAACTACGTTAAAGATCTTTATGATGATGATGTCATGTAAACTACATTAAAGATCTTTATGAAGATGATGTCATGTAAACTACATTAAAGATCTTTATTATGACGATGATGTCATGTAAATTACTTTAAAGATCTTTATGATGATGAAGTCATGTAAACTACTTTAAAGATCTTTATGATGATGAAGTCATGTAAACTACATTAAAGATCTTTATGATGATGAAGTCATGTAAACCACATTAAAGATCTTTATGACGATGATGTCATTTAACTACTTTAAAGATTTTTATGATGATGACGTCATGTAGACTAAAAACAAGTTTCTCCACCGCTCGGGTACACAAGCACCGAATCGGTGTTATTAAAATGTAAAAAAAAAAGGTAAAGTACCCCCGTCACGCCAAGTGGGGTATAGGGAATATGGTGTTAGTGACCCTATATTTTACAGACCTTCAGCACATGATTTTTGGGGTAATGTGGTCGGTATTACGCCCGTGCTGCTTTACTTTACCAGAAAAAAATCCGGTACCCATTTAAGGCTGGGTGAACCCGGGAGCCGTCGGTTGGGATCGAACCCTCCCCCTGCCTTTTGTAGTCCAGTTCACCAACCACTGAGCCATTGCGGCTGGCTTGTTATTAAAATGTAAATTCCAGATATTCTGGAATAAGGTAATGAGATTTTGTATTGAAGGATGATACACATCATCCACATTAAGGTTGGCTTAAACACAATATAATGTTTGGTTGTAGAGAGATCAATCAGCTGACACTGTATATGTTGATGTGTATTTTGTAAACAATAATAATGGATTTTTAAAATATGTATATTTAGAGGTACACAAGAATATAGAAGGAGATAGTCAACATGGATATTGAGTCCCTTTATATATAGAGAGTAGGGTAGAATGTAAGAGGAGGCAGATACTAATAAGTGAATATTAACCTGAACATAACTTCCGAGGCGACAGATCAACAAATTATTTCAGCGGAAGGGGTTTGTTAACAACACTCGAAAACTTCCACAAGTAACCAACAGCAAAAAAAAAAAAAAATAAATATTCTACTTCGGGCTGTCTATTGTTCTTTCCGGCTTGTTGCAGGAGCTACTGAGTTAAATGCTCTGTGCACACCGTGAGCTGTGTGTTTCATCCGTTTTGATCGTGTTTTGATATTCCGATTGTTTACGATGAATGATGATATCGTATGACAGGGAACAGTTGGCTGTGTTCACTTTCTGTGCGGTTTCGCCTATGTCTTTTGTCGTGTGCTGAGACTGCTATGATGGGGTCTACAGCTACCTTTCTTTGTTTGGGAGATGAGATATTAATTCGAAAGATTCCACTGGCACGGGCGGTTGAGCAGTTATGGATTTTAATTCGTTTGCAGTGATACTGGGGCCTTCCATAACCATAACCATACTATTCTTTGTTTTCTTCTGCTGTTGATTATTTGTAATTTTGTTCACAGTGTTGTAAACATACCCTTTCCTCTGCAATGATTCGTAGAAAATAAGAGGAGGAATGCACGAATACATCTTGAAATTAGAGTGTACTTTCTTTGCTACGCGCGTAAAGTGGAAACACGGCTCCAGAAATGGTAAAGAAAGTTTACAGGGGGACGAGAATATGAATGTTATAGCTTAGGTAGGAAGGGTAAACAAGCTCTGGGATAGGCGAGAGTGGACACATTTGGGTTACAGCATTGAGAAATGATAAGCGGACGATAGCAAATAGATGAATAAATTGATAAATGAAAACAATTTATAGTTCAGAGAAATAGGACAGGCAGGAGTGAGTTTGATAAGATCATCAAGTCGGAAGTGAGAGAGCGAGAGAGAGAGAGAGAGAGAGAGAGAGAGAGAGAGAGAGAATTGAACGAGAAGGGACCATAGTAAGGAAGGTGTGAATTAAGAAGTGAACATTGTAAGGACGTGGTGAATTGAGAAGGGAACTTTGTAAGGAAGGTGTGAATTGAGAAGTGAACATTGTAAGGACGTGGTGAATTGAGAAGGGACCATAGTAAGGAAGGTGAGAATTGAGAAGTGAACATTGTAAGGACTTGGTGAATTGAGAAGGGAACATTGTAAGGAAAATGTGAATTGAGAAGTGAACATTGTAAGGACGTGGTGAATTGAGAAGGGACCATAGTAAGGAAGGTGTGAATTGAGAAGTGAACATTGTAAGGACGTGGTGAATTGAGAAGGGAACATTGGAAGGAAGGTGTGAATTGAGAAGTGAACATTGTAAGGACGTAGTGAATTTAGAAGGGACCATAGTAAGGAAGGTGTGAATTGAGAAGTGAACATTGTAAAGAAGGTGTGAATTGAGAAGTGAACATTGTAAGGACGGGGTGCATTGAGAAGTGAACATTGTAAGGAATGGGTGAATTGAGAAGTGAACATTGTAAGGACGGGGTGAATTGAGAAGTGAACATTGTAAGGACGGGGTGAATTGAGAAGTGAACATTGTAAGGACGGGGTGAATTGAGAAGTGAAAAATTGTAAGGACGGGGTGAATTGAGAAGTGGACATTGTAAGGAAGGGGTTAATTGAGAAATGAACATTGTAAGGAAGGGTGAATTGAGAAGTGAACATTGTAAGCAAGGTGTGAATTGAGAAGTGAACATTGTAAGGACGTGGTGAATTGAGAAGTGAACATTGTAAGGACGGGGTGAATTGAGAAATGAACATTTTAAGTGCGGGGTGAATTGAGAAGTGAACATTGTAACAAAGGGGTGAATTGAGATGTTAACATTGTAAGGACTGGGTGAATGGAGAAGTGAACATTGTAAGGAAGGGGTGAATTGAGAAGTGAACATTGTAAGGAAGCGGTGAATTGAGAGGTGAACATTGTAAGGAATGTGTGAATTGAGATCCGATTTTCGTGATGTGTTAATTTCGTCAGTCAAAGAGTTGAAGACCAACCGTGATGAAGGGAAGTCGTGGACCAGCTGGAGAGTTGATGTATAAAGTAGGGTTAGTTTGGTAGAAAATTGAAGAGAACAACAAGTGTGGCATTAGTCCTACAGAGTGCCAAGTCAGTCCTACAGAGTGCCATGTCAGTCCTACAGAGTGCCAAGTCTTAATAGTACTAGCCTCTCAGATTTAGGCAATTCAGAGTGTGAAGTTCCGGTTCCCGGTTGTCCAAGATGGCGATTTGTTTTAATTTCCATGTGTGGATTATGGGACCGGAAAGTGTTTCTAAAAGATTTGTGTTTTTTGTAAAAAGTTATCTCAAATAATCTATTCAGGGAGGAGAATAAGATCAGATTAGTTCTTTGTAACCAGCTAAACATGTATGGTTAGAGCTTTAAAGATCGCATGCGACAACTAACGATCTACTGATTTTGCTTGCAGGTCGGTCAGGGATAAATGTGTTATGCTCAAAGAAATCACAGAAAAATGGAGATATACCACAAATATAAAATAGTAACAATCAATATATATGCCAAAAAAACACAAGGAAATGGAACTTATAGAAGAAATGACAAGTGGAAAATTAAAATACTAGGATTAGCGGACACCAGAGTAAAAGGTCAACAGATAAAGAAAACACACATGAACTGCGCTATAATATTCTCAGGAGTCAACAACACAGAAAGAGCAATAGGCGGAGTAGGCTTTATCATCGACCCAGAACACGCAAAGAACATTCTAGAAATAAAATACAACTCAGAAAGAAGTATCACAATCAGACTACTAGTAGACGGCCGAAAAACAAATTGCATACACATCTATGCACCACGCAACAACAAGGGAAAAGCGAAGAACTCTACAACACACTAAATAAAGTTGTCAACAAGATTGATGAAAGCGACGACATGTTAGTGATAGGAGATTTTAATGCAAGGCTTGGGAAATGCAACAGTGAGAGCAGAGATATCCTGGGACGCGTCATCATCATCATCATCATCGAGTGCCTTCTCCGCAACGAAGGTTGGCTACCATGGATCGCCATTCAACTCTGTATCTTGCTTTGATGGTGCAGGCTGTCATCGATGGACTTGTCCATCTTTTGATGTTACTCGTCCATATTAGTCTTGGTCTGCCTCTGCCTCTTTTACCTTGTATTTCCCCTTCCAATATTACTTTTAGTAGCCTGTCGTGTCTTTTAACATGCCCCAAAAATGTAATTTGTCTTGTCTTAATTGTATTTAGTAGTTCTCTTTTTATTTTCAGTTGTTTTAAAACTTCATCGTTTGTTTTATTTTTTCCCATCCAATTCTACCTATTCTTCTATAAATCCACATTTCAAAGGCTTAAATTTTCTGTTCTGTTTTCTTGTCTAATGTCCATGTTTCTGCACTATACAGGAATATTGAGAAGATGTAACATTTTGCCATTCTTAGTTTCAGCCCTGCTGATATTTGTTTTGTTGCTAGTATGTTCTTCATGGCATTAAAATTACTTTTTGTCATTCCTATTCTTTTGTTTATTTCAATTGTACATTTTCCATCACTGGCTATAGTATGTCCGAAGTAGTTGTAGCTCCTGGAACTATTTAGCGATAAACAGCTACAATAAATGAAATAGAAGCAGACTGTTGGAAATATGTAATCAAAATGATTTGCTTATCACAACACATACTTAAAAACCCAGATAGTCGTAATTATACACCTGGTACAAGTGCAATGACACAACATGTAGAAGCCAGATAGATTTTATACTAACAAGAAAACAGAACAAGAAAAGACTATCCCTAATTTCATAGACGGCATGGACCACAAAATGATTATGATTACACTAAGAGAACCAAAAACAAAGAGAAGATTACGCAAACAAACAATTTTAAACAGACAAGAATAAAGGAAAACCCTACAAGAAAAACTAACAGAGTAATTCAAGAAACTCCCTAACGTAGTAAGCACAGTAGAAGAAGAGTGGAAACAGTTTAAGAGGGACTTCGAGACAAACACAAGAGATTTCTACAAAGCAGTAAAAGCCACAAGAGCGAAGAAAGAAAAACGATGATCCTACTGAGCTCATGACAAAAACGGACATCCACTATCAAATAACCAACAGATGCAACAGAGATAGAAAAACAATATTTTGAAGATCTATTAATCTCGGGACCATCTACCAATAACAGAACAAAAACCACACAAGAATGCACACACATTGAATCCAACTTCATGCAAGAGGAAATCGAAGAAGTAATCAAATACGAACCAAGAAATAAAGCAACGGAGATATATAACATAACGTTGGTCGCTGAACATCAGCGTTCTGCCTAGGATGGTCTAGATCCACGTGCAGTCATTCGGTCGCACGGTCCAGAACCACGTTAAAGACTGACTGACCGTAGTCATACAGCTCTTCAGCTGATATACCTTGAGCTTGGTATAGTCCGCCGGAAAATCCTCATTCAGAATCACACAACATGAAAATTACACTTTCAGCCAAACCGGCGAATTATTACATACATGAACTATATATGCAAGTTAGCCAACCCATCAGAGACAGATGGGATCAATGAGCTTCTATTTGTAGACAATCTGGCACTAACACATGGACAAATAGAAGACCTACAAGAACACTTAAATAGACTCACCAGCACAGGTACTCATTACAATATGAAAATCAACATCAACAAATCAGAAGAATATCGCAAAAGAGAAACTGAATATCAACATGACTATAGAAGGGAGGCAACTAAAGCAAGTAGAGGAATTCAAATACCTAGAAAGTTTAGTGACAAACGAGAATTCACAAACAGCAGAGATAGAATCAAGATGCAACAAAGCTTGTCAAACCATCGGACAGCTATCACCACTATTGTCCAACAAGGAAATAACTCTGGAGGCAAAACGGGCACCCTACAATACAATCTTCATGCCAACGTTGTGCTACGAATGCCAGTCCTGGACCCTAGATGCAAAAAACATTAGAAAAATAACCACTACTGAGATTAAATGTGTCACACGAATGACAGGAAATAGCATGAGAGACAAGAATAGAAACGAAGAACTGAGAAAAACGCTAGGAATAACCTCCGCCATAAAATATGTAAAGAAACAACAGATACAATGGTTTGGCCGCTGAGAACGGCAAGAAGATCAAAACAAAACACAACGAGCCATCAATAAACGTTGTGAGAACACCAGACCCAAGGGCCGACCACGAAAAAGATGGATTGATTGAATATAAGAAACACTAGGAAACATAGCAGTGGCGAACATAAGAGCAGAAGACCGTAAATTATATCTACCCTCGACGACGGATGGCAAATGAGTATGGCAAGAGGAAAAAAGAAGAATGTGTAGATGATGTATGCAGTTTGTGTAATGTTAATGAAATGTTGTTTCCAGTGTAATTATATGTGACTATATTTATGTATTGTTAATGAGATGTTGTTTCCAGTGTAATTATATGTGACTATATTTATGTAATGTTAATGAGATGTTGTTTCCAGTGTAATTATATGTGACTATATTTGTGTAATGGGCAGACGATATCAAGACAATAAACTCGCCATCTTCCTGATGTATATTTTCAACACTGGAGTTTGTTATCATTTGTCCCACCCACGCCGTCTGTCACAACATGAAGAACGTCCAACGCTGACAAACAAGGACACAACTAAGCCAATAAAGTTTTATCTTCCGCGACAGTGGAGTGTAAACAAGCTATCACTTTACTGAATCCAAGTTTAATGTGCCAGTCAAATACCAGTGGATAAAGAGATACAGCGAAGACGATGGCGCTGGATACGGCACACACTGCGGAAGCCAACTGAGAGTATTACACAACAGGCTCTATTTTGGAATCCCCAAGGGAAAAGACAAAGAGGAAGACCAAGGAATTCCTGGAGAAAACAGGCAGAAGCAGAGATGAAGATGATGTTAAAAACATGGAATGATCTTAAAAGAATGGTAAAAAACAGATCAACCTGGAAAGTGTGTGTTGAAGACCTATGCTCTAGAGGGAGCTAAGAAAGGTAGAAGAATCCAAGTCTAACCAGTCATCGTCACCATCAGTGACCACTCGAGTAGTAATTCTTTTTTGGGGCCACGCGGAAGGTTATCTCTCTAATTTAATAATATATTTCATAATTAATGGAATCAATGGAATGACAACTTTCACGGGGACCTTTGTATAAAACTGACAAGAGTAACTCTGTTCACAATAACTATCTTCCACAACATGGTACCGTCACGTGCTCACATCTTTTTATGATCTTTCTTTGAGATGAGTATAGAACGATTGCGAAGATCTTTGTGGCATTTAAATTGCACCCTTAAAGAAAATCTGGTTAAAGATCTCTCTGTACTTGGAGCTCATGCTGTAGTACATGAAGATGTTGAAGCTGGAGTTGATGGCGTTAAATGTGAATCCAAACGACCAAACGGCAAAGAACAAATTCTGATAGACGCCAAAAACTCCGAACTTCGGCTGACAGAATGATACAAGAGAGAAGATGATACCAGGAGAGTTGGTGATGATGAGGAGACTGGAGATCATAGCCACCATCCTGGTGGCTTTCTTCTCCTTGGTGGACATGTCTTCAGACTGAGGTTTACTTTGTGTGGCCTGGCGGCGCCAATGTGACGCCCCTTTTAACTTGATCACCAAAACAAAAGTCAGGACAGTGACGCACACAAAAGATGTTAGGACAAGCACAGCGTGCAGGAGGAAGACCACACCCTCAGCTTTCTCATTGTCACTTGACATGATGACACCTATGAGGGTAACATTCCTGTCAGGATAGAACTTCCATCCGATGTAAGACGTGGTGTATTCAGGAACCAGAACCAGTAAATTAATGACGTAAATGACAACCAATGTGATCGTAGTTCTCTTAGGGGTGATGATGTTCCTGACTGCCAGTGGGGCTGTTATACACAGACACCTCTCTGCTGTGACGTAGGTAGTTATCCAGCTGGTTATGCGGCTAAATGTAAAGTGGAGCCATCCTCCTGTGAGAGTTTGAATTTCCAGGGGAACAAAAGAGATTTGTGCGCTGAGCAACAGAGGGTTCATGCAGATCGCGAACCACTGGAGAGTTATGAGACAGATTACGTCAGAAATAGCCAGAGCCATGAAACTGATGGTCATTGTGTTCTTAAATCCTTGTCTACAGAACACGACCATGTTGATGGTGTTGGTCCCTATACCAAATAAGCCGATCAAAGAACTTATAAAAACGTAGTTGACCACTTCAAACATCTGCCTGGTACTAAAGCTCACGAGGTCTCCACCATCACCACCGACTGCCACATTAATGAGGTCGATCTGTAACAGTGGCTCGATGGTGGCTGAAGACATCGGTATAATTCCACTGTACGTAACCTGATCAGTATTTGTTTCTAATGTTCTTTTTTTTTTCTTTTTACTGAGTCGTGTCTGTGTATGGTATAACAAAGTAATAGTTTATGGATCTTCGTTAAATCTGTGATAAGAACAATAATGATTAAAGCGGTTAATAACACGTTTTATATTGAACTGTAATATAAAAAAGAAATGTGGAATAAGTTTTCTTTCAAACATATTTTTAAAACCACGAACATCCTGATTGATAATGAATTTATTCGAAGCTGCCTGACTCAATGTTCAGCTTCGGTTCTTCTTCTAGTCTTGGATGCGTCAGTTCTTCTTCTAGTCTTGGATGCGTCAGTTCTTCTTCTAGTCTTGGATGCGTCAGTTCTTCTTCTAGTCTTGGATGCGTCAGTTCTTCTTCTAGTCTTGGATGCGTCAGTTCTTCTAGTCTTGGATGCGTCAGTTCTTCTAGTCTTGGATGCGTCAGTTCTTCTTCTAGTCTTGGATGCGTCAGTTCCTCTAGTCTTGGATGCGTCAGTTCTTCTTCTAGTCTTGGATGCGTCAGTTCTTCTTCTAGTCTTGGATGCGTCAGTTCTTCTTCTAGTCTTGGATGCGTCAGTTCTTCTAGTCTTGGATGCGTCAGTTCTTCTAGTCTTGGATGCGTCAGTTCCTCTAGTCTTGGATGCGTCAGTTCCTCTAGTCTTGGATGCGTCAGTTCTTCTTCTAGTCTTGGATGCGTCAGTTCTTCTTCTAGTCTTGGATGCGTCAGTTCTTCTTCTAGTCTTGGATGCGTCAGTTCTTCTTCTAGTCTTGCATGCGTCAGTTCTTCTAGTCTTGGATGCGTCAGTTCTTCTTCTAGTCTTGGATGCGTCAGTTCTTCTAGTCTTGGATGCGTCGCTTCTTCTTCTAGTCTTGGATGCGTCAGTTCCTCTAGTCTTGGATGCGTCAGTTCCTCTAGTCTTGGATGCGTCAGTTCTTCTTCTAGTCTTGGATGCGTCAGTTCCTCTAGTCTTGGATGCGTCAGTTCTTCTTCTAGTCTTGGATGCGTCAGTTCTTCTTCTAGTCTTGGATGCGTCAGTTCTTCTTCTAGTCTTGGATGCGTCAGTTCTTCTAGTCTTGGATGCGTCAGTTCTTCTTCTAGTCTTGGATGCGTCAGTTCTTCTTCTAGTCTTGGATGCGTCAGTTCTTCTTCTAGTCTTGGATGCGTCAGTTCTTCTTCTAGTCTTGGATGCGTCAGTTCTTCTTCTAGTCTTGGATGCGTCAGTTCTTCTTCTAGTCTTGGATGCGTCAGTTCTTCTAGTCTTGGATGCGTCAGTTCTTCTTCTAGTCTTGGATGCGTCAGTTCTTCTAGTCTTGGATGCGTCAGTTCTTCTTCTAGTCTTGGATGCGTCAGTTCTTCTAGTCTTGGATGCGTCGCTTCTTCTTCTAGTCTTGGATGCGTCAGTTCCTCTAGTCTTGGATGCGTCAGTTCCTCTAGTCTTGGATGCGTCAGTTCTTCTTCTAGTCTTGGATGCGTCAGTTCCTCTAGTCTTGGATGCGTCAGTTCTTCTTCTAGTCTTGGATGCGTCAGTTCTTCTTCTAGTCTTGGATGCGTCAGTTCTTCTAGTCTTGGATGCGTCAGTTCTTCTAGTCTTGGGTGCGTCAGTTCTTCTAGTCTTGGATGCGTCAGTTCTTCTTCTAGTCTTGGATGCGTCAGTTCTTCTTCTAGTCTTGGATGCGTCAGTTCTTCTTCTAGTCTTGGATGCGTCAGTTCTTCTTCTAGTCTTGGATGCGTCAGTTCTTCTTCTAGTCTTGGATGCGTCAGTTCTTCTAGTCTTGGATGCGTCAGTTCTTCTAGTCTTGGATGCGTCAGTTCCTCTAGTCTTGGATGCGTCAGTTCACAATGACTGTTTATGCTGGTGGCAAATCTACACACCCAACGGTTCATCAATGTTGTTGCCCAGCAATTAAACAAAATCAATAAACGAAGTCGGTGACCTTCAGCTTGTAGTAACCTTCACGTCCGGTTTGTTTTAATGAGCCCTGGTAAGGCAGGAGACAAATCAAGAGGCAAGTCGGAGCAGAAGGTACGTTTGCTCACAGCGTTAAGTTTGATTATTTGTTCCTTACATTCTAATGATTATTTGTTCCTTACATTCTAATGATTATTTGTTCCTTACATTCTAATGATTATTTGAACATGTTGCCGTCAAACACGAAACAATTACATCTGAACAGTTTACAACCTTGACCTTGTATAATGTGCACTACTTACACAAACCTGGACATGAGCTGGCGCCAAATATCACAGAGAAGACAAAGTTATCTTCGATTTATCAACGGCGTAGAGCTGCCTGACGCAACTAAAGTCATAACAAATGTCTGATAAAGTTGACAGGAAACAGAAGGAGAAGAGTATCAATGGCTGACATTGATTTAGTAAACATGAGAACAAGTTATCTAAACACGTTTCTCATCTGTTGCTGACGATGACTGTGAGTTTTTGTGAAACCTTTAATGTTCCGACGTAGAACATCGCGCTCACATCAAGATCTAGGTAGCGCTAGCCATGACCTTCTGTTACAACTCTATCAGACTTTCATTCAAATGCTAATAATAACCTGATCTTGAGGTCACGTGACTAGTTGATACCGTTTTGTGGAATAAATGCCTATTTCTATTATTAGACCTTACAAGGGACATAATCGTTATTATTGTTGCTGGTTTCACTTTTTCCCGAGTGACGACACCGTTGCTGTGACAGACGGTTAATGCTGTAGCTCATAAATTAGGTACTGTCACGACATTAATGAAGGGATGCAAGCAACGAATTATTGATTGACAGCCATCTTGGTTTGTGCCAGGTTGTCACGGTAATTATACCCTGATCACTGTGTTATCTCCCTTCTAACCATCAATTCGAGACTGGCATTACCAATTACCGGGCAGACAACCGATGTGGTTCAGTGTCATTGTCTCGTGTTACATCCCATCATGTCGTGATATCGTTACATGTACTTCTATATCAGCAGCAGCCGCACTGTCACGGACAAAGCTGACAGATTGATCTCTCCGCGTGGAATAGGTGCATTTGTTGAATCAGATCAAAGGAGATATGAAGAGAAGCGATTTAAGTGGTCGATAACAGCAGAACTGGAAAATGTAGCATTTGATGACTTCCTTGGAATAGATCAAGAATACAAATGCTTTTGTTCTTGTCTATGTCTTTTATTCCGTCCATCTCACCCTTGATCTTCCCCATTGCACTCTGTCCTGATGTTTTGAGGGAGAAAACTTGTGATGTTGTTAGGTCTGGTTTCATTCTTACCAAGTGTCCGATCCATTTCATTTGTTGTTTTTTGCGTATACATTCCAGGCACGGTTTCAATCCTAGCTGCTCTTTGATTTTCATATTCGATCTATCTTTGTGATGCCTGTTATTTTTGTCAAACGCGTCTTTTCTCAGGTAGTGACCTACTATGTGTGGACTTTTTCAATGTCCATGTTTGACATTGGTAACATAAGGTTGGTATGAAAAAGCTATTTATCATTTGTTTTTTTTAGCTGTTAATGAGATGTTTGGATGTTTCAAAACCGGGCCACTTGGTAGTTGATAATGTTTGATCTCTGTACTCTGGTCTGTATCTCTCTGTTTATTCCTTCCTCTACTGTATACAGACGACCAGCCAAATATTGGAATTCTCTGACTTGTTTAATTTGAGGAATGTGACTTAAATAACAAGCAATACAGCATCCATAGACTACATTATATTTTACATCCGTCCTCTCTTCTGCGACGCTTCAAGGCAGGAGTTAAAGAAAAGAAGAAAGAAGACTACAACAGAGACCTTTTCCCTCCCCGTAGCTTCCTGCTAGACAAGAGGTTCGTGTAGAGAAGGCGCCTAAACTGGTTGTCCGACTCTGAATGGTAGTGTCAATAACAGGAGAGAAGTAGCGAGGGCTTTGTAGTCACACATCGCGAGGGCCTTGTAGTCTCACATCGCGAGGGTTTTGTAGTCTCACATCGCGAGGGCTTTGTAGTCTCACATCGCGAGGGCTTTGTAGTCTCACATCCCAAGGGCTTTGTAGTCTCACATCGCGAGGGCTTTGTAGTCACAAATCGCGAGGGCTTTGTAGTCTCACATCGCGAGGGCTTTGTAGTCTCAAACCGCGAGGGCTTTGTAGTCTCAAACCGCGAGGGCTTTGTAGTCACACACCGCGAGGGCTTTGTAGTCTCAAACCGCGAGGGCTTTGTAGTCACACACCGCGAGGCCTTTGTAGTCACAAATCGCGAGGGCTTTGTAGTCACAAATTGCGAGGGCTTTGTAGTCACAAATCGCGTGGCCTTTGTAGTCTCAAACCGCGAGGGCTTTGTAGTCACACACCGCGAGGGCTTTGTAATCTCAAATCGCGAGGGCTTTGTAGTCACACATTGCGAGAGCTTTGTAGTCACACATCGCGAGGGCTTTGTAGTCACACATCGCGAGGGCTTTGTAGTTACACATTGCGAGAGCTTTGTAGTCACACATCGCGAGGGCTTTGTAGTCACACATCGCGAGGGCTTTGTAGTCACACATCGCGAGGGCTTTGTAGTCACACATTGCGAGAGCTTTGTAGTCACACATCGCGAGGGCTTTGTAGTCACACATCGCGAGGGCTTTGTAGTTACACATCGCGAGGGCTTTGTAGTCTCAAATCGCGAGGGCTTTGTAGTCGCACATCGCGAGGGCTTTGTAGTTACACATCGCGAGGGCTTTGTAGTCTCAAATCGCGAGGACTTTGTAGTCTCAAATCGCGAGGGCTTTGTAGTCGCACATCGCGAGGGCTTTGTAGTCTCAAATCCCAAGGGCTTTGTAGTCACACATCGCAAGGGCTTTGTAGTCTCAATCGCGAGGGCTTTGTAGTCTCAAATCGCGAGGGCTCTGTAGTCACACATCGCGAGGGCTTTGCAGTCACACATCGCGAGAGCTTTGTAGTCACAAATCGCGAGGGCTTTGTAGTCTCAAATCGCGTGGACTCTGTAGCCACACATCGCGAGGGCTCTGTAGTCATAAATCGCGAGGGCTCTAGCCACACATCGCGAGGGCTCTGTAGTCAAACATCGCGAGGGCTCTGTAGTCACACATCGCGAGGACTCTGTAGTCACACATCGCGAGGACTCTGTAGCCACACATCGCGAGGGCTCTGTAGTCACACATCGCGAGGACTCTGTAGCCACACATCGCGAGGGCTCTGTAGCCACACATCGCGAGGGCTCTGTAGTCACACATCGCGAAGGCTCTGTAGCCACACATCGCGAGGGCTCTGTAGCCATGCATCGCAAGTTAAGGTCGCAATTATCAGTCCTAAGGTGATTATAGCGGTGGGATATTGGAGTAAATGCATACACAGGAACCAAGATACAGAGACATGCGAAACTGTTGCAAAGCTGATCATAAGAATAAACATTTTCAAAAATAGAAAAAAAGTGGTACGGTAATAGCTTTACGTAGGTGAGAAACAAAACAAAAGTAGAACGACGTTTCGGCCTAGTAGACCTTCAGCTGAAACAATAAACAACACAAACATATAGAAGGATATACACAGAAATCTAATTATAGATAAGTGTGAGATATAATCCTGCGAAGAGCATTACATTGACCCAGAGGTGGGCGGTGAGTTTGAAACTTGAGGAGGCCAGACATGAGTGCAAACTTCTAGGTTGACCTTTAACCTGATAATTTGCGACATAAACCGTAATGCACTTTGCGGTATGTAATATATTTCCTTCAATTATTGCCCTGAATTAACATAATTATAACTACACCATAATATATGAGTTATTTTCATGATAAGTTGTAAACAAATATGGTGTTCCTGTAGATTACATTTTCTTACAGTTCTGTTTACGTTTTTTTTTTTGTGTGAATAAAGACTCAGCGCAGTGACACAGTCAGCACTTCATAAATACCTCACCTTAACTACATTACTTCTAATGTCTCAATAAATAAAACAATATAACATCATCCGATTTGTCGTTCATATGTTGCCATGGAAACAGGGAGGTATTTCTTAAATTGGCCTGCCTCATTCTTATACACATTGCAAGATCAATAGATGCCGTTTAACGGTTGTAGTAGGTTTGATCTCCATAGACATTGAAGTCTATTTATAAGTAACGGCTTGAGTTATTTGAGCTATATCACGGCTACTCTAGGGAATACGGTGGCTGGTTGTACACTGACATTGAACTCATTGAGCTGGAATGTGATTCTGTTATGTTTTCTGATAAAATATTAGAGGAGACGTCGTCTCTGTTGTCTCCTCTGATTTAGCCGCCGCTGCATTAACCTTCAGGCAGGTAGCTGCTACAATGGTGAGATACAACCATGAGATGAACATTACAGCAACCTTGAGGTAGCAATAGTGGTGAGATAGAACCATGAGATGAACATTACAGCAACCTTGAGGTAGCAATAGTGGTGGGATAGAACCATGAGATGAACATTACAGCAACCTTGAGGTAGCAATAGTGGTGAGATAGAACCATGAGATGAACATTACAGCAACCTTGAGGTAGCAATAGTGGTGAGATAGAACCATGAGATGAACATTACAGCAACCTTGAGGTAGCAATAGTGGTGGGATAGAACCATGAGATGAACATTACAGCAACCTTGAGGTAGCAATAGTGGTGGGATAGAACCATGAGATGAACATTACAGCAACCTTGAGGTAGCAATAGTGGTGGGATAGAACCATGAGATGAACATTACAGCAACCTTGAGGTAGCAATAGTGGTGAAATAGAACCATGAGATGAACATTACAGCACCCTTGAGGTAGCAATAGTGGTGAGATAGAACCATGAGATGAACATTACAGCAACCTTGAGGTAGCAATAGTGGTGAGATAGAACCATGAGATGAACATTACAGCAACCTTGAGGTAGCAATAGTGGTGAGATAGAACCATGAGATGAACATTACAGCAACCTTGAGGTAGCAATAGTGGTGAGATAGAACCATGAGATGAACATTACAGCAACCTTGAGGTAGCAATAGTGGTGGGATAGAACCATGAGATGAACATTACAGCAACCTTGAGGTAGCAATAGTGGTGGGATAGAACCATGAGATGAACATTACAGCAACCTTGAGGTAGCAATAGTGGTGGGATAGAACCATGAGATGAACATTACAGCAACCTTGAGGTAGCAATAGTGGTGAGATAGAACCATGAGATGAACATTACAGCAACCTTGAGGTAGCAATAGTGGTGAGATAGAACCATGAGATGAACATTACAGCAACCTTGAGGTAGCAATAGTGGTGGGATAGAACCATGAGATGAACATTACAGCAACCTTGAGGTAGCAATAGTGGTGGGATAGAACCATGAGATGAACATTACAGCAACCTTGAGGTAGCAATAGTGGTGGGATAGAACCATGAGATGAACATTACAGCAACCTTGAGGTAGCAATAGTGGTGAGATAGAACCATGAGATGAACATTACAGCACCCTTGAGGTAGCAATAGTGGTGAGATAGAACCATGAGATGAACATTACAGCAACCTTGAGGTAGCAATAGTGGTGAGATAGAACCATGAGATGAACATTACAGCAACCTTGAGGTAGCAATAGTGGTGAGATAGAACCATGAGATGAACATTACAGCACCCTTGAGGTAGCAATAGTGGTGAGATAGAACCATGTGTTAAACATTAAACCAGCCTTTCAGTAGCAATCGTCGTAGATATAATCATGAGATGAACAGTACAGCAACCTTGATGTAACAACAATGGCGAGAAGACTCATCAGATGAACATTACAACAACCTTAGGATAACCAAATGTGGTGAAATAGAATCATGAGATGAACATTACAGCAGAAATATAATCATCAGATGAACATTACAGCAGAAATATAATCATCATATGAACATTACAGCAGAAATATAATCATCAGATGAACATTACAGCAGAAATATAATCATCAGATGAACATTACAGCAGAAATATAATCATCATATGAACATTACAGCAGAAATATAATCATCAGATGAACATTACAGCAGAAATATAATCATCATATGAACATTACAGCAGAAATATAATCATCAGATGAACATTACAGCAGAAATATAATCATCATATGAACATTACAGCAGAAATATAATCATCATATGAACATTACAGCAGAAATATAATCATCATATGAACATTACTGTACCATTGAGGTGGCTATCGTTATAACAAAATTAATCATGAAACGAACATTATACCAATAAAAGAAAAAGGAAAGAGCTCCGTCACGCCAAGTGGCGTATAGAGAATACGGTGTTAGGGACCATAATTTTTACAGACCATCGGCACATGATTTCGGGGATAATGTGGTCGGTATTACGCTCGTGCTGCTTTACTTTCCCAGAAAAAAAATCAGGCACCCATTAAAAGCTGGGCGAACCGGGAAGCCGTCGATCAGGATCGAACTCAACCTCTTGCCCTTTGTAGTCCAGTTCACTAACCACTGAGCTATCGCGGCTCCCCATTATAGCAATAATGAGATACGAATTATGGTGAGATCTAGAGACAAATATTATGGACATCTTGGAAGGTAAGATAGTGATATAACGTGCTATATAGCTTGATAGCCTGGTATAGAACAACAGTAGAACTTTCTATCACTGGCTGATCAACTGGATGAAAACGATACGCAGACCAAAGATTATCAGAAGAGATCATGGTAAAGACAATACAGAACACTATACAGGTATGAAACAGTACTTGTTTGAGCAGTTGGTCAATTCCTTGTTATTGTAGTTTCCACTTTATTTGCCCTCGCTGGGTGCTCAGTTAAAGATTTGTAATTCTGAAACACTTCCCTTGTGGCGTTTGAGTCGTTTTCTCTAATGAAATATTTCTTCACAACATTTATTTCACTTATCCCATTTATTCCACTTATCCGATTTATTCCACTTATCCCATTAATTCCACTTATCCCATTTATTCCACTTATCCCATTTATTCCACTTATCCCATTTATTCCACTTATCCCATTTATTCCACTTATCCCATTTATGACAAGTGGGACAATATTAAAACAGATCTCAGAATGTAAATATGTGGGAACAGTGTTAACCTCAGATGGTAGATGTACAACAGAGGTGAGATGGCTCATGCAAAAGCAGCTTTCAAAAAAATGAGGAAGATACTGTACAATCCATTTTTGACAAAAGAACCAAGAAAAGGAGTTCTTAAATGTTATGTAGAGGCAGTCTCAAGATATGGATGTGAATAATGGACAATAGGACAACGGACAAGAAAATCGTTGGAGGCTGTAGAAATGTGGTTTTACAGAAGAATGTTCAGAATACCATGGACAGCTAAGAAGAGTAATGAAGAGGTTCTGAAAAAAAAAGCTAATTTCCAATATTAGGAAGAAACAATCATCATTTTTTGGGTCATGTAATGAGAAGAGAACAGCTGGAATATATTGTAGCAGCTGGAAAAATCGAGGGATGAAGAGACAGAGGGAAGCAAAGAGAAAATATTCCAGACAACTTAAGAGAATGGCTTGGCAGAAGATCAACAATAGAAATGATAAATAACTGTCGAAATCGAAAGTTGTGGAGAGATATGATCACCTACGCCAGCAGGCATGGTACTTGATGATGATGATCCCATTTATCCAACTTATCAAATTTATTCCACTTATCCCATTTATTCCACTTATCGCATTTATTCCACTTATCCTATTTATTCCACCTATCCCATTTATTCCACTTATCGCATTTATTCCACCTATCCCATTTATTCCACTTATTCCACTTATCCCATTTATCAACTGTGGAGAGGGGACTTATATGAAGAAAAAAGTCGCATGCCCAGTGCAGTCGCCACGAGGTGTTCGAATCAGATTTCTTCATGACAGAAAAGACGTTTTGATCATGCCGTTATTCAAGCCCGCGTTCCCCTACTCCGGAGCACGACACGTTGCCCCGTGAAATCACTGGCCGTTTAAATTAGAAGACAGGAATTCTATAGGTAGTCTACCGGAGAACATTTCCAAATATAAACGAAAGGATATGAACCAAATTTGTGGAATGACCTGCTCTGCTCTATCGATATTCGTGAAACATAGGACTCTAAAGTGGTGAAGGACAGAAGGAGTGTACACACAAGAGATATACAATAGTTCAGAGAGCTGCAGAAAAAGGTAGTACTTTGTAGATTGTGACAAGCAGCTGGTAGTGAATAACTGAGAGACGTTCGAACTTCTTGAGAGTAAAGTCAGATGATGCCTGATCAAGCAGAGAAGACAGACCGATGGACGGCTAACAAAACAGACTTAGACAGACGACCTATGGACGGCTAACAAAACAGACTTAGACAGACCGATGGACGGCTAACAAAACAGATTTAGACAGACCGATGGACGGTTAACAAAACAGACTTAGACAGACCGATGGACGGCTAACAAAACAGACTTAGACAGACGACCTATGGACGGCTAACGAAACAGACGCAGACAGACCGATGGACGGCTAACAAAGCATACTTTGATATAACCATCTAGTTAACTCTTTCCTTACGGAAGCTTTTTATCGACGCAACAGAAGGGATTTCAGAGACAAAATTGTTCATGGTTTTAAGAATCAATCTACATATTTATATTTATCTAACATATAACATATTATATATGAATGTTTAGATAATTGAACAAGGTATTAGATTTCACCAATATCCAAGTGATACAAGACATGTAAAAGGAATATGGTTTAATGACGTTCACACTAATCAAATCGAGAGTGACGCACTGTGCGGCGAAACGTACGCAAAGAGTTAAGGAAGCTAGAGAGCGATACAATGAGTCAACCAGACACTGCCCTTAGAGCATCATTGACGTTAATACTGTGATTGTGATTGTAATTCTTAAGTACCGACTGAATTAGTTAGCGTACAATGTATGTTATATCACCTAACCAGACTTGACAGTCAGCGCTGGTTGAAGACCCGGGATAGGAGTGACGATAACCACAACGATCAATGTGTCACTTTATATCGACTTGGTTATTACCTTGAGGGTGGGAGCAATGTCCAGCCATGACGAATAAGGAGATTGTTTAAATGGGCAGATATGATGAAACGTGTTTGATGCTGCAGAACTAGGGCAATGTGCAAGTCTGGTGTAAGGGATGAACTGTTAACTGTCTAAGGAAGCAGACATTTATTGTGTAAGTGATGCATCGTTAACTGTCTGAGAAAGCAGACATTTATTGTGTAAGTGATGAACTATTAACTGAGGAAGCAAACACTTATTGTGCAACTGATGAACTGTTAACTGTCTGATGAAACAGACCTTTATTGTGTAATTGATGAACCGTTAACTCTCTGAAGAAGCAGCTATTTATTGTGTAAATGATAAACTGTTAACTGTATGAGGAAGCAGACATTTATTGTGCAAATGATGAACTGTTAACTGTATCAGGAAGCAGACATTTATTGTGTAAATGATGTACCGTTAACTGTATGAGGAAGCAGACATTTATTGTGTACGGGATGAGCTGTTAACTGTCTGAGGGAGCAGACATTTATTGTGTAAGTGATGAACCGTTAACTGTATGATGAAGCAGACATTTATTGTGTACGGGATGAGCTGTTAACTGTCTGAGGAAGCATACATTTATTGTGTAAGTGATGAACTGTTAACTATCTCGAAGAACAAGATATTTATTGTGTAAGTGATGAACTGTTAACTGTTTGAGGAAGCAGACATTTATTGTGTAAGTGTTGAACTGTTAACTATCCCGAAGAACAAGATATTTATTGTGTAAGGGATGAACTGTTAACTGTTTGAGGAAGCAGACATTTATTGTGTAAGTGATGAACTGTTTACTATCCCGAGGAAGCAGACATTTATTATGTAAGTGATGAACTGTTAATTGTCCGAAGAAGCAGACTTTTATTGTGTAAGTAATGAACTGTTGACTGAGGAAGCAGACATTTATTGTGTAACTGATGAACTGTTAACTATCCCAAGGAAGCAGACATTTATTATTTAAGTAATGAACAGTTAACAATCCCGAGGAAGCAGACATTAATGAACCAATGGAATTTCTTCTGTTAATGATTATTCCACATCGTTATTTGTCCCGCTTATTGGTCACACACACTCCTTCTAGCATTGTAGAATCTCAATCTCGTGTCACTTATACTGCCACGCTGGTGATGGACAAATGATACCACAATTTTACCACGATTATTGTGTCTACCTAAACAAGATATAGATGGCTGGTGTCCAGGCCAGTGCTAATTACGTTAATTAAACACAAAAATGAAGCTTCAGCTGTGATATATTTTAATGATGTCTTAGTTGTCAATGAAAATGTTAACATGTCTGATGTGTTCTTTTGTTTTTTATGTTGAGTCTCACATTAGCTTCCCTACTACCTTCTCATGTTTAAGATTGTCTCAACATTCGCATCTTTTATCTTATGTTTACCATTTGACTCTTGACAACATCGCATTTTTTATCTTATGTTTACCACTTGACTCTTGACAACATCGCATTTTTTATCTTATGTTTACCACTTGACTCTTGACAACATTCGCATCTTTTATCTTTTCTTAACTTCACTATTGACAACATTGAGTTATTAGCGGGTCATCATCATTTCACTCCGAACATGTCTATGGGTGCTCAGATCCCCTCCTCAGCAAGTCACGAAGTGTCCAGCGATTGATGACTCCAGTTCTTGTGTTGGTTAATTTGTCTTCTTGAGAACATTCCTATTTTTACCTTGTATCTTCTTCTATGCTCTTTACTACTCTCCCATGATTTACATAATGCCTCTCCTAGTGTCATTATTACTTTCCTATGTTTTACATTGTGCCTCATATTAAACTCTTTACTACTCTCCCATATTTTTACATTGTGCCTTAGGTTAACCTCTTTACCACTCACCCATGTTCACATTGGGCACCCTGTTGACAAGGCACCAATGTTTTACATTGTGCCCCTTGTTTACTAGTCTCCCATATTTTACATAGTGCCCCCAATTTACTAGTCATCTATAGTTAACATTGTGCTTTCTCACTAGTTTCTAATTTTTTTGCATTATCACTCCTGTTTAGAAGTCTCCCATATATTACATTGTACGGCATTTTTAATTGACACCCATATTTTTCATTGTGCCTCCACACTAGTCTCTCAGTTTTCACATTGTGATTCCTGTTTAGAAGTCTCCCATATTTTACAATGTACCACCTGTTTAAATGACTCCAATATTTTACATTGTGCCTCCTGCGTCTAAGTCTCCCATATTTTACATTATGCCTCTTGTTAAACTCTTCACTAGTCTCCCATATTTACATTGTACCTTCTGTTTACAAATCTCCAATATTTTATATTGTGCCTCCTGTTTACTATTTTCCCATATTTTACATTGTGCCTTCTGTTCACTACTCTCCCATATTTTACATTGTGCCTCCTGTTTACTAGGCTTCCATATATTTACATTTTGGCTCCTATTTACTACTCTCCCATATTTTACATTGTGCTCCTGTTTACTAATCTCCCATATTTTACATTGTGCCTCCTGTTATCTAGTCTCCCATGTTTTACATTGTGCCTTCTGTTCACTAGTCTACCATATTTTACATTGTGTCTCCTGTTTACTAGTCTTCCATATATTTACATAGTGGCTCGTGCTCACTAACCTCCCAAATATTTACATTGTGCCTCCTGTTTATTAGTCTCCCATATTTTACATTGTGCCTCCGGTTTACATGTTTTCTATATATTTACATTATGCCTCCTGTTTATTATTCTCCCATATTTTACATTGTGCCTCCTGTTTATTATTCTCCCATATTTTACATTGTGCCTCCTATTTACTAGTCTCCCATATTTTACATTATACCTCCTGTTTACTATTCTCCCATATTTTACATCATGCCTCCTGTTTACTAGTCTCCCATATTTTACATCATGCCCCCTGTTTACAATTCTCCCATATTTTACATCATGCCTCCTGTTTACTATTAACCCATATTTCACATCATGTTTCCTTTTTACTATTCTCCAATATTTTACATCATGCCCCATGTTTACTATTCTCCTATATTTTACATCATGCTTGCTGTTTACTATTCTTCCATATTTTACATCATGCTTGCTGTTTACTATTCTCCCATATTTTACATCATGCCTCCTGTTTACTATTCTCCCATATTTTACATCATGCCTCCTGTTTACTATTCTCCCATATTTTACATCATGCCTCCTGTTTACTATTCTCCCATATTTTACATCATGCCTCCTGTTTACTATTCTCCCATATTTTACATCATGCCTCCTGTTTACTATTCTCCCATATTTTACATCATGCCTCCTGTTTACTATTCTCCCATATTTTACATCATGCCTCCTGTTTACTATTCTCCCATATTTTACACCATGCCTCCTGTTTACTAGGCTCCCATATTTTACATCATGCCTCCTGTTTACTATTCTCCCATATTTTACATCATGCTTGCTGTTTACTATTCTCCCATATTTTACACCATGCCTCCTGTTTACTAGGCTCCCATATTTTACATTGTGCTTCCAGCTAACATCTTGACACCTTTCCCATGGTGTACATTGCGACCTGTAATAGATTTCTTGAAGGGAAACATCTTAGAGAGTAAATGAAAATATTTCGTCTACATCGGAATACACTATGGGCTAGACAAGAAGAACAATAATTGAAGACATTAAACATCGATAGCAAGGATCTGAAAATCATTAAGAAACACGTATTGGCAACAAACAGCATCCATAAGAATTAGCACCCAAACAGGACAGTTCCGATGTATAAAACATGGAGTCAGACAAAATTGTGTTCTGTCGTAGGATTTGTTAAAATTTTACAACGAACATATTATACCAATAATAGACAAAAATGAAATTGAAGTCAACGGTCACAACATAAGCGAATCAATTCAGAGGAAAAGGCATGTTACAGCACTCTGAAAAAATGACAAATAATCAACAACAGAAAAAAAAACCAAAGAACAATATATGGACCAAAGCAGGATCGAACCCGTACTCAGTGACACCGCGCCTTGCCACGAAAAGCCAAACGCTATTGAACACCGCCACTCAGCTAACTAAAAAGTTAGCTATTGTGGACAATTTCTTTTGCGCAGGTGTTCTCATGATTATAGGATAAGGCTGCTATCACATCTCGGAAATACATGTCTTAATAGGAAAAATACAGATACACAATGTATTTCCGAGCTGTGATCTCAGCCTTATGCTATAGTCATGAGAAAACCTGCGTGAAAGACATTTCCACGATAGCTAATATTTTAGTTAGCTGAGTGGCAGTGTTCCCTACCGTTTGACTTTTCGTGGCAAGGCGCTGTGCAACTGAGTACGGTTTCGAACCTGCTTTGGTCAATATATTGCTCTTTGTTTTTTTTTCTGTTGATTATTTGTCATTTTTTCTGAGTGCTGTAAACATACCTCTTCCTCTGAATTAATCCGCCGATTATCGCCTAGGAAGTTTGCCTCTATAATAATATTTATTTATGATTATTTGTCTCCGGTCACAACATAAACAGTTTGCGATATGCGAACAATACAGTCTTAATAGCAGAGACGGAGAATAAACTACAAGAAAATATAGACATAATAGTTAGAGAAAGCAACTAGAATGGAGTCTGAATATTAAGAAAACAGAGGTAGTGATCGTAAGGTATTTGACAAAATAAAGTCAATAAACGACACTTTTTAGAGAGAAAAACGTGGACAAGGCAGAACAAATGTAAGAAGAGTTGAGATTATGTACTGCCAGCATAAAGCAGTCATTCGACTAGGAAATCAACAAATAAAACAACGTGCTAGGCAAGGGTATGTACTATCACTAGATTTATTATTTTTAGTCAAATTAATAGCTAAGATCAAAAAGAAACATATTATTTATAATATAAGCAACGTGATATCACACGATATCATATATACCGATATCACACTGCCTTAATCGTAAGGAGTAAACATGAATGACATAAAATAATCGACTTTACCAACCAATAAAAAACAAAATACTGATAGTAGCCCTGAGTAAATAAAAAAAAAAAGTAATTGTTACAACAAAGGAAAGAAACATTTAAGAAGGGACAAAGGCACAGTTAAAGTCAATTGGAGAATGTTAAAATGTGAAAAATTGTGAATAAATTAAAATCTCTGTGAATTTTGTTTACTTCAGAAAGTAGAAGCACAAAAGAGGTGAGATTTTATTTTTTTTTCTCTGATCGCCCAACATCGTGAATTGTCATTTGGTTTATTCCAAGCCATCACACACATTATAGGATGGTGACTATGTATTCTTCATTGACCTTGACATCGATGGATGTTCCCATTTACAAGCACACAGTTATTTCTTTTATTTTTTTGAATGACGTCAAGCATTCATTGAATCGCTGCAATCTTTACTTACTGACCGCAAGAAAGATATCAACTGTTTGTATGTTAGGGCCTGCAGCCATGCTTTGTCCACTGTTTGTATGTTAGGGCCTGCAGCCATGCTTTGTCCACTGCTTGTATGTTAGGGCCTGCAGCCATGCTTTGTCCACTGTTTGTATGTTAGGGCCTGCAGCCATGCTTTGTCCACTGCTTGTATGTTAGGGCCTGCAGCCATGCTTTGTTCACTGTTTGTATGTTAGGGCCTGCAGCCATGCTTTGTTCACTGTTTGTATGTTAGGGCCTGCAGCCATGCTTTGTCCACTGCTTGTATGTTAGGGCCTGCAGCCATGCTTTGTTCACTGCTTGTATGTTAGGGCCTGCAGCCATGCTTTGTCCACTGCTTGTATGTTAGGGCCTGCAGCCATGCTTTGTTCACTGTTTGTATGTTAGGGCCTGCAGCCATGCTTTGTTCACTGCTTGTATGTTAGGGCCTGCAGCCATGCTTTGTCCACTGCTTGTATGTTAGGGCCTGCAGCCATGCTTTGTTCACTGCTTGTATGTTAGGGCCTGCAGCCATGCTTTGTTCACTGCTTGTATGTTAGGGCCTGCAGCCATGCTTTGTTCACTGCTTGTATGTTAGGGCCTGCAGCCATGCTTTGTTCACTGCTTGTATGTTAGGGCCTGCAGCCATGCTTTGTCCACTGCTTGTATGTTAGGGCCTGCAGCCATGCTTTGTCCACTGCTTGTATGTTAGGGCCTGCAGCCATGCTTTGTCCACTGCTTGTATGTTAGGGCCTGCAGCCATGCTTTGTCCACTGCTTGTATGTTAGGGCCTGCAGCCATGCTTTGTCCACTGCTTGTATGTTAGGGCCTGCAGCCATGCTTTGTCCACTGCTTGTATGTTAGGGCCTGCAGCCATGCTTTGTCCACTGCTTGTATGTTAGGGCCTGCAGCCATGCTTTGTTCACTGCTTGTATGTTAGGGCCTGCAGCCATGCTTTGTTCACTGCTTGTATGTTAGGGCCTGCAGCCATGTTTTGTTCACTGCTTGTATGTTAGGGCCTGCAGCCATGCTTTGTTCACTGCTTGTATGTTAGGGCCTGCAGCCATGCTTTGTTCACTGCTTGTATGTTAGGGCCTGCAGCCATGCTTTGTCCACTGCTTGTATGTTAGGGCCTGCAGCCATGCTTTGTCCACTGCTTGTATGTTAGGGCCTGCAGCCATGCTTTGTCAACTGCTTGTATGTTAGGGCCTGCAGCCATGCTTTGTCCACTGCTTGTATGTTAGGGCCTGCAGCCATGCTTTGTTCACTGCTTGTATGTTAGGGCCTGCAGCCATGCTTTGTCCACTGTTTGTATGTTAGGGCCTGCAGCCATGCTTTGTCCACTGCTTGTATGTTAGGGCCTGCAGCCATGCTTTGTCCACTGCTTGTATGTTAGGGCCTGCAGCCATGCTTTGTCCACTGCTTGTATGTTAGGGCCTGCAGCCATGCTTTGTCCACTGCTTGTATGTTAGGGCCTGCAGCCATGCTTTGTCCACTGCTTGTATGTTAGGGCCTGCAGCCATGCTTTGTCCACTGCTTGTATGTTAGGGCCTGCAGCCATGCTTTGTCCACTGCTTGTATGTTAGGGCCTGCAGCCATGCTTTGTCCACTGCTTGTATGTTAGGGCCTGCAGCCATGCTTTGTCCACTGCTTGTATGTTAGGGCCTGCAGCCATGTTTTGTTCACTGCTTGTATGTTAGGGCCTGCAGCCATGTTTTGTTCACTGCTTGTATGTTAGGGCCTGCAGCCATGCTTTGTCCACTGCTTGTATGTTAGGGCCTGCAGCCATGCTTTGTCCACTGCTTGTATGTTAGGGCCTGCAGCCATGCTTTGTCCACTGCTTGTATGTTAGGGCCTGCAGCCATGCTTTGTCCACTGCTTGTATGTTAGGGCCTGCAGCCATGCTTTGTTCACTGCTTGTATGTTAGGGCCTGCAGCCATGCTTTGTCCACTGCTTGTATGTTAGGGCCTGCAGCCATGTTTTGTCCACTGCTTGTATGTTAGGGCCTGCAGCCATGCTTTGTCCACTGCTTGTATGTTAGGGCCTGCAGCCATGCTTTGTCCACTGCTTGTATGTTAGGGCCTGCAGCCATGCTTTGTCCACTGCTTGTATGTTAGGGCCTGCAGCCATGCTTTGTCCACTGCTTGTATGTTAGGGCCTGCAGCCATGCTTTGTCCACTGCTTGTATGTTAGGGCCTGCAGCCATGCTTTGTCCACTGCTTGTATGTTAGGGCCTGCAGCCATGCTTTGTCCACTGCTTGTATGTTAGGGCCTGCAGCCATGCTTTGTCCACTGCTTGTATGTTAGGGCCTGCAGCCATGCTTTGTCCACTGCTTGTATGTTAGGGCCTGCAGCCATGCTTTGTCCACTGCTTGTATGTTAGGGCCTGCAGCCATGCTTTGTCCACTGCTTGTATGTTAGGGCCTGCAGCCATGCTTTGTCCACTGCTTGTATGTTAGGGCCTGCAGCCATGCTTTGTTCACTGCTTGTATGTTAGGGCCTGCAGCCATGCTTTGTCCACTGCTTGTATGTTAGGGCTTGCAGCCATGCTTTGTCCACTGCTTGTATGTTAGGGCCTGCAGCCATGCTTTGTCCACTGCTTGTATGTTAGGGCCTGCAGCCATGCTTTGTCCACTGCTTGTATGTTAGGGCCTGCAGCCATGCTTTGTCCACTGCTTGTATGTTAGGGCCTGCAGCCATGCTTTGTCCACTGCTTGTATGTTAGGGCCTGCAGCCATGCTTTGTCCACTGCTTGTATGTTAGGGCCTGCAGCCATGCTTTGTCCACTGCTTGTATGTTAGGGCCTGCAGCCATGCTTTGTTCACTGCTTGTATGTTAGGGCCTGCAGCCATGCTTTGTTCACTGCTTGTATGTTAGGGCCTGCAGCCATGCTTTGTCCACTGCTTGTATGTTAGGGCTTGCAGCCATGCTTTGTCCACTGCTTGTATGTTAGGGCCTGCAGCCATGCTTTGTTCACTGCTTGTATGTTAGGGCCTGCAGCCATGCTTTGTCCACTGCTTGTATGTTAGGGCCTGCAGCCATGCTTTGTTCACTGCTTGTATGTTAGGGCTTGCAGCCATGCTTTGTCCACTGCTTGTATGTTAGGGCCTGCAGCCATGCTTTGTCCACTGCTTGTATGTTAGGGCCTGCAGCCATGCTTTGTCCACTGCTTGTATGTTATGGCCTGCAGCCATGCTTTGTTCACTGCTTGTATGTTATGGCCTGCAGCCATGCTTTGTTCACTGCTTGTATGTTATGGCCTGCAGCCATGTTTTGTTCACTGTTTGCCTACAGCCATGTTTTGTTCACTGCTTGTCTGCTATAGTCTGCAGCCATGATAAGTGCTGGATGCCGCTAGCTCGACGTCAATTTACGACTATCAGCTCAACACAGACCATAGTTAATTTTGAAACGGGTTATCTGACTGTCAAACACAGCAGTAAAAAAGCAGACCAGCCTGTGGTGAATGGGCGATCAGGGGAGTGGAAAAATGTTTAGGTGGAAATTGTCTTGTTGATTATAGCTTTGGTTTTTTAGCCACCCAGTTTTGTTGATATACAGCTCGCACATCACCCAGCAGTGTTGCTAATGGGTCTTCATTCTTGTGTTTTTTACTTAGAGGTGAATGTTCTTCTTCTATCTTTCGTTTGTTCGTTGTAGAAGAGGTCGACGGGGCAGTGGGTGATGATGCTGATGGTAAAGCGGGTGTTGTAGAAGGAGCCACTGGTGAAATGGGTGTTTGTAGCAGGTACCGATGGTGAAGCTGGTATTGTTGTAGAATGTTTTAATTTCCAATGTCTGGCTAATGAACTATGAGTCGTATACGTGTGTTGAAAAATGTCACACATGTGTCGTATAAGCTGATGAGCAGCTCGAGTGTGCTCCAACAAACCTTTGGGCCATTTAAATTTCTTTGGACACAATGGACACTGATGTTCTCCAGGAGCTACCTCATTATGAGAAACCATCTGTAGAAAAAAAAATAACCCTTTGTCAAAGCTACTTAACTAAGCTAGTTTAAATACATTAAGAAAATTAACCATCAAAACTTAAAATACCTACTTTAATCAACCAATAAGAAAAGATGAAGGCATAATACAATCAACAATACTGAACATATCTAGTTTTAATCATGTTAATACCATTTAATAGCAAGACTTAAAATACTTAGTTTAATCATCCAATAAGAACAGATGAAGGGATAATACAATACATATCTTAACTACTTTAAACACACCGAATAACCTGTTATCGAAAACCCTAAACATATACATAAGAGAAAACAAAATATTCCAACTTACACTGTAAAATATAGGCTCAATCCTCTAGAATGAACACTAGTATGACCTTCCTTGAATCAACTTATGAAATGAAAGCCCTCATGGGTCTAGTTTAAATATAATAAGGTAACAGATTTTAACCAATCAGAGAAAGACGTCAGGATTAACCAATCAGAGAAGAGTATTGCAACGGGAGACGGAGCAAAGAAATGACTTACAGCTGGATTAACCAATCAGCGAAGCGGGTGAACACTAACCTCATTTTCCGCCTCAAGTGCCGTTGACTCTGGCACATCGGTGAGGTCGCGAACTAGGGGTGGTGGCAAAATTTCACCATCCTCCGCATCATAGGTAGCGGCTGTGGGTTCAGCGGTAGGGCCAAGTAATGCGGGTGGTGAGTTACTATACTGACAGGGGAGGGTGGTGCAGAGTCAACTCCTACCCAATTGACGTATTCCTTTATTCATTGGGTTATATGTTCTCCACACAAGAAGACTATATCCTCTTTCTTGTACTCATGATATAAAATATCATTTTTTTGCGCGCAAAGGCGATCCTGAAACTCTAGAAGACACGAGTGAGGTAACTGGTTGTCATGTATCATCTGACATCCTTTACAATGGTCGTATGGTTGATACTGTAAAATACACAGCATTTTGTCATGTAAAAGGTATGGTCTGTTAGATGCCATTTTACGGTGATCTGTAAAACAAGAAAACCACATCACAAACGTTTGGAAAAACGATAGAAAATTTAGTACATGATAACACAAAAAGTAATAACATCCAATCAAAGTGTCATCAGCGATGATAGACTCTCCCATTCACGGCACTGATTGCTGGTCCCACAGGTTGTGGAAAAACAGTATTTGTTTAAAAGTTTCTACAGAATCTACAAGAGTTAGTTGTACCCATACCCGAGGAAGTTGTATGGTGTTACGGGGAATGGCAACCAATATATGAGACTATGGAGAAAGTGAGATTTACCGAGGGTCTACCAGATATCGATAACTTGGAAGGGGGTAAGAAGCGAAGACTCATCATCCTCGATGACTTGATGTCAGAAACGGATGAGAGGGGGACAAAATTATTCACCAAAGATAGTCATCACAGAGATATGAGCGTGATCTACATTGTTCAAAACTTTTTTGGAAAAAATAAGGAACATCGAACTATAGGTCTCAATACCCATTATATAGTTCTCATCAAGGACCCGAGAGAAGGAAGTCAAATTACCAATCTGGCTAAGCAAATGTACCCGGGTCAAGTGGCGAACCTCCAAGAGAGTTTTAAGGACTCGACAGCGTCTCCCCTCTGTTATTTGTTGGTGGACTTTCGACAGGAAATACCGGATCATCTGAGGCTGAGAACAAAGATATTCCCAGGGGAGAGACAAATCGTCTACGTTCCAAAGTAACAGAATGGAAGACTCACTTAGACGACACGGTGAAATGTTGAAATGTCTGCGCTCCGCCACGCCGAGTGGTTTAAGAGCCATATTTAAAACTGCCTCTCCCGAACTCATTAGCTTTTTGTGTGAGTGTTGTCATAACATATTAAGAGGTAATGTTAGACTCACTCATCAAAAGAAGTGAGAGCTATGTCGACACAAGAACAAGCTGAGACTCCTCACTAAAAAGAAGCCGACTCTTAAGCTATGAAATCGATTCTACAAATTTGTGGATTCATAGGAGCTTTGATCAAACTTATATTAAGTGTTCTAGGTGGTGTATTTGATCTGTAAACATGGCCAAAAATGATCTTGATGTATCCTCGATTACTCGAGGGTTTGAAACAAACTATCACGTATACCCCACCTGAGGCGATCAATGATAACTTGAGAGATTTAAACGATGAAATGCAACGTATCCTCGATCGTAATGATTTACGATGGATGGCCGTTGATAAGGCCAGGGTGTACCAACGTACTCTGCAACAGTATTTAACTAGAATGGAGCAGTATAAACGACGTCCTTTGGGGTCAGTCGATCTCATTCAACATAATTCGTCAACAGAAAGAATACCATCTCCTCCACCACCAGTCGATGTACCACCAGAACAAGTCAAAGTACCCGAAACCCCAAAGACAAGTGATGAAATCACTTCACGGGCAGCCTCGTACAAACTGAGGTCCAAAAGAAGAAAGTCTAAAATCCCAACCCCTATATGGGAAAGATGGGGAAAGTATTGAGACGTCATTACTTTGACCCTAGTCGACCAGGGTCATATAGTGGTACAATAGCCGTGCAACGTAATGCAAAAGTAGGAACTAAAGAGATCAATCGGTGGGTGAGTCACCAGGATACCTATACCCTTCACAAACCAATTCGACACAAATTTGAAAGGCGGCCCATTAACGAGTGGACCCCAAGAACAATACCAAGCAGACCTAATCGATTTGAGACCTTTGAAAAAACACAATGACGGGTATTCCTATTTGGTTTCTTGTGTGGATGTTTTCAGTAAATATGCGTGGGCCGTACCAATACGAATCATAACGGGGAAATCTTTAGTGGATGCTGCTGGTAAAATATTTATTGATGGGAAACCTACGAGTTTTCAAACCGACAAGGGGTCAGAGTTTCTGAAGAGAACATTTAAGAAATTCCTCGCTGACAACAATGTTCACTTTTTTACCACCCAGAACGAAAATATTAAGGCTGCTGTTGTGGAACGCTTTAATATGACTCTGAAACAAAGGATGTGGAGATATTTCACGAAATTCAATCGACTTGTTATGTCCATGTGCTACCCTCCCTACTTCGAAGCTATAATCATTCGTACCAAAGAAGCATAAAAATGGCACCGGTCGACGTTAGCAGAGACAATGAAGAACAAGTGTGGAACACGTTGTATAATAAACACAACTTGAAATTTGAAAGACCCCTGTATGAGGTGGGTGATCGAGTTAGAGTGGTCCTGGGCAGAGCTAATTTTTAAGAAAGGTTATATCCCAGCTTGGACGGAGGAACTCTTTACCATCAGTCGAGTAACTGAAACAAAACCTGTTACATATGTACTGAAAGACGATAAGGGCGATGAAATAGAGGGGTCATTCTACACACAGGAAATTCAAAAATTTGGATACAAACGCGAGTACAGGGTCAACAGGGTTATAACCCAGAGTCGCACGTCATTGGGACGAAAAGAGAGTTTAGTCAAGTGGTTTGGGTATGATTCCTCATTCAACAGTTGGATACCGACCAAAGACATTGTCAGATACAAAAACTAGAGATGGTAGAAGAAGGTGAATCTTTTGAAGACCCTGTTTTGCGAGCCCTGAACACTGGTAGGGAGAGAACCTCGTTTTGGCCAGTATTTGGAAAAGTATTCCCCCGTTTAGAGAATGTCTTTATGTGTCAAATGGTGGTTATATATGCCGTTGTCGCGGTCTAGCTGTTCAATCTGTCCACTGCAAAGCCAGACACGAAGAAAGGAAAACTGTGGGTAGCCCTATTGAGCAGTTGTTTGGGTTACATACTCCCGAATCCAAAGTTGGAGACGAAAAAGTGAATCAAGGAAGATGAGTTTTTATGTCACGTTACCCAGCAACGCCTTTATGGATATTTTAAAGGATAATAACCCAGGTCACTTTTTCGTCAAACTCTCTCAGACCATTGATATTTCAACACAATATGAGAATGCGCTGGTCGAGATACAATTTCCACTTAATATTTTCAATGTGATAGAGGGTGATGTCTGGATTCGTTACGAGCCTCTCAGTAGCAACGAAATTCGTAGCATTAGATTTCCCTTCACTGTGACCCTGGCACCTGGGTTATACAAGATATCCAAAGCTTTTATTGGTGCGTTGAATGCGTTGATCGTAAGAGAGGAGTTGAATGCGGATGTAAAAGAGCCCAAAATGAGATTCCTTTACGCGAAGGAGGCGAATAAAGCCATCCTTAAACTCTGCTAAAAAGGAGCCATCGTTATCATAAGTGACACTTTGAGAAATATCTTAGTCTTCCCCACGACATATATATCAGACACTGCTCCCGATAGCTACAGCGTGGTAGAAATGGACTTGGAAAGTGTTGCGAAAAATTTCTACGTCTACTGCGATCTCGTTTCACCTAGACGGGTTGGGGATGTGATGGTACCCCTCCTTAGGAGTGTTGCTGTTCTCAACAAAAAGCACACCGCTGTGTTTCAGATCTACGACAAGCCTCACTATGTCCCCCATAGCAGATTTTCCTTCGACACTGTGGAAATCGTTTTAGCCAACGAACAAGGAAAAAGCATCTAATTTCCCTGTGGTACGTAGGTGCTAACGGTACACTTTCGAACGAGAAAACATTTTGAGCTGTCATAATGGTGAACCAAACACCCTTTCATCACAATCCCAGGCTATACGAAGACTTTTATTGCTGTCAGGCGGGTGATGGGATGCCTGTGTTTATAAGTGGTCGAAATCAACGAGGACGAGGAATCGGTAGTTTCTTTGGCGAAATCGGGAGGGCTATTTTACTCTTGCTAAAAACAGGGGGTAAAGCCTTACTCAGAGAAGGCGTGGGGACCGGTCTGCAGATCGAGCAGGATGCATTAGCCGGCAGAAATATAGGAGACGGTTTCAAATCGCGATCTAAGGAAGCCGGCCTGCGGTTATTAGACGGGGTCGTAGACCACCTGACTGGTAACAACCAATCAGGAAGTGGTTTACGACGCCGAATCAGAAAGCGAGTCGGGAAGGGAGCACCACCTGGAGAACCCGTTACGAAGCGAATAAAACCATCAACTAGACAGTTCCCCCTTCATTCTGCAAGTAAGAGGAGGACGAAGCAATCGGTACCAAAGGATATATTCGATTAATGATGTCTCTCATTCACCCCAAGTTATGTGAATGTCTTCATTTTGGTTTGGATTTATTTAGCGTTCCACCGACTCAGACTGCTGTAGACTCGGGCCAATTTACTGAAATTCGACCTCTTGCCTCCCTAGCGCATGTTGCTCCCTTCGAGTTTTTCATTTCTGGAAACACTGAAGAGTATCTAGATCTTTTTAATATATTTTTACATCTGCTGGCCAGGATCACCCTCCACAATTGTGAAAGTTCACCGATGGATGCCCAGGTAGGACCAGTCAACAAGTATCTTCACAGTCTATTCTCTCAAGACGACGTATCTTTGATTGTCGCATTGATTACACCGTCTGAGAATACCTATCCATTTAGAGCAGTGTTCGAGACTACACTAAACTATGGGGAGGATGCGAAAACAGGGCACTTGACGGCCGCTCTGTTCTACAAAGACACACAGGCCACCATAATGATATGCATGATAACGAGGGATTTAAAATACGGCGTGGTTTGACTTCAGGTAGTAAAGAGGTTGAAATGGTGTGTCTTTTGCACTCTGATCTCTTCGTGCAGGATCGTTACATGTTAAACAGAGTGGATGCAAAGATTAAAATCACACCCTCTAAGGACGTGTTCAACATCATTGCTCAGGGTGTCTGTGGAGTATAAGAGTGTAATCACTTATGCTGCCCTCGTGGTCAGGAAAACTAAGCTAAACCCAACAATTTCTCTGGCCCACGAAAAGGCTCTTTTAAGTGGGAATGCTCGGTACCCAATCAAGCGGGTTACCATCAAAACATTTGCCATTGCTAGCGGCATGTTTTCCGACAACCAAGACAACTTATTCTTGTCTCAAACGCCAACACGTATAGTAATGGATTTAATTACCGCCAGTGCCTTTAATGGCTTTTATGACACTAACCCTTTCAATTTTCAACACTTTGGTTTGACTTATATGAACCTGACGGTTGACGGGAGATGTGCATCTGGAAAGCCCCTAACTATGGACTTTGAACGCAATCACTATGCGCGAGGCTTTTTTGGCACAAATTTGGCCATGGGTCTGATTGATAGAGACGATGGAAATGGTGTTAATTATCAACAGTTGAAGGACAGCTTTTGTCTATTTGGTTTTGATCTCTCCCCCAGTCTACTAGACGGATTCCAGTTTGAGCTAGCCACAAGTGGACCCTCGTCGATAGAGCTCAAGTTCGCCACTCCCACAACAATTCCCCTACAAGTTATTATCTACGCCGAGTTGGATTCAGTATTGGAATTGTCCAAGACACGACAGGTTCTAACTGACTACGCTGTTTGAGAAAATGAACACGGGGGATATTTAGTCTCTTGATGTCCGATGTTTTCGTTCGACGTTGTTCCCTTATTAGTGTCCTCCCACGAAACCACTTACCACTCATCAACGATCTAACCAAGACTGCAGCCTTTGTCATAAACACCGACCCTGCCCACAAACCAGGTTAACACTGGGTGGCCCACTTTTATAACGGCCTTGGAGAAATAGAGCATTTCGATTCCTACGGTTTACCTCCCAGGCACATTGATATTTTAAACTTTATCGAGAGGAATTCACATGCTCCATTCGTCTACAACCCACGCGTGTTACAAGATTTGTTTAGCAACACGTGTGGTCTACATTGTATTTATTATATATTTTAAAATGTCGTGGTGCTAGCATTATCAGAATTCTCATGTCATTTTCAACGAGACAACATATTAACGACCGTATCATTTATCGGTAGGTGACGCCATGGATGCATCGGCTTCGTGGAACAAACTTCCCATGACTCATCGTATATAAAGTTATTAACGCGCCTTCGTGAACATACCTAGTTATGTGTATGTGTTACGGACAAGCACTGAGTAACTTGTTATCATTAGAGGAAAGAAATTTTAGGTTTATATATTAAAAGTTGTCTTGAATAACTATAAGACATTTTAGAGAATGTAGAAAGAAATAATGTGAAAGCCATGTCACGACACATTTCATCCCCACCCACCCCATGTACTATGTACAAAGTTATGGCACCCCCGCCCACCCTACTGTCATTAAGTCCCCACCACGACGAGAGATCACCCCACCCCAACGCCACAAGTGGTCACCTCCACCGGGACTCTCATATAGAGAAAAATTCTGGACATGATCGGGTAGACTCTCATATAAGGAAAAAATAATGTTCGGGTAGGCTATTTATATAAGGAATATTGTTCTGATCGCCTTACATTTACCCGCAGTAAATGCCATTCTTCACTCCTTATGAACTCTTTTGATGTTTGTTGCATTGACTCTTTTAGCGTTTCCCACTGTTCATCAATGCTTTGTATCTTCTCTATTGCATTGTACCTGTTCTGAATTGTGATTTTCTATTTGTCTTGCAACTTCTTGTCTGATTTTAGTAAATCTAAATTTAACTTGATGTTAACTGAAGCTCGTTTTGTTGTTTTTAATTTTACTCTAAGCTTTCCCACAACTGGTACATGATCACTATTGCAATCTGCCCCTGGTCTAGTTTTCACACACACCAAACTGTTTCTAAATCTATTGCTTATCATTATGTAATCAATTTGATTACGTGCCTTGTCCCCTGGGCTTTTCCATGTCCACAGACGTCTTGGATGTTGCTTAAACCAGGCGTTTCCTATCATCATGTTATGTGTTCTTGCCTAGTCAATAAGTTTGCCACCTCTTTCATTCCTCTCGCCTAAGCCATAATGACCAACTACTTCCTCAATTCTTTCCTTTCCTACTTTTGCATTAAAATCCCCTAGAACTATGGTGTTTTTATGTGGTTTGCATTTATGAAGTGCCTCATTTAACTCGTAAAATTTATCAATTGTTTCCTCTAGACTGTCTGCTGTTGGTACATAAACTTGTATAAGATTTATGTCTATTGGCTTTCCATTCAATTTCACTAAAAGGACTCTGTCAGATATTGGGTAAAAGCCTTTCACTGTTCTCGCTCTTTCTGCATCCAAGATGATATCTACTCCTCTTTGGTGTTCAGTACCTCGAGAATATATTATTTTATGTTTATCAGAATACACCTCCCCTGGTCCGGTGTATCTCATTTCGCAAAGTCCCAGTAATTGTAAACCCATTCTTTTCATTTCTTGTATGATGTTTTCTAGTTTACCCTTCTGCATGAGTGTTCTCACATTCCAAGTACCTATCATTAGAGTTTGTTTTATCTTTATTTTGCTTACAGTAGCTTGATGACGATCGGGTATCACCTGTAGCACATGATGTCTCCTACCGAACGAGGGTTTTCCATTGGAATCCCCCTTAACGTTGTTGTCGTGATTTCTATTGTTGTGGCGATTCATGATTGTACAAAGAAGTTACGACGGTGGTTTTCTGTTGCCTTCCGTTGGTTTGTTTACGGTTGGCTCCGCTAGCCTTTGACTAAAAAGTCTCACCCACAAGGCAGTGGGGTTGTTTTGCTTCGGGGTACCCTCCCTTAGCCTTTTACTCTCCGAGCTTACCTGCAAGACAGCAGGATAGTCATAGGTTGTACTGTTTACTGCATACAGTAGGAGGTAAAATTACCCGACCGGACAAAATATATACCAGAATATCATCAGAAAAAGTAATAGTTCTTCTCCTCCCATCCAGTTATTGTTCCGTGATCGTTATTGTGTACACGTTAAATAGAACTGGTGACAATGGTGAGCCTTGTGGCAGCCCTGGACAAATGGATATTGGCTCGGAAAACCAACTTCCACATCTAAGTATCACCTTCTCTGAAACAGTGCCGCGGCGATCCATCTAATTAGGAAGGGGCGCACCGCCAGTTTGTGGAGCATATGCATGAGATATTCAAATGGTACCCTGTTGTATGCATCCTCCAGATCTATAGCAGCAGCACATGTCTCCTCTCGTCTGTGGAAGTCTTCGAAGACGTTATAGGCGAAAACTGCCGCATTCAGCCATGTCTCTTTATTGTAACTATAATCTCCGAGTGTGGGTGGGAATGCGCGTATCTGTTCAAGGTGACAGGTGAGGACACGGGCAACTATTTTCTCCAGTAGCTTGCTCGCTGTGTTCTGCATTGTGATGATTCTATAGGCACTGATCTGAGAATGGTCCTTGTTTGGCTTCGGTAGCGGTAGTAAATAGCTATGTAGCCACTCCTCCTTAAACTGGCCACTCCGAATGCTGGCATTAAACGTTTTAGCCAGTTTTTTTTTTCAAGTCGTCGTTAGCTAAATCGCCTATGTCGTCGTACCGAACACCATCTGGACCAGGTGCAGTGTTGTGTGACCTTTTAAGTGTTGTGCGAATGGTATCGGTTGTGATTGTGAGATCTTCTTCCAGTCCTACATCCTCACACAATTGTGAGTGACCCCCGTATCCTCATTCTTACAGCCTCATTTCTTTGGTCCGTGTGCTCAATGTAGCGGGCAAGCAGGACTTTCCCCATAGCTCTCATTAGAACGTTGTGCCATATCTGGCATGTGTTCTGGAAGTCTGGTATGCATCTGTGTCGTGTTGTGCCATATCTGGCCTGTGCTATGGAAGTCTGGTATGCCTCTATGTTGTGTTGTGCCATATCTGGCCTGTGCTATGGAAGTCTGGTATGCATCTGTGTCGTGTTGTGCCATATCTGGCCTGTGCTATGGAAGTCTGGTATGCCTCTATGTTGTGTTGTGCCATATCTGGCCTGTGCTATGGAAGTTTGGTATGCATCTGTGTCGTGTTGTGCCATATCTGGCCTGTACTATGGAAGTCTGGTATGTCTCTATGTTGTGTTGTGCCATATCTGGTCTGTGCTATGGAAGTCTGGTATGCTTCTGTGCCGTGTAGTGCTATTTCTGGCCTGTGCTATGGAAGACTGGTATGCCTCTATGTTGTGTTGTGCCATATCTGGTCTGTGCTATGGAAGTCTGGTATGCTTCTGTGCCGTGTAGTGCTATTTCTGGCCTGTGCTATGGAAGTCTGGTATGCTTCTGTGCCGTGTAGTGCTATTTCTGGCCTGTGCTATGGAAGACTGGTATGCCTCTATGTTGTGTTGTGCCATATCTGGTCTGTGCTATGGAAGTCTGGTATGCTTCTGTGCCGTGTAGTGCTATTTCTGGCCTGTGCTATGGAAGTCTGGTATGCCTCTATGTTGTGTTGTGACCTTCAAGCACTGATGAAAGCGCTAGGACGTGGATAGCGATTATTCTGAGCATACTTTTATTTGCAGAAATCGTCCCACTTGACATCCTAGCCTGCTTAGCACATAGTTTAAAGTGCATCATTTTTTAGTCGACCTCTTCTTTCAGACGCTTCACGAGCTCTGGTTGTGTTCTTCCATTCTTTCTGACTTTCTGCCATGTCTTGACCGTTAGTCTCTTGTTCCGCCACGCTTCCTCGACCTCTGCGTTCCACCTTGGCGGCTGCGTCCATCTCTCTTCTGCCTCCTGCTAGGGGCGCACTGTTTCCTATGTCTGATTGTGCTAATGACTTCCTGGTCTGTGTTCACATAGTAGAATGTGTTTAGTTTTTTTTTTTTTTGTGGCTTCTATTTCTGCCTTTCTCAATTATCATAACACATAGATAATGATCATCTCCTTGGAATCCCAGTACACACCACCTGCAAACCGTTTCGAAGACGGAAGACACCAGTGCCAGGTCTATGACACTATCTGCTAGTTGCCTGTTCGAGTGGCCATTCTGATTGCCCTTCCAGTATCCAAGCACACTAAATCGGCCGACACCGTTCTCTAGGTTTTCTCCCTGCTTGTTGGTTATGACGCTACTCCAAAGGTTGCTTCTAGCATTAAAGTCTCCGCAGAAAAAGATGTACTCCTCCTGGAACGTGAAGAGATTCTGCCATTGTTGTGTGTCCACCTTCCCATTACAGGTGTACACATTTAAAACCACGGAAAGAGCTGGGGTCTGCACCCTAACCGCATGTACCTGCAAGTCTTTTCTGTCCCACGCAGACACATCAACCTCAGCTGCCACCATGTGTTTTCGCACAAGGATGGCCTGTCCAAGATGTCTTCTATTGTAGAAATAGTGAAATCCAGGGGCAGTAACTGTCCTACCACCAACAAGTGCTTCTTGCAAAATCATTATATCGGCGCCGCATAGTAGCTTAACAAGAATGGGCCGTCGTTGATTTATGGGAGCGCAGTTCCAGTATGTAACGCGCACATACTTTAGGCCTAACCTCTCACACTTCCACCGTTTTTTTATACATTCCGGCGCGTTTGTCCTTTTTTTGTTTTCTTTCTTCGATGTTTTGTTTAGGTTTTATTTGAATACTTCTTGTCTTCATTGTTGATTCTGTCGCTGAAAGTCGATGCTGTGGATGGTCAAGACACACGTGCACTCACACGGTCGCAGAACACGTTTCCACGTTATAGACCAACTCCAGTCACACAGCTTTTCGTCACGTTTCAACTGTTGTCAACAACCTGACTACGGTCCCATGAAATCTTTACGCCATCACCTCAGATTGCACTGAGTCAGTGTCATCACATTCAGCCTACAAACTTTCATAATCAATTTCTTTCTTTAGAAAATATTATTGAAGATCTTTACAACGCATTTAAAATCTCAAACACCCCCCCCCCAACCCTCTATTTGTCAAGGTCTGGTATGTAACAATACACTGTCAGTACAAGATGTAGAATGTTTCAGCAACGCGGACAAGACAAGACTAAATAGCAAATCAACGTTTCTTCCGTGGAAAGTCGTCAGCTTTCACACAATCGAACAGAAAACAAATCTAAAACAAGTCGTAAACAGTTAAATCAATAGTCAACAGACTGATCTGACTTTATTTAAACCCTTAAATAGTGAGACGTCATACTGTAACCTATGATATGTGAGAGATATATGAGAAATATATGAGAGATATATGAGAGATATGTTAAGATATATAAGAGCAGCCCTTCAGCAGTGTGTCTTTTCTACAAATACCGTATGACGTTTCATTATGTGTGTATGTACTATGGTGTTACATGCGCCTGGAAACGATTTAGTTTCATTCTAAATCCTTGGATAATTTTATAGATTTTCTTTTTTTTTCTTATTTATTTGTGGCTGGGTGATCCCGGAGTCTTGTCCTTTGTAGTCCAGTTCACTAACCACTGAGCTATCGCGGCTGCCGAGTTCGTACCCTGCTGAACAGTTAAAGATATGATTAAAAACAATCGTTACCTTCCTTCCAGGGCTAAGGTCTCGAGGTGATGAGCTAGCACGGAAGATAAACCAGAACTATCAGCAGTAAATGTCAATACATGAATGTAGCTTCTATTTGTTATTGCTGGTTAGAGTAGTAAAGCTACATTTGAGATGGTCTTCTGAATAATACTATTATTCTCTCAATGGTTACAACATTATGTGAATATAGGTGTATATGTATATTAGTATATATGTATATACGAATATATAAATATATATATATATATATATATATATATATATATATATAAATATGTATGAATATGTATATTTGTATATATGTGTTTGTATGTGTATACACAATACTAAAATTATATATATATATATATACAATAATGTATTACCGGTCCAATGACATATACAACACAGGATATATATATATATATACAACAGTATTTATTGCCTTGCCCAAGAAGACCGGTGCTGTGACTTTAGAACAATATTTCGCGTGTGCCATATAACACAAATCTTGTTAAAGCTTTAGCGGGAAGAATTCAAAATAAAATCAATATGGAATTAACATAATAATTTGGATTTAGAAAGGAACATTTGAACAAGGGACACCATATTCTACAAGAATGTTAATAGAAAATGCATAGAAGTAAACAAACCAATTTATCCATGCTTCATAGACTACATCAAAAGTTTTGATAGAACAGACCATAAACAACTTACATAATTCCTGAGATATATACATCTAGATGATGCTGACATAAGACTGATATGTAATTTATCATCATCATCATCGAGTGCCTTCTCCGCTTCGAAGGTTGGCTACCATGGAGCGCCATTCTGCTCTGTCTCTTGCTTTGATGGTGCAGGTTGTCATAGGCTGGTTTGTCCAACTTTTGATGTTACTCGTCCATGTTAGTCTTGTTCTGCCTCTGACTCTTTTACCTTGAATTTTCCCCTCCAGGATTACTTTTATGTAATTTATACTGGGAACAAACAGCTATGATAAAATACAAGAAAGAGAATTCTATCACCATGTTTATTAAATTTATACACGGAGCAACTCTTTAAAGACATCATGCCGATGATACCGCATACATCATCAGGTCGCATGTCTTGCAGAACGTCGGAAAGAATCTCTGTCTCTAACCAGATCTCCCACTTCTGTTGTCATATTCAAGTTCTCCTTGATGTCTTGAAATCACCGTCTTCTTTGTCGGCCCCTGATCGGTCATTCTGGAACCATGACTTCCACTTCTTTCCAGCTCGCTGTGTCTTTGTTGGTGCTATTTTAATTTCCTCTGCAGAATGGTGTTTTAAAATCATTTCTGTTTAATGTTTCAATCGTTTAGTATGTCTTCATTGCTCTTGTTCATGTTTCAATCTTGTAGCATGTCTTCATTGCTCTTGTTCATGTTTCAATCTTGTAGCATGTCTTCATTGCTCTTGTTCATGTTTCAATCTTGTAGTATGTCTTCATTGCTCTTGTTCATGTTTCAATCTTGTAGCATGTCTTCATTGCTCTTGTTCATGTTTCAATCTTGTAGTATGTCTTCATTGCTCTTGTTCATGTTTCAATCTTGTAGCATGTCTTCATTGCTCTTGTTCATGTTTCAATCTTGTAGTATGTTTTCATTGCTCTTGTTCATGTTTCAATCTTGTAGTATGTCTTCATTGCTCTTGTTCATTATCCAAGGTTTCTTAATATTTTATCTGTAGCATTTTGTTTCGAATGAATCGATTTTTGTCCTTGGTGTTTGCGAGATTGTCCATGATCCACAACCATATGTTGCTCCCAAGAAGATACATGCCCCAAGTAATGTTAATTGTACAACCTTGCTGCTATTGTGCTTCATGTTCTTCAAGGCGTTTAATGTGTGTGTGGCTAGTTTCTTGTGATCTCTTTCTGACAGTTATTGAGTTATTGAGTTATTGAGTTATTGAGTTATTGAGTTATTTGCGGGTCATCATCACTCCACTTCGAACATGTCTATAGGTGCCCAGATCCCCTCCTCAGCAAGTCTCGCAGTGTCCAGCGACTGACGACTCCAGTTCTGTGTTGGTCGATAAGTCTTCTTACACGGCCACTAAGTTTCTCATTTCTGACAGTTTCCATTGACAGTTACTACAAATCCCAGATATTCATAGTTTGTTACCATTTCAAGATATCAAATTAATGGCAGAAAATCCAGAAACACTACAACTAATAAACACAATAAACAAGGCAAGCAAAGAATATGGTTTGAATATCAAAGTTGAGAATAGACTGAAACTATGCTAATGAGAAGAGAAAACATAAATCACTTTCACCACATCTAAGACGTTTAGGTACATCCTCACATATCAGCCACAATTATTATAAAGAACAACCCCAAAACAACCCGAGGGGTTTAGTCCTACAAACAGATACTAAAGTGTAGTCCTACAGATAGAGGTTAAAGTGTAGTCCTACAGATAGACGCTGAAATGTAGTCCTACAGATAGAGGTTAAAGTGTAGTCCTACAGATAGACGCTAAAGTGTAGTCCTACAGATAAAGGTTAAAGTGTAGTCCTACAGATAGACGCTAAAATGTAGTCCTACAGATAGAGGTTAAAGTGTAGTCCTACAGATAGACGCTAAAGTGTAGTCCTACAGATAGAGGCTAAAGTGTAGTCCTACAGATAGACGCTAAAGTGTAGTCGTACAGATAGAGGCTAAAGTGTAATCCTACAGATAGAGGTTAAAGTGTAGTCCTACCGATAGAGGCTAAAGTGTAGTCCTACCGATAGAGGGTAAAGTGTAGTCCTACAGATAGACGTTAAAATGTAGTCCTACAGATAGAGGTTAAACTGTAGTCCTACAGATAGACGCTAAAGTGTAGTCCTACAGATAGAGGCTAAAGTGTAGTCCTACAGATAGAGGCTAAAGTGTAGTCGTACAGACAGAGGCTAAAGTGTAGTCCTACAGATAGAGGTTAAAGTGTAGTCCTACAGATAAAGGCTAAAGTGTAGTCCTACCGATAGAGGCTAAAGTCTAGTCCTACAGATAGAGGCTAAAGTGTAGTCCTACCGATAGAGGCTAAAGTGTAGTCCTGCAGATAGAGGCTAAAGTATAGTCCTACAGATAGACGCTAAAGCGCAGTCCTACAGATAGACGTTAAAGTGTAGGGACTATAGGAAAGACAAAATGATCATAGACTATGATGGCTTGAATAAGACAATTGAGTCCAGGAGACAGAACTTTGAGTCTTTAATGTGTTTAATAATGTTTACGTTAACAACTTAAAGACTTATTTAAATGATGACAAATGTACTTACCAAAAATGAGATCGTGACAATAAATGTGGTTAAATAATGAACCAGGTATAATTATTTTGGTTCAGAAAGGTCAAAGCGGCAGAGTGGGTTCGAAGTAGTGACGATCTTCACATGTTTGGAGTCAATAGAGGAATGGTTGGATTCCAGAAATTGAAAAAAAATAATGACTTCTTAAAAAATGAGATGTCAGAGTAGATAGGTGAGGTGTTAGAATAGACAGGTGAGGTGTTAGAATAGACAGGTGAGGTGTTAGAATAGACAGGTGAGATGTTAGAATAGACAGGTGAGGTGTTAGAATAGACAGGTGAGGTGTTAGAATAGACAGGTGAGGTGTTAGAATAGACAGGTGAGGTGTTAGAATAGACAGGTGAGGTGTCAGAATAGTCAGGCGAGATGTCATAATAGATAGGTGAGATGTCGCATTGGAGTAGTGAGGTGTCAGAAAAGGCAAGTGACGTGTCAGGAAAGACAACTAACGTATTAGAATAGACAGGCGAGGTGTTAGAATAGACAGGCGAGGTGTTAGAATAGACAGGCAAGGTGTTAGAATAGACAGGCGAGGTGTTAGAATAGACAGGCAAGGTGTTAGAATAGACAGGCGAGGTGTTAGAATAGACAGGCGAGGTGGTAGAATAGACAGGCGAGGTGTTAGAATAGACAGGCAAGGTGTTAAAATAGACAGGTGAGGTGTTAGAATAGACAGGTGAGGTGTTAGAATAGACAGGTGAGGTGTTATAATAGACATGCGAGGTGTTAGAATAGACAGGCAAGGTGTTAGAATAGACAGGTGAGGTGTTAGAATAGACAGGCGAGGTGTTAGAATAGACAGGTGAGGTGTCACAATAGCCATTTAAAGAATCATAAATTTGCCGGCAGAATAATCAGGATATACTGGGTAATATCTGGCACCGTACATCGACTATAGATCAGGTGGACATAATCGGAGCCAGTGAGTTTATAGTGGAGAATGATGTGGAGACTGGAGGTAGAGATGGAGATAGTAGGAGTCAGTGAGTTTATAGTGGAGAATGATGTGTAGACTGCAGGTAGAGATGGAGATAGTAGTAGTCAGTGAGCTTATGGTGGAGAATGATGTGTAGACTGCAGGTAGAGATGGAGATAGTAGTAGTCAGTGAGTTTATAGTGGAGAATGATGTGGAGCCTGGAGGTAGAGATGAATATAGTAGTAGTCAGTGAGTTTATAGTGGAGAATGATGTGTAGACTGGAGGTAGAGATCGAGATAGAAGTAGTCAGTGAGTTTATTGTGGAGAATGATGTGTAGACTGGAGGTAGAATTGGAGATAGTAGTAGTCAGTGAGTTTATGGTGGAGAATGATGTGTTGACTGGAGGTAGAGATGTAGATAGTAGTAGTCAGTGAGTTTCTTGTGGAGAATGATGTGTAGACTGGAAGTAGAGATGGAGATAGTAGTAGTCAGTGAGTTTATGGTGGAGAATGATGTGTAGACTGGAGGTAGAGATGGAGATAGTAGTAGTCAGTGAGTTTCTTGTGGAGAATGATGTGTAGACTGGAAGTAGAGATGGAGATAGTAGTAGTCAGTGAGTTTATGGTGGAGAATAATGTGTAGACTGGCGGTAGAGATGGAGATAGTAGTAGTCAGTGAGTTTATGGTGAAGAATGATGTGTAGACTGGAGATAGAGATGAAGATAGTAGTAGTCAGTGAGTTTCTTGTGGAGAATGATGTGTAGACTGGAAGTAGAGATGGAGATAGTAGTAGTCAGTGAGTTTATGGTGGAGAATGATGTGTAGACTGCAGGTAGAGATGGAGATAGTAGTAGTCAGTGAGTTTATGGTGGAGAATGATGTGTTGACTGGAGGTTAAGATGGAGATAGTAGTAGTCAGTGAGTTTCTTGTGGAGAATGATGTGTAGACTGGAAGTAGAGATGGAGATAGTAGTAGTCAGTGAGTTTATGGTGGAGAATGATGTGTAGACTGGCGGTAGAGATGGAGATAGTAGTAGTCAGTGAGTTTATGGTGAAGAATGATGTGTAGACTGGAGATAGAGATGAAGATAGTAGTAGTCAGTGAGTTTCTTGTGGAAAATGATGTGTAGACTGGAAGTAGAGATGGAGATAGTAGTAGTCAGTGAGTTTATGGTGGAGAATGATGTGTAGACTGCAGGTAGAGATGGAGATAGTAGTAGTCAGTGAGTTTATGGTGAAGTGTGATGTGGACACTGGAGGTAGAGATGGAGATAGTAGGAGTCAGTGAGTTTATTGTGGAGAATGATGTGTAGACTGCAGGTAGAGATGGAGATAGTAGTAGTCAGTGAGCTTATGGTGGAGAATAATGTGTAGACTGCAGGTAGAGATGGAGATAGTAGTAGTCAGTGAGTTTAAGGTGGAGAGTGATGTGGACACTGGAGGTAGAGATGGAGATAGTAGGAGTCAGTGAGTTTATGGTGGAGTGTGATGTAGAGACTAGAGATAAACAAAGAGAGATAGTAATAGCACGGACTTTAAAAAAGCGAGCAGAAATAGAGACAGAGAATGTGATGGATAATTTGAAGATTACAAGGATAATGAATTCGATGAAGTCATTTTCGAGCAGGTGTAATACCTTTTCTTCTCCTGCGCCATCATCGAGACATAATTAGTTAGTTTTCTCCCTGGGTAGACAAGTCCCGTGACCATTCATCATCATTATCATGTGCCATACCGGTTGGCGTAGGCGATCACGTCCTTCCACAATCTTCTATCTACAGTGCATCGTATCAGTTCTGTTGTTGACTGTATTCCATGCCATGACACCAAGCTATCCAGTATTTTCTCACTTTGCCGTCCGCGATCTCTCTTTCCTTTTACTTTGACAGTTGTAACCAAGTATTCCAACTTTTCTCTTCTCATGATGTGCCTGAAAGATGTTGATTGCTTTTTTCTGATGTTTTTTAAGAGCTCGCTTTTTGTGTTGGCCTTTTTGAGAACTTTCTCATTGGTCTTTTTTGCTGTCCAGGGAACTTTCAGCATTCTTTTGAGAAATCCCATCTCTGTGGCCTCTAATCGTCTTTTCATTTGTTTGTCTATTGTCCATGATTCGCTTCCATGGGTCAGAATTTGTTCCATATAGCACCGATGAACTCTATTTCTCACTTCTATTGACATAGATTTGTTACATAAGATAATTTTCATTTTCTGAAATGCTATTTTGGCCTGAGCTATTCTGCTTTTTATTTCTCTGGTGCATCTCCCATCTGATGTTATTATTGTGCCCAAGTATTTGAAACGCTGCACTTGTTTTAGATTTGTCTCGTTTATTTTTATGCTGCATGATGGTGGTGATTGTTTCTTCGATATAACCAATTACTTCTGTTTTCTTACTGTTCAGACTGAGACCTTTCTTGTTGCTTTCTTTTACTATTATGTCTATCATTTCTTGTAGTTCATTCTCTGTTTCTGCTATTAAGACTGTGTCATCCGCATATCGCAAATTATTTATGTTGTGACCGTTGACTTCAATTCCTTTTTTGCCTACTATTGATCTAATAATATATTCGCTGTAAAGTGAAAACAAATCTGGCGGGAGAACACTTCCCCCCCCCCCCCCCCCCCCCGTAACCATTAGGTTACAATTATGGCTGCCGTTATAGATTAATGACAGAATGAATTATAGCAAAATCCAATATCTTGGTATAACCATACCTAACATTAATCGTTTTAAACTGATTATTACCTATAAGTGACACTGAAATCACCGGTTGCCGACGTGAATTTGGTTATTATCTCAATAATAGAAACTGGTCGCGATTTTTCCCTGTAGCGAAGATTGCGTGCCTGTAAACGACGCCATGGCTGACGGCAATCTGGGTGGTGTTATCTACTCAACGTCCCAATAGTTCAACTATTTCGAGAGAGAAATAACAGCGAAGAGAAACTACCACAAGAGCCCGTTGTTTCTTCTTACGGAACAGACTCGTCTCACTCAATTGACCTACTGTATACATCGGCTGAAAGTGAGAAATGTTGCTATAGTCCGTTCAGATTCGTTTGCCGAGATGTTATGATTTATAATTCAAAAAGTTCTTGATGATTTCACATGATTTTTGGCATACGGTGTTAAAATGTCCATGTCACGAGAACATATGTGTTACTCGATGTCTAGCTATAACGGTTTTCTTAAAGCGGCGAATTCCTTTGATCTTTGCCCATGTAACTATTATTTTGACCCTAATCAAAATGTTTTACAGTAATCTAGTGCAACGATGACTCATAGGCGTGTCCATAAAATTTTACTTGGTGGCAAGTATACAAATTTTAAATTATATATAGAACTTTTGTTCGTAGAGTCAATTTGATATAGTTCCATGCTCTTGGTGTGAGTTTCCCAAATGTTGTCGCTGCCTTTCAAATACGTACATTTAGTTCCTCATCTAAGGAAAGTGTGGCTGTAATAGTGGATCCAAGATAGCTGAACTTCTGTACTGACTCAAGCAGGCTTCCATTCAAAGTAATGGTTGTTGGTTTGCTTATAACATATTTTTGATTGCTTGGGTGGTCTTGAACAATAAACTGTTTAACAAATCAACTAGGAAATTTTGCAAATCAAACTATTTATCTGTAGACTTAATCAGAGTAATGATCATTCAGAATCAGACGAGTCAAATAGGTCGATTACTGCTTTCGGCTGAACAAACAACAAACCATCCTTTTTCCAATATTCCTCTTCTTGTCGTAACACATGATCCTCACATTTTACCCAGTAGTCTTTATTTATATTTGATAGAGCCTGATTTGTAAGTGTCTCAACATCGCATAATTTGAAAGTTTTATTTGTATATGCTACGTGTCCTTTAACTTTTGCCCAAACTAGTTCTATAGGATTTAAGTGTGCATGATATGGAGGTAGTCTCAAACATCTATGGCCATGTTCTTGAATTAACTTGTCTATTTTAAATATCTTTGTACGTTGTGTCTGTTTTACAAGGCTAAGCAATTCGGGTTTCAAGTAGCTGTCGTTAACTTGTATGTGTTCTTTTATGAGCCACGTTTTGATTGCATCTTTTGTACTTGATGATGTTGGGATTCTATCTTCTACGTTAACTACGTTATGGTATGAAGCATTGTCCATTATCAGACAAGAAGGTCGATCTAATATTGGAAGGATACTTTTCTCGATCCAGTCTTTAAATATGTGCCCATTCATTTCGGAGTGGTAGTCTCTATTGTCTATGGATTTTGAAATGAAAACGAGATGAGCATTCTGCAACAACCCATTATGTCTGCTACCTGCATGTGCAACTATCAAACGTTGCTCTTTACTGCTTGGTACTGATCTTTTAATACTTCCATCTGCTAACTGCCATTCCTTTTCATTTGTATGATGAGCGTTGATCCAAGTTTCATCTAAATAAACAATATCATAATCATTTTCGCGCATTTCCTTCACTTCACGTAAATACTTGCTTCTAAGAGCTACTAGATGTGGCTTCTCACAAATAATGTTTTTTCCACCAGCATACTTTCTAAAGGTGAAGCCTGCACTTCTTAATATTTTCCATAATGAAGTTTTTGATATTTCAATGTCGTTGTTAGTTTTCAGCCAAAGCTTCAACTTTCTAAGTGTCACTTCTTCGTTTATATCAAACATTCGACAGATTTCTCTTTTTACAAGGTCCTTATCAAAACTGTCTAACGTTTCTTTCCTTCCTTGCTTTCTTGCATTTGTTGGCAATAAATATCCGCTTCCTTTAACTATTCGATCAAATGAACGTTTACACAAACCTAAAATATGCATTGTTCTCTTCTCAGGGTTTGATAAAGAACAATAAAGATGTCCCTTTTTACGCTCTCTGCAGAAGTATTGATAAATCTTTATAGCAATGTTATGCTCAGTAAAATATTTTGCCTTTATATTCATTCTCACATAGACTTGCAGAAGATAATATGGATAGTGCCGCCTCCTTTCTGTAAATATTGAGATTTGCCTCTGAATTATGACTTGAACTCGAGTCTACGGCCGTGATTTTGACGTCACATAATTTCCGGTTTCGGCTAAAATGTCATTTTGTGCTAAACGGGAAATTTCATATGTAACATTTCTTTATAAAAATTTATAGTGGAAACATAACTATTTTAGGACGGTGCGCATTCAGCCGTGAAGGTCATGCCTATATGTTAAAGAATCAGCTGTGAGATGTAAGCATCTACATAATCCCGCCGGTGTTTATAATATCGATTAACTTTTTTTTAATATAGGTTAAATAAGGCATCTTTGAAACTGGATCACATTTCTTTGATAAAAAAATATTTTTATAGCGACATTAGTATTCTAAACCTAACTTCAAAAGATCAATGCAAAATGAACAATAAGTTTTAGAAAAAAATAAATTAATGTCTAGGCAAACGAATCTGAACGGACTATAGTTAGCGTTGTTGAGTCACATGTAGAACTGTCACATCTACATAAGGGAGAAATGTTAGAAATCACTGGAGTCTGTAGAAATGTGGTTTTACAGAAGAATGTTGAGAATACCATGGACAGTTAAGAAGAGTAATGAAGATGTTCTGAGAGAGGTCAAAGCAAAAAGAGAGCTAATTTCCAATATTAGGAAGAAACAATCATCATTTTTTGGCAATGTAATGAGAAGAGAACAACTTGAATATATTGTAACAACTGGAAAAATTGAGGGACGAAGAGATAGAGGGAAGCAAAGAGAACAAATAACAGACAGCTTAAGAGAAAGGCTTGGCAGAAGGTCAACAACAGAAATAATAAATAGCTGCCGAGATCGAAGGTTGTGGAGAGACATGATCACCTACGCCACTAGGCCCGGTACTTGATGATGATGATGAATATTTAATTAGACAATCAGTGTACATAGTATTAATTACTTGTCAACATATATATATTTTAGTTTACATTACATTGCTTTATTTTATTTCACATTACTGTGTTCAACTCGTTCACTGCTTTACTTTAATCTATCTTTGCTGTCTTCTAGAGTCGAGACAAGATTGATTGTTCTTGTCCACGCTCTGTATCCACAAACTGACATGAAGGTCCACAGCCATGTCGCTGGTTATGCCAACACCTGGTCACAGAACCACAAATGCTACCTGCTGTCACGTGAGCTATATCGTCCCCATCCTAGGCAGTTAACTGCAGTGTTATTTGCTGTCCTTGTTGTTGTGACGTCCAATGTATTGGGCAACAGAGCTGGTGGTTCAGAAAGTGGAAGTGAGAAAATTCTAAATGACGGACATCACTTGACATACCAGCGTCACTAAAACGTCTACCAGACTCAACCAAGCAGTTCTTCTAGCAGTCTCTTGACATGAAGTGACAGCGACTGCTACAGTGGGATACGTGCAAGACACCATCTCTAACCACTAATGTCTTAATGTACCTTGTGAGAGGTGTCAATGGATGGTAGTGACCTTCAAAATCAAAGTTCACGGACACCTATACGAGCAGCCATTGTTAGTCAAAGCAAGGACAGCTAAACCAAGAAAAGTTAGTCACCACTTTAGATTTAAATGCGCGATAGAGTACCAGAGCACAACATTGAGTAGATTACCATTGTCACAGCCATACGTCACGTTTTCTGTGATCTCATGAATTTATTGAGAAAATATAGTAATGTGAAGGCAATTGTGAACAAATTCAAGTTGATAAATTAGCTGTCATAATCGAATTACTAGAATTAGGTCAGTCTCGTTTGTTTTCCTTGGCTGTCAAAGCGTTGACATTGTTACGAATTTATATTTCAGTTTCTGCAGCAGGACGGTTATACTGAAAAGGAAAATTTTTTTGAAGTGAGTGACAAGAATGTCGTTCAATTTGAATGGAAACGACAGCACATTCCACATTAGTAGCAGACTTGACATTTCTCTGGTAGGTCAAGCTGCACCTCTAGATGACATCATCTCTGTCGCGGTAGACAGCATCATTCGACTCATCAACTACGTCATCCTCATGGTACTGATTGCTCTGTTTGGGATCTTCACCAACGCCATCAACATGATCGTGTTCTACAGACAAGGATTTAACACCACCACCAACATCAGCTTCTTCGCCCTGGCCATATCAGACATGCTCTGTCTTGTAGCATCTGAGTGGTACGCACTTTGTCTGAATCCGTATCTAGAAACTGCCGACATCAATTTTATTGCCATGGAAATCCAGCATCTATCTGGAGGCTGGTTGCACGTCTGCTTTGGTCGTGTCACCAGCTGGATCACCGTGTTCATCACGGCCGAGAGGTGTCTGGGTATAACCTTGCCTCTCAAGGTCAAACAGATCGTTACTCTCAGAAGAACGACCGTCGCAATGTGCGCCATTTTTGCTGTTAATCTTTCTATGCTTATCCCTGAGTACGTCATCACGTACTGGGGCTGGAAGTTTGTTCCCGCCAAGAACCGAACTCTCTTTGGACTTGTTTACAGAAGTTATAAGGATCAAGCCTACGGTCTAGTCTACACTTTAACCTCAATCTCCGGGTTTATATCCTTCGTCTGTGTCATATTTTTGACTATGTTCTTGGTGACAAAGTTATCTCAAAAATCTAAATGGCGAAAGTCGGTTACAGGAGGGTCAGACAACTCGGAGACCGTCTCATCGCGAGACAAGAAAACAATGAAGATGATTATCATGATAGCAAGTATCCTCATCGTCTGCTACATTCCGGGAACAGCCATTTCTTTGGTATCACCATTTATACCAGAGTTCATGATTGGTCACGCATATGTTAAGAGTTATTTCTCCTTTTGGTCTATAGCCTCTGTCTTTGACACCATCAACTCTAGTGTTAACATTTTCCTCTATTATCGAATGAGCACCAAGTATAGACAGAATTTCATTGAGCTATTTTCTTGTTGTTTCAAAACAGACACACAGAACACATAATCATCCGTCCTATATGCAGGTATGTGATTCCCATTATACAATTCTGAAAAAAATACTTTCAGCTACCTCTCCCTTAATAAAATTCAACTAAGGTATTTTAATTTACTTTATGTCATTTACTTTATGATCATTCCGCGCCTCCCAGCACCAGAACTGGAAGTTGTCAGCGACCCACAGCTGATGGCTTGCGCCAGGATCGGTGAACCAAAACTATCCAAACCCTGCTCCACCTCACCGTGGTGCCTCCAGTAACAGACTAACTTGTCTAGTCTGGCCAAGCGTGCAGGGATCGAAAAAGGAAGACAACCCGATACTCAAAAATGTCGTGCTGAAGTCGGATGTGTTGGGCCGAAAGGCGCAAATATAACAGTTATACTGCAAACCTCAACACAACGCAGACACGTCCACTACGTCCTTGTAAGCGCGGATGATGAAGAGGAATATTCTGGTCTACCACGATACTCTAGAATACTTTAGTCATCGGGCGAACGCAACCATTTACTTTATGTCATTTATCTTGAGTTAAAAATAATTCTTTGTTTTAGTCTATCCAATGAACGAACACCTGGTTCTTACCACTCAACGAAAAAAAAAACTACATATACAATCTTCAGCCTATCAAGAAACACACTCTCTGCAAACTTGAAGATAAAAGACCATACACTCCCTATTGACCACAACCCAACATATCTTGGCGTCACCATGAATCGTAGAATGACTTGGAAAAATCAGATAGACAGAGCAAGGATAAAAGCCAGAAGACGAACAAATATTATGAAGAAATTGGCAGGAACAAACTGGGAAAGGGGGGGGGGCAGACAGCAATATTTTGAAAAGACTATACGTAGGAAGAGTCAGCCCAGTCCTAGAGTATGGAGTCACAGCCTGGGTTATGGCTTTCAAATCACACCTTAGCAAAATTAACAGAACCAAACTGCCTGTATCATCACTGGTGCTATGAAATCTACACCCATCAAGACTCTAGAAACAGTAACAGGTTTACAACCCTTAGATGACAGACGGGTCACTAAAGTATTGCAACAAGCGGAGAAATATAGAAAGCTCCTTAGCCACCCCATGCACCAAAGAATATCTGGTTCCGGAATTGTACGACTAAAGAGGGGCAACTTCGCTGCAATTGCCAATGAACTAACTACTGCAGACCCAGTACTTTCCCAAACAATAAGATGGCTCTGCTACAAATGCCACCAAAAATGGAGGGAGGGTGTGTTCTTGACGCTGAATAATCAGGACGAGATCACCAAGTCAATAGCTACTGGGAAATTCTCAAACAACTTTAAAGCACAAACTGAGGCCATCAGAGATGCTGCAACACTGGCTACTCAACACAAAAATAACATGCACAATAAATTGGTGATTCTGACTGATGCACTGTCAGTATTATCAGCTCTAAAAAGCCCCAAGAACAATGAACTAGATGACTTGAGAACAACCCTGGACCAACTATGCAATAGCTTCCAGAGAGTAGTCATTCAGTGGATACCATCAAACTGTAATATACACAGGAACGAACGAGCAGACAAATTAGCTAAAGAGGGAGAGAGATTACCACAAGAGAACCATCCGCTCAGTTATGATGAAGCCAAATCCATCCTCAAAGGTCAGTTCCATGAAAAATGGAAACGAGAACACCCAAAGCATAACGAGAGTCACGGATACCACCAACTAACAAGGAGGGATCAAGTCATCATACTTCGCCTACGCACTGGCCACAACAGAATGAGGAATCACATGTTCACCAAATTCAAAATAGGTACAACCAGCCTATGCCACTGTACACTGGACAATATGACTACAAAACATGTTCTAGAGGATTGCCCCCCCCCCCCAGTACACTGGACCTGAGAAGAGCAATGTGGTCCACACCCACCTCCCTGGAAGATAAACTATCGATTCGCTTAAACAGACAGCTGACTTCATGAGAGAGTCTGGAATCCTACTCTGATTGAGTCTTGATCGCAGAGTGAGAGAGAGAGAGAGAGAGAGAGTCTGAAATCCTACTCTGATTAAGTCTTGATCGCAGAGAGATGTTTCTTTCTAGCATTTGCAATGTTAGCCTTAAATGGGTACCGGATCTTTTTCTGAGAAAGTAAAGCGGCACGGTCGCAATACTGACCACATTACCCCAAAAATCTTGTGGTGAAGGTCTGTAAAATGTATGGTCACTAACACAATATTCCCTATACGACCCTTGGCGTGACGGGGGCTCTTTACTTTACTATTTGCAATGTTAACTTTATTTTAATGAGAGTTCAGAAAATGTGTCTAGAAAATTTCACTTGGTTTTGTGTTATATTCATTGTTCTTTTTTTCTTGCTGGTTAGGTAGTTTACAGTGTCTTGTCTTTATTGCTGACATAGATTTAATAAATACAAGAAAAATAAAATACTGAGACATGTTAAATCAAACTCACAGGGAGCAATATTTCACAAATTAAGTGTCAGTTCAAAAAAGAAATTTGAAGATACCGATGGTTCAATATTGTCACGTAATTGAGACCTTCATAAAAATTAGTTCATTTTGTATGCACAAATGATAAAACTGAACAATAAATGATAATATTGACAACTTGTTGAACAACAACAAGAACAGTTGCTATTCTCCCGTTTGGTGTATGTTTTACTTCTGACGTGTGGATGGACTGTGATTACCGATATTTAAGTGGAATATGATTTATTCTTCTTTGTGTCGTGTGTTCGCGGTTCGATAGGCACGCACATGGTTCGACAAAATGTCGCCGGCAAACCGGGTATGTTCAACCCTTATGTGAAAAGTCTGTGACGGTGGATGGAGGCGGAGGAATCAAGAATGATCAACGGCCCAGAAAGCGAAAACAGCAAAGTGTGTGGTACACAAGAGGCATGTTCAGAACACGAAAGACGAACATGGCTGACCACCGTGAAAGAGATTGGAGCCTCATCACGTACTAGTCCAGAGGAAGCCATGGAGAGTCGGAGAAATTCGAACTTATGTCGGAGGAAAGATCTTAAAATAAGTACTTGGAATGTTAGGACTCTATATCAACAAGGGAAATTGGAAAATCTGATTCAAGAAGCAGAACGAATAAATATAGATATTTTAGGCATATCAGAGACTAGATGGAAAGAATGCGGGTACATTGAAGACGAAAAATATACATTTATATACTCAGGAAACACAACAGAACATCAAATGGGGGTAGGAATACTGATAAAAAGAGAGCTACAAAAATATATAAGTACCCACTGGACATACAGTGATAGGATTATACTAATCAAATTGAAAGCAAAACCATTCGACATAGCAATAATACAGACATATGCACCTACTCAAGACTACACAGATGAACAAATAGAGGCATACTATGAAGACCTAAATAAAGTTATGAAGCAAGTGAAATCTTCAGACATCTTGATTGTAATGGGTGACATGAATGCTAAAGTAGGAAAAGGTAGATATAAGACAATTATAGGAAATCATGGGTTAGGAAAAAGAAATGACAGAGGAGAAAGATTAATACAATTCTGTGAAGAAAACAGGCTGATAATATGTAACACCTACTTTGAGCAAGAGAAAAGGAAACTATACACATGGAAAAGCCCTGGAGATAGGAAGAGGAATCAAATAGATTACATAATGATAAAAGAAAGGTTCCGTAACAGCGTAAAGAAAGCCAAAACCTACCCAGGAGCAGATATTAATTCTGATCATAATCCTGTAATGATTAAAATGAAAATCAAACTAAAGAGAAACAAGCAAAAGTCTAATTCATCAACAAATCCACTCGAAATAACAGCTTTAAATCAAAAGATATTAAAGATACCTATACAATACAAGTAAAGAACACATACCAGAAGCTGCTAGAGGAAGGAATTGAACAATACAGAGGAGAAAATCCTGATGAAAAAGTAACAACCAAATGGCAATGCATAAAGAAAAGCATACAAAAAGCCTGCGACACCTTACCCAAAAGAGAAAAGAGCAAAAAACAAAAATGGATAACTAACACCATCTTAGAAAAAATGGAAGAAAGGAGGCAAGCGAAGAACACTGCCCAATACAATAAAATAGATAATGAAATACGCAAAATGTGCAAAAAAGGCAAAAGAAGACTGGCTCAGCCAAAAATGTATAGAAATAGAAACTATGGAAAGCAAACAAGACCTAAGAGGAATGCACTCAGAAATAAAGAGAATGACTAATAAAAATAAAAAAGCCACAGAAGGTGGATGCATTGCAGACAAAAAAGGAAAAATGCTAACAGACAATAAGGATATCATAGATAGATGGCAGGAATATATAACATAACTATTTCATGATCAAAGAGACAAGAAACCAGTTATAAAATGTACATCAGGCTATAAAATCTTAAAATCTGAGGTGGAAAAAGCTATAAAAACAATGAAAAGGGAAAAGCAGCAGGACCTGAAAGCATACAGATAGAGATGATACAGGCACTTGAAGATTTTGGCATTGAAGTGAGTACAGACATATGCAACGACATATACCACACAGGATACATACCAAATGAACTAAAAACATCAACTTTCATTGCATTGCCTAAAAAGAATGGTGCAGTTGAATGCAGTGACTTTAGAACAATAAGCCTAATGAGCCATGTTACAAAAATCTTGCTAAAAGTTATACAAGGAAGGATTCAGAATAAAATCAATACTGAAATAGATGAGCAGCAATTTGGATTTAGGAAAAATAGCGGGACAAAAGAAGCCATATTCTGCATGAGAACATTAATCGAAAAATACACAGAAGTAAACAAACCAATATATGCCTGCTTCATAGACTACACCAAAGCTTTTGATAGAGTACACCACAAACAACTTATAGAATGCCTAAAAGAGATACATCTAGATGACATGGATATACGACTAATATGCAATCTATACTGGGAGCAAACAGCAATAATAAAATATAACAAAGAGTTCTCTACATCCATTGATATAAAAAGAGGAGTAAGACAAGGATGCATCCTATCACCAAGCTTGTTCAATCTATACTCTGAGCAAATCTTTAAAAACATCATAGAGATGCCAGGCCTACAAATTAATGGAAAGATAATCAATAACCTAAGATATGCTGACGATACTGTACTACTAGCAGAAAATCCTAAAGACCTACAACAATTACTTAATGAAATAAACACGACAAGCAAAAAATATGGACCAGATATGAACATCAAAAAGACTAAAACTATGATCATAAACAAAGAAAATACTCAAAACCCACAAGTGGATATCAAAATTGAAGGAATAGACCTTGAGACAGTTCAGAACTATAACTACCTTGGACATACTATAACCGGTGATGGAAAATGTACAACTGAAATAAACAAAAGAATAGGAATGGCAAAAAGTAATTTTAATGTTATGAAGGACATACTAACATCAAAACAAATAACACCAAAGCTAAAACTAAGAATAGCAAAATGTTACATCTTCTCAATATTCCTATATGGTGCTGAAACATGGACATTAGACAAGAAAACAGAACAGAGAATTGAAGCCTTCGAAATGTGGATTTATAGAAGAATAGGTAGAATTGGATGGAAGGAAGAGAGAACAAACGATGAAGTCTTAAAACAACTAAAAATGAAAAGAGAACTCCTGAACACAATTAGAACAAGACAAATGCGATTCTTAGGCCATGTTAAAAGACACAACAGCCTACTGAAAGTAATCCTGGAGGGGAAAATACAAGGTAAAAGAGGCAGAGGCAGACCAAGATTAACATGGACGAGTAACATCAAAAGATGGACAAATCAACCGATGACAACCTGCACCATCAGAGCAAGAGATAGAGCAGAATGGCCTCCATGGTAGCCAACCTTCGTTGCGGAGATGGCACTCAATGATGATGATGATTGACAACTGGTAAAATATAAGGCAAGAGAGATCGCGGACAACAAAGAGAGAAAATACTAGATAGCTTGGTGTCATGGCATGGAAGACAGTTAACTACAGACCTGATACAATGCATGGTGGATGGCAGTTTGTGGAAGGACATGATCGCCTACGCCAAAAGGTATGGCACACGATGATGATGAATATTTAATGGAGAGCTTATCGATTTATTGTTGAGAGTTATGTTTTCCTAACAGATGAAACACAGGGCGTGGCTATCGAGGTTCCGATGTCAACAAACTGTATCTGTACTTGTAAGGGAGCATATTCTGCATCAACTTTTCTTTGTTTGATAGCGCGATTAGGTATCTAATTGGTGACCTCTGATTACTGACTTTCAAGGCCGACCTGATTTTCAAATTAAAATACAACCTACACCCACCATCACATCTTCTCTTACCTAAACCGACACTAAAAATAAACCTGCATCACCCGTTTGATCTCACAGAATTGTTGAAATTAGAAAGGACATCTGTAGCCTAAGCGTTTCACTATCTCTTAGGGTCTACCTTATTAAAATGTAGATGCAATCCACTTCCACCACAACGATCCGTTGCTCATCCCAACAGTCAAGACACGCATCTCGCAACAGAAACACAAATTGTTGTCTAAGTGTCTCCGTGGCAGTGACGGGCTACAGAAACACAAATTGTTGTCTAAGTGTCTCCGTGGCAGTGACGGGCTACAGAAACACAAATTGTTGTCTAAGTGTCTCCGTGGCAGTGACGGGCTACAGAAACACAAATTGTTGTCTAAGTGTCTCCGTGGCAGTGACGGGCTACAGAAACACAAATTGTTGTCTAAGTGTCTCCGTGGCAGTGACGGGCTACAGAAACACAAATTGTTGTCTAAGTGTCTCCGTGGCAGTGACGGGCTACAGAAACACAAATTGTTGTCTAAGTGTCTCCGTGGCAGTGACGGGCTACAGAAACACAAATTGTTGTCTAAGTGTCTCCGTGGCAGTGACGGGCTACAGAAACACAAATTGTTGTCTAAGTGTCTCCGTGGCAGTGACGGGCTACACGAGACGTTGAGTTACACCCAGCAAGGTTGATATCAAGAGGACGTTGTGCCAGTGACGAGCAACACACACGTCGGTACACGCACGGTAAAGGGAGGAGACTTCAGGCAGACATCACCGCACACACCAGTCTCAGTATAAAGCAAGAAGGAAACATCAAGCAGGAAGTGTAGCACAGCAGGGAAAACACGCCAGAAGGCTGCAATAGTAATATCATACATTCGTGCTGGCCACGTGGTTCTGGTGAGCGGCCACAAGATAGCAGTAGTCTCAAGTAGACAGGTCAGGATAAGTGACATCCTGTTACCAGTAGCATCAAGTAGGCAGGTCAGGAATAATGGCATAAAGGTAGTAGTAGTCTCAAGTAGACAGGTCAGGATAAGTGACACATCACATCCTGTTAGCAGTAGCCTCAAGTATACAGGTCAGGATAAGTGACATCCTGTTAGCAGTAGTATCAAGTAGACAGGTCAGGATAAGTGACATCCTGTTAGCAGTAGTATCAAGTATACAGGTCAGGATAAATGACATCCTGTTAGCAGTAGTATCAAGTATACAGGTCAGGATAAGTGACATCCTGTTAGCAGTAGTATCAAGTATACAGGTCAGGATAAGTGACATCCTGTTAGTAGTAGTATCAAGTACACAGGTCAGGATAAGTGACATCCTGTTAGCAGTAGCCTAAAGACGGCAGGTCAGGATAAGTGACATCCTGTTAGCAGTAGCCTCAAGCAGGCAGGTCAGGATAAGTGACATCCTGTTAGCAGTAGCCTCAAGTAGACATGTCAGGATAAGTGACATCCTGTTAGCAGTAGCCTCAAGTAGACAGGTCAGGATAAGTGACATCCTGTTAGCAGTAGCCTCAAGCAGGCAGGTCAGGATAAGTGACATCCTGTTAGCAGTAGCCTCAAGCAGGCAGGTCAGGATAAGTGACATCCTGTTACCAGTAGTCTCAAGTACACAGGTCAGGAACAATGGTATCAAGGTAGTAGTAGTCTCAAGTAGGCAGGTCAGGAACAATGGTATCTAGGTAGCAGTAGCCTCAAGCAAACAGGCCAGGAACAATGGTATGAAAGTAGTAGTAGTCTCAAGTAGACAGGTCAGAATACGTGACATCAATTTTAACAGTAATCTCAAGTAGGCAGGTCAGGAACAATGGTATGTAGGTGGTTTAAGTCTCAAGTAGACAGGTCAGGATAAGAGACACATCCAGTTAGCAGTAGCCTCAAGTAGACAATTAGACTAGGACAGGAAGTGCAATATTCGCCCCCACCCCCTTTCAGATATTGAAACAACGACAAGTTCTCTCCGTCAATGAAAGAACCTTTATTGACTCCCACCACCAGAACATCTGTTCTGTAGCCGTCTAATTTTGTCCTGTCTCTAATTCGTGATCTGGGCAGCAGTCCCTTGGAAGCACCCCTTTTAGCAGGCTGTTGTGTCTTTAATGTTGAGAAGATGTAACATTTTCCTATTCTTAGTTTTAAACCTGGTTTTATTTGTTCTGATGTTACTATATTTTTCATGGCATTAAAATTTCCTTTTGCCATTCCTATAGCATGTCGCCAATATAATCCATAAACAAAAGAGAAAACATAACCAAGCATTATCACATCAAAAACATGTATTATCATCCTTAAATATGTATCAGTCACATTAATTTTAAATGAAAACCACGGAATAAACCCAGGTATGTAGCCGCGCAGATTCGCTCTAAAGTGTGGTGACTTGGTCAAAGACTCAGTGCTTATGGGCGTCAAGGACTTGAAAGAGACAACCGCCGCAAAAACAAATATTGTAGAATGTCTTAGTAAAAGAATATTTCTGAACTATTTCATATTGGAGTTCTTGTGACATAACTTCAAGTTGTTAAATTGTTTCATTATGTTGACGTATGCCCCTTAACGAAATATTTAAGATTTCACAAATGCACTTACTAAAACTAATAATATGACAATAATGTGTAATTAAATAATGATATAGTTATATTATTTTAAGTCTTGATGTGCCAGTGGCGAACACACAACCTGAATAATTAACACAATAAAGTAATTGCAACTCCAAATGTCCAAAATATCACTTTTCTTCGCACTCCATGCGGTGATTCAAAGTCGGAGCCTTCAACTGTTTGTTTGCACAACTCTCTAGTAACACTTCACAAACCCATGTGAATATATCTTGTTTGAAAATAAAAGCCTTTCATAAAAAAAATACTCTCTATTGATGTCAATAATATCAACTTTATGTTGTAATCATTTATTGTGCGTTAAGGTAACTGCCGGTGGTATGACACTCTCAACGTTTCTGTAGGAAAATCAGTACACCTCCTTTGTCTAACACAAAATCACATACACGATATTACAGTGCGCCTCACCTTACAACCAAACCCGGCACTCCCTCGATAATTCTAACCCTGATGTAGATATTGCAACAAAATTTGAACAGGAGAACGTTCTTGGTACGCGAAATGAAACTGTCGATGATTTGTGTCTGACGGTTATTTGTTGCAGCACTGTGAGATGCAGCTTGCTAGACGCGCCTTACTCCTGAACTCTGTCATCTTGATGAGGACGTCCACAGCATGCGGTTCGTGACTGCCAGTGTACAGTATTTGTGGGTTGAAACGGAATTGCCAGAAAATGCTTTGGTACACATTGGAGGGGCGAGCACTCAGTGATAAATCCCTTGAAAGAAATGGCTCGGTAGCGATTGAGGCACCATGAGTAGTCTCTGTGTATTTACCTGCAATTCTATACTTATGTTTCAGAGATTATACCAAAGGATTTGACACATAAAACACCAATTACTGAATAGCTGAAATTATTACAATTTTAGAAGGCATAAACGTTGATAGGAAAGATATAAGAATTGTAAGGAACATGTACAAAAAATAAAGAGCCCCGTCACGCCGAGTGGCATTTAGGGAATATGGTGTTAGAGACCATAGTTTTGACAGACCTCGGCACATGATTTTTGGGGTAAAGTGGTCGGTATTACGCTTGTGCCGTTTTACTTTCCAAGAAAATATCGGGTATCCATTTAAGGCTGGATGAACCCGGAAGCCGTCGATCAGGATCGAACCGACTTGTCCTTTGTAGTTCAGTTCACTAACTACTGAGCCATCGCGACTCCCATAAGGGACATGTACTGACAACAGACAGCGACTATAAGAACTGGAAATCAATTGGGAATGTTTGCTGTCACCAGATCTATTTAATGTGTATAGTGAGATTATGTTAAGATCCCATAAGTGACATGCCTGAAGTAACAATTGGAGGTCATAAAATAAATAACCTCAGGTATGCTTATGATACAGCTTAATCGCTAAGTGTTAAAATGAGTTACAAGAAATGTTGGACATTATAGAGAAGGAAAGCAAAATATAAATGACTCTGTCTCAATAGCAAAGAGACAAAAGTAATGACAGCAAGAAAGAAAGATACACCACCTCAATGCTCATTAAAGACAAGTGGCGCAATATTAAAACAGGTAAATGTTGTTGTTGTTGCGTTCGCCAGCTTTCAACTCTGACGAAGTCCCTAGAGACTAGGAACTGAATTTTGCATTGTAATCCATTTTTCCCTGGCAGTCGTGTGCACAGGGGTCCCTCTCCGCACAGGCAGATAAAAACAGGTAAATGAATTTAAATATCTGGGAACAAAGTTAACCTCAGATGGTAGATGTACGATAGAGGTGAGATGCAGAATACCTAAGGCAAAAGCAGCTTCCCAAAAATGAGGAAGATACTATGCATTCTATTTTTGACAATAGAAACAAAAAAAAGAGTTCTTTAATGTTATATAGTTAGTCTTAGCATATGGATGTGAATCATGGGCAATAGGGCAACAGACTAGAAAATCACTGAAGGCTGTAGAAATGTGGTTTTATAGAAGAATATTGAGAATACCATGAACAGCTAAGAAGAGTAATGACAACGTTATGAAAGAGGTCAAAGCAAGAAGAGAGCTAATTTCAAATATAAGGAAGAAACAATTATCGTTTTTTGGCCATGTAATGAGAAGGGAACTGTTTGGAATATATTGTAACAACTGGGAAAATTGAAGGACGAAGAGATAGAGGGAGGCAATAAGAAAAGATACCAGACAGCTTAAGAGAATGGCGTGGCAGAAGGTCAATAGCATAAATTATAACAAACTATCGATATCGAAAGTTGAAGAGGAACATGATCACCTACGCCAGCAGTCATGGTAACCGATGAAGATGATAATGACCTGTAACTAAAAATGTTCTCCATTGTAATCTATTCTCGTAAAACTAATCTCTCTAATAAATCTATTCTCGTAAAACTAATCTCTCTAATAAATCTATTCTCGTAAAACTAATCTCTCTAATAAATCTATACTCGTATAACTAATCTCTCTAATAAATCTATACTTGTATAACTAATCTCTCTAATAAATCTATTCTCGTATAACTTATCTATCAAATAAATCTATACTTGCAATACTAATCTCTCTAATAAATCTATACTTGCAATACTAATCTCTCTAATACATCTATACTTCCAATACTAATCTCTCTAATAAATCTATACTTGTAAAACTAATCTCTCTAATAAATCTATACTTGTAAAACTAATCTCTCTAATAAATTTATTCTCGTAAAACTAATCTCTCTAATAAATCTATACTTGTAAAACTAATCTCTCTAATAAATCTATACTTGTAAAACTAATCTCTCTAATAAATCTATACTCGTGAAACTAATCTCTCAAATAAATCTATACTCGTACAAGTAATCTCTCAAATAAATCTACACTCGTATAACTAATCTCTTTAATAAATCTACACTCGTATAACTAATCTCTATAATAAAACTACACTCGCGTAACTAATCTCTCTAATAAATCTACACTCATATAACTAATCTCTCTAATAAATATACACTCATATAACTAATCTCTATAATAAATCTACACTCCTATAACTAATCTCTCTAATAAATCTACACTCATATAACTTATCTCTCTAATAAATATACACTCCTATAACTAATCTCTCTAATAAATCTACACTCGCGTAACTAATCTTTTTAATAAATCTACACTCGTATAACTAATCTCTCTAATAAATCTACACTCCTATAACTAATCTCTTTAATAAATCTACACTCGTATAACTAATCTCTATAATAAAACTACACTCGCGTAACTAATCTCTCTAATAAATCTACACTCATATAACTAATCTCTCTAATAAATATACACTCATATAACTAATCTCTATAATAAATCTACACTCCTATAACTAATCTCTCTAATAAATCTACACTCATATAACTGATCTCCCTAATAAATCTACACTCGTATAACTAATCTCTCTAATAAATCTACACTCCTATAACTAATCTCTCTAATAAATCTACACTCGTATAACAGTTGTTTAATAGACAGATGAAGTGTTAGAACAGACAGGTGAAGTGTCAGAATAGACAGGTTAGGCGGTTAATAGACAGGTGAAGTGTCAGAATAGACAGGTTAGGCGACTAATAGACAGGTGAAGTGTCAGAATAGACAGGTGAAGTGTCAGAATTGACAGGTGAAGTGTCAGAATAGACAGGTGAAGTGGCAGAATAGACAGATAATATGTCAGAAAACACAACTTAAGTATAAGAATAGACAGGTGAAGTGTCAGAATAGATAGATGAAGTGTCAGAATAGACAGGTGAAGTGTCAGAATAGACAGGTTAGGCGGCTAATAGACAGGTGAAGTGTTAGAATAGACAGGTTAGGCGGTTAATAGACAGGTGAAGTGTCAGAATAGATAGATGAAGTGTCAGAATAGACAGGTGAAGTGTCAGAATAGACAGGTGAAGTGTCAGAATAGACAGGTTAGGCGGCTAATAGACAGGTGAAGTGTCAGAATAGACAGGTTAGGCGGCTAATAGACAGGTGAAGTGTCAGAATAGACAGATGAAGTGTCAGAATTGACAGGTGAAGTGTCAGAATAGACAGGTGAAGTGGCAGAATAGACAGATAATATGTCAGAAAACACAACTTAAGTATTAGAATAGACAGATTATATGTTATAATTGCCAGGCAAAGTGAAGTGTTAGAATAGAGATATTATGCATAGATGAGGTGTTGGAATAAATCTGTACCACCAGTCTCCACAACATTCCCCACTACACATTAAATACTGTCTACCTTTGTACCTTCAATGATCATACCTCTCACTCCTATAAATTACCTTCTGTCTACCCATGTACCTTCAGTGACCATGCCTCTCACTTCTATAAATTACATTATGTCTACCCATGTACATTCAGTGACCATACCTCTCACTTCTATCAATTACATTCTGTCTACCCATGTACCTTCAGTGACCATGCCTCTCACTTCTATAAATTACATTATGTCTACCCATGTACATTCAGTGACCATACCTCTCACTTCTATAAAGTACCTTCTGTCTACCCATGTACGTCCTGTGACCATAGGTCTCACTTCTATAAAGCACCTTCTGTCTACCCATGTACGTCTAGTGACCATACCTCTCACTTCTATAAATTACCTTCTGTCTACCCATGTACATTCAGTGACCATAGCTCTCACTTCTATAAATTACCTTCTGTCTACCCATGTACATTCAGTGACCATAGCTCTCACCTCTATAAATTACCTTCTGTCTACCCATGCACCTTCAGTGACCATACCTCTCACTTCTATAAACTACCTTCTGTCTACCCATGTACATTCAGTGACCATACCTCTCACTTCTATAAACTACCTTCTGTCTACCCATGTACATTCAGTGACCATGCTCTCACTTCTATAAATTACCTTCTGTCTACCCATGTACCTTCAGTGACCATACCTCTCACTACTATAAACTACCTTCTGTCTACCCCTGTACGTCCAGTGACCATGCTCTCACCTCTATAAATTACCTTCTGTCTACCCATGTACCTTCAGTGACCATACCTCTCACTTCTATAAACTACCTTCTGTCTACCCATGTACCTTCAGTGACCATGCTCTCACCTCTATAAATTACATTCTGTCTACCCCTGTACGTCCAGTGACCATGCTCTCACTTCTTTAAATTAACAGGTCCTGTTGCAACATCCTCAACACTTGCCCCAAGAACAGATGTTTTAAAACGTAGACAACCTCATACGGGCGCCCACTTCAGTCCTCACGTTAAATGCTTATCTCTGTCGTCTTTACGTACAACGCATATTTACAACAGTGAAAGGGAGACAACAGAAGTAGGTGGGTTTATAGTCTAGACAAGGGATGGCCAATTCGGTGCCCGCGGGCCAAAAGTAGCCCGCGATGTCCATTTTGTGGACCACGGCGGATAAAAAATAAAATCAGGTTGCATTGAGCAAAATGTCCTGGCTAAAATTGATTTAAAATTTGTTACATTAACTTCTACCGTCGAGAAAGCTAACTCAAGTATTCCCTAGTAGACCTATGTTTAAAACTCGGAACACTCTAGTAGTTAGTTTAACGTCGACTTCCCGTCATTCCCGGCCCATCCTTTTTTTCCTTTTGATCATCCTGCGACCGACTTAAACAAAGGAAGAAGCCAACGAATGGTTCTGGAGCCGACTCTCGGTTCGGCGAGTTCAAACAGTTTCCGCCAAGAAATACTGTCAGTCACCCACCTCCTCCACCCCAACACATTCACCTCACAATTATTTTACTTTCAGTTTCTTTCTCTCCAAACCTCTTTTCATCAGTCAAAATTATATATCCGATCTGATCATTCTGATTTTGTCGAGTTACAGTGAACATTTCCATTTTAACAGGAAACAGTGCTATTGTTGTAATCTGTGTTTTCATTGCCTGTTGCTTCGGTCGTTATATGAATAAAAAACGTCAATTAAATGAAAAAAAAATCAGATTTTTTCATGAGAAATGGGAACATGATTTTTTATTTATCAACAATAATGATGGCATATCTCAGTGCCTTGTGTGTTTGCAAGTGTTGTCTGTAAATAAAGAGTTTAATCTTAAACGGCATTACACACAGCATCACGCCGCTAAATACAAGGACTACATTGGAACAATACGTTCTACACTTGTGTACGATTTGAAGAAAAAGGTTAGTGCTCAGAAATCTGTTTTTACTACATTAACAACAAAACAAACAAGTTCCTTAATGGCATCGTTTGTTGTAAGCGCAGAGATAGCGAAATTTAAAAAATCATGTGACGGTGACTTCGTAAAGCGTTGTTCTATTAACATGGCGTGTGCATTTGGGGAAGAAAAAATTGCCATTCATTTTGAGAGCGTTCCACTATCAAAACAGACAGTCACTAGAAGGGTTGAGGAAATAAGTTCTCATATATCTAGTAAATTAAAGAGTGTCGTTACAAATTCGCTTACTTTTCTCTGGCTTTGGGTGAATCTACTGACATATCAGACACAGTACAACTTTTAATTTTCATAAGAACTGTTTCAAAAGACTTTATTATCAATGAAGAGCTACTAGCTTTAGATTCATTGCATATACGACCAAAGGTCAAGACATTTATAACTCAGTTATGAAAGTTGTTAACGGTATCGGTGACATAAACAGACTTTCAGCAATAGTGACAGATGGCGCTAAGTCAATGTGTGGTACTCAAACAGGTCTAGTTGGATTATTAAGGAAGGCTGGAATTCATTGCCCAGCATTACACTGCATTATACACCAGGAGGCGCTGTGTGGCAAGATTCTAGACTTGGAGGATGTTATCAAAACTGTAATAAAGTGTGTGAATTTAATAAAAGGCGGGAATCGGTCTTTGACACACCGACAGTTTATAAATTTTCTATCAGAAGTTGAGGTGGAATATGGCGATTTGGTGCTTTACACACAAGTACGCTGGCTAAGCAGAGGGAATTGTTTGAGGCGGTTTTTTGCTTTGAGAAACGAGATAAAGCAGTTTTTAGAGAAACACGATACCAACAAAGAATTGATAAGAAAAATGTCTGATCGACATTTTAACAGCGTATTGGCCTTTTTAACTGATATCACCCAGCACATGAATGAACTCAACGTGAAGCTACAGGGACGTTCCCAAACAGTCTCAGATTTGGTAGGACACCTAGATGGATTTATAAGTCAACTAAAAGTTTTTAGATTTAGCCTGGCCAAAGAAAACTTCATTCATTTTCCTTTGAGCAAAGAATTGATTGAGGAGCGCAGTGACACTGATTTCAAATTTTCTGTATTAATGTTAGACAAACTATTGGAGCAATTCAATGAACGATTTTCTGACTTCAGTGGTATACGACCAGAACTGGCATTGTTTAACAACCCTATGAAGTGTGACATTTTCCAACAACATGACACTTTTCAGTTGGAGTTATGTAACCTCCAAAGTGACCCCTTTTTCCAATCAAGGATGGAGATAGGAGTTGACTTTTGGAAACTTGTGCCACATGAAAAATATCCCGAATTGAGTGATTTCAGTTTTAAAATTACTTCTATGTTCGGAAGCACACATATATGTGAATGCGCTTTTTCAACAATGAAGGAGATTAAATCGTCACAAAGAAACTGACTCACTGATGGCCACCTTCAGGATTTATTACGATTATATCATCATCATCTTTACACATTGACTTTGATGAACTTGTTGCTGCACATGAACGTCCACATTGTTCTCATTAAGGTTTGTTACATGTCAACTTTAAAGTGACCTAACTAAAACATGTTTGTTAAACAATATAAATAGCAAATTTTATTTATTTTTATAAATCAACTAGGCATTTTTAACACTGTTGCAATAAAATGATTTATGTAAGCAAATAATGCCGATAAATAACAAAAATATTACCTTAAAACAAATGCCAAGTTTATTTGTATTAATGTTGTTACGTGTGAGGCCTGCCATTTGAAAGAAATTGGCCATCTCTGATCTAGACTGTTGGTCCAGGGGGAGACAATATGAGTCTGTGGGTTTGTAGTGGTGACTAGTGGTTCAGGGGGAGACAATATGAGTCTGTGGGTTTGTAGTGGTGACTAGTGGTTCATGGGGAGACAATATGAGTATGTGGGTTTGTAGTGGTAACTAGTGGTCCAGGGAGAGACAATATGAGTCTGTGGGTTTGTAGTGGTGACTAGTGGTTCAGGGGGAGACAATATGAGTCTGTGGGTTTGTAGTGGTGACTAGTGGTTCAGGGGGAGACAATATGAGTATGTGGGTTTGTAGTGGTAACTAGTGGTTCAGGGGGAGACAATATGAGTCTGTGGGTTTGTATTAGTGACTAGTGGTTCAGGGGGAGACAATATGAGTCTGTGGGTTTGTAGTGGTGACTAGTGGTTCAGGGGGAGACAATATGAGTCTGTGGGTTTGTAGTGGTGACTAGTGGTTCAGGGGGAGACAATATGAGTATGTGGGTTTGTAGTGGTGACTAGTGGTTCAGGGGGAGACAATATGAGTCTGTGGGTTTGTAGTGGTGACTAGTGGTTCAGGGGGAGACAATATGAGTCTGTGGGTTTGTAGTGGTGACTAGTGGTTCAGGGGGAGACAATATGAGTCTGTGGGTTTGTAGTGGTGACTAGTGGTTCAGGGGGAGACAATATGAGTCTGTGGGTTTGTAGTGGTGACTAGTGGTTCAGGGGGAGACAATATGAGTCTGTGGGTTTGTAGTGGTGACTAGTGGTTCAGGGGGAGACAATATGAGTCTGTGGGTTTGTAGTGATGACTAGTGGTTCAGGGGGAGACAATATGAGTCTGTGGGTTTGTAGTGGTGACTAGTGGTTCAGGGGGAGACAATATGAGTCTGTGGGTTTGTAGTGGTGACTAGTGGTTCAGGGGGAGACAATATGAGTCTGTGGGTTTGTAGTGGTGACTAGTGGTTCAGGGGGAGACAATATGAGTCTGTGGGTTTGTAGTGGTGACTAGTGGTTCAGGGGGATACAATATGAGTCTGTGGGTTTGTAGTGGTGACTAGTGGTTCAGGGGGAGACAATATGAGTCTGTGGGTTTGTATGATGACTAGTGGTTCAGGGGGAGACAATATGAGTCTGTGGGTTTGTAGTGGTGACTAGTGTTTCAGGGGGAGACAATATGAGTCTGTGGGTTTGTAGTGGTGACTAGTGGTTCAGGGGGAGACAATATGAGTATGTGGGTTTGTAGTGGTAACTAGTGGTTCAGGGGGAGACAATATGAGTCTGTGGCTTTGTAGTAGTGACTAGTGGTTCAGGGGGAGACAATATGAGTCTGTGGGTTTGTAGTGGTGACTAGTGGTTCAGGGGGAGACAATATGAGTCTGTGGGTTTGTAGTGGTGACTAGTGGTTCAGGGGGAGACAATATGAGTCTGTGGGTTTGTAGTGGTGACTAGTGGTTCAGGGGGAGACAATATGAGTCTGTGGGTTTGTAGTGGTGACTAGTGGTTCAGGGGGAGACAATATGAGTCTGTGGGTTTGTAGTGGTGACTAGTGGTTCAGGGGGAGACAATATGAGTCTGTGGGTTTGTAGTGGTGACTAGTGGTTCAGGGGGAGACAATATGAGTCTGTGGGTTTGTAGTGGTGACTAGTGGTTCAGGGGAGACAATATGAGTCTGTGGGTTTGTAGTGGTGACTAGTGGTTCAGGGGGAGACAATATGAGTCTGTGGGTTTGTAGTGGTGACTAGTGGTTCAGGGGGAGACACTATGAGTCTGTGGGTTTGTAGTGGTGACTAGTGGTTCAGGAGGAGACAATATGAGTCTGTGGGTTTGTAGTGGTGACTAGTGGTTCAGGGGGAGACAATATGAGTCTGTGGGTTTGTAGTGGTGACTAGTGGTTCAGGGGGAGACAATATGAGTCTGTGGGTTTGTAGTGGCGACTAGTGGTTCAGGGGGAGACAATATGAGTCTGTGGGTTTGTAGTGGTGACTAGTGGTTCAGGGGGAGACAATATGAGTCTGTGGGTTTGTATGATGACTAGTGGTTCAGGGGGAGACAATATGAGTCTGTGGGTTTGTAGTGGTGACTAGTGGTTCAGGAGGAGACAATATGAGTCTGTGGGTTTGTAGTGGTGACTAGTGGTTCAGGGGGAGACAATATGAGTCTGTGGGTTTGTAGTGATGACTAGTGGTTCAGGGGGAGACAATATGAGTCTGTGGGTATGTAGCGATGACTAGTGGCTCAGGGGGAGACAATATGAGTCTGTGGGTTTGTAGTGATTACTAGTGGTTCAGGGGGAGACAATATGAGTCTGTGGGTTTGTAGTGGTGACTAGTGGTTCAGGGGAAACAATAACAATCAGTGGATTTATAGTGGAGAGTGATGTGGAGGCTGGTGGTACAGGTGAGACATTTGTAGCAAGTGGGTTTGTAATGGAGACTGGTGATACAAGTAAAGACAATAGTATTTAGTGTGTTCATAGCGGTTTCTGATGGTACAGGGGAGAAAATAAGGAGTCGGGGTTTATCATCGAGACTAGTGTGCAGGGGAAGACAACTGGGGTCAGTAAGTATCGTGGGGAATTATGTGGAGACTTAGTAACAGAGATGAGGCAGTAATGATGTTTACACTAAAAGATCAGTTGATGTAGAGACAGAATATGTGAGAGAAATGTGGAAGCTTACAGAGATAATAAGTTCAATGACGTCACCATGGAACAGATGTTTGACCTACCAACCCCAACATCATCGAGACATGATTAGTGAGTTCACTCCCTGGATAGTCAAGTTCCGTAATCAGTTAAAATTATGACCTTCCAGGCAACAAATTATAGCCCTTTAATTCACAGCAGAAAGATCGAAAGTGACATGAAAGTCTGTCCCAGACCTCTGTAGAGAATTCGGCGCGCCAAATCACCATGTTATTATTTAACATGTCACTCCAGCTGTTAACATAATATCGGAGGCCTGGTGCAGCCATTACATCAGCAGTGTCATTATGTCTCTTGTAGATAGGTGTCATCAAGAAGGGGTAAAGTCACGTGACCGCTAGTTCTATTCCCTGAAAAAGCGACATTTCAAGAATGTCTAATTAAGTTCTTTTGTCTTTTTCACAAACTCAATATAGAGAGAACATATAACAGATGTTGTATATAACAATTAATAACAATTTGAATTATATCAAATTAAAATATCTTGGTATAACAACATCTACCATTAATCATATTAAACAGATCAATGCCTTTTATGTGACACTCAAACCAGCGGTTGTCGACGGGAATTTGGCCATTATCTCAATAATGAGACTCGATGCCATATTGACCTGTAATAAAGGTTGCCAGCCTGTAATTGACGCCTTGACTACGTCAGCCTTGGTGGTTGTCCGAGCACTTCGATCGTCAGAGAAATCAAATAACAGTAAAATGTCATATCTGCCGAAAGTGAGAAATGTTCACAGTTAACGTTGCTAAGTCACAAGTAGGGATGTCCTATCTGCCGAAAGTGAGAAATGTTCACAGTTAACGTTGCTAAGTCACAAGTAGGGATGTCCTATCTGCCGAAAGTGAGAAATGTTCACAGTTAACGTTGCTAAGTCACAAGTAGGGATCTCCTATCTGCCGAAAGTGAGAAATGTTCACAGTTAACGTTGCTATGTCACAAGTAGGGATGTCCTATCTGCCGAAAGTGAGAAATGTTCACAGTTAACGTTGCTAAGTCACAAGTAGGGTTGCCATATTTACATAAGTGAGAAATGTTCACAGTTAACGTTGTTAAGTCACAAGTAGGGTTGCCATATTTACATAAGTGAGAAATATTCAGTTAACGTTGCTAAGTCACAAGTAGGGATGTCCTATCTGCCGAAAGTGAGAAATGTTCACAGTTAACGTCGCTAAGTCACGAGTAGGGATGTCCTATCTGCCGAAAGTGAGAAATGTTCACAGTTAACGTTGCTAAGTCACAAGTAGGGTTGCCATATTTACATACGTGAGAAATGTTCACAGTTAACGTTGCTAAGTCACAAGTAGGGATGTCCTAACTGCCGAAAGTGAGAAATGTTCACAGTTAACGTTGCTAAGTCACAAGTAGGGTTGCCATATTTACATAAGTGAGAAATGTTCACAGTTAACGTTGCTAAGTCACAAGTAGGGTTGCCATATTTTCATAAGTGAGAAATGTTCACAGTTAACGTTGCTAAGTCACAAGTATGGTTGCCATATTTTCATAAGTGAGAAATGTTCACAGTTATCGTTGTCGAGTGACATGGAGAGTTGTTATCATTTGTGTTAGTCACTATTTGTTAACGCTTAGTCAGTTTTCTCTCGCTTTGAGAACTTTCCTCTCTTCTTATCTGTTGGGGAAGACAGAACCGTACGTGTTTTAAACACTTTAGAGTTATTCTCTTTTTTGAACGACATTAGATATAACTTTACATACAGCACATTAAATATACAACTTTATATACATATATATATATATATATATGACATGGAATATAGAACTTTATATAAATATGACATTAAATATAGAACTTTATATATATATATATATATAACATTCAAATATATAATTTTATGTATATGACATTGAATATAGAACTTTATATATATACGACATTAAATATAGAACTTTATGTATATGACACTAAATATAGAACTTTATATATAGGACATTAAATATAGAATTTTTTTATAAATGATATCTGAGTGGTATGCACTTTGTCTGAATCCGTATCTAGAAACTGCGGACATCAATTTTATTGCCATGGAAATCCAGCATCTATCTGGAGGCTGGTTGCACGTCTGCTTTGGTCGTGTCACCAGCTGGATCACAGTGTTCATCACGGCCGAGAGGTGTCTGGGTATAACCTTGCCTCTCAATGTCAAACAGATCGTTACTCTCAGAACAACGACCGTCGCAATGTGCGCCATTTTTGCTGTTAATCTTTCTATGCTTATCCCTGAATACGTCATCACGTACTGAGACTGGAAGTTTGTTCCCGCCAAGAACCGAACTCTCTTTGGACTTGTTTACAGAAGTTATAAGGATCAAGCCTACGGTCTGGTCTACACTTTGACCTCAATCTCTGGGTTTCTCTCCTTCATCTGTGTCATATTTTTGACGATTTTCTTGGTGACAAAGTTGTCTCAAAAATCTAAATGGCGAAAAAAGGTCACAGGAGGATCAGATAACTCAGAGACCGTCTCATCGCGAGACAAGAAAACAATGAAGATGATTGTCATGATAGCAAGTATCCTCATCGTCTGCTACATTCCAGGAACAGCTGTTTCCTTGGTTTCTCCCTTTGTCCCAGAGTTCATGATTGGTCACGCATTTGTTAACAGCCATTTCTCTTTTTGGTCTATAGCCTTTGTCTTTGGCACCATCAATTCTAGCGGTAACATTTTCCTCTATTATCTAATGAGCACCAAGTATAGACAGAATTTCATCGAGCTGTTTTCTTGTTGCATTGACACGGACACTCACGACACATAACCACGTATCCTATATCCAAATTCGTAGACATCAACATAAGCATACCGGTTATTGCAGTAAGATTAAACTAAGACAGTATTTGTATTTTATTACAATTTTTTAAAATTTCATTTGTTATTACATTTATTTTATTTCATTTATTAAAAAAAAATAATTGCATGTTCTAGCGCAACAATTAGATATTTTTTTCTTACAAATGTGCAATGTACACTATATGTTAATGAATGTTCAGGAATTGTGTAGCACTCATTACATTACACTTGTCTTTTATTAATTGCACTTTTTTCTTGTTTGTTAGGTATTTTACACCATCTTGTCTTTAGTAATATGGCCCCTGGCGTCTGGGACAGACTTGGTAGCAAACAATCATGATAAGTCAGTAGTTTGGTAACAAACAATCATGATAAGTCAGTAGTTTGGTAACAAACAATCATGATAAGTCAGTAGTTTGGTAGCAAACAATCATGATAAGTCAGTAGTTTGGTAACAAACAATCATGATAAGTCAGTAGTTTGGTAACAAACAATCATGATAAGTCAGTAGTTTGGTAACAAACAATCATGATAAGTCAGTAGTTTGGTAAAAAACAATCATGATAAGTCAGTAGTTTGGTAATAAACAATCATGATAAGTCAGTAGTTTGGTAACAAACATGAGTGTCTGATGCTGAATGTTGCTTTGCTGGATAGTTTCTCTCGTGGCTTAATCTAATATTGGACAGACAGATCTACCTGCAGAACGTGCAAGATGTATTCCTGGTGCCTGGCCTCATCTCCTTTCTCCTGTGCCTTTTGTCTTCTGATTTTGATATCAGCGCTGCCTCGAAAGTTGCTTTGTCAATTTTTTTTGGTTCTCCATGCGCTGCGAGCTGCAGTCAGACTTTCCCAAAATTCATTCACTGATAGAGAATTCACTCATGGAAGCCCTGCAAACATCCTTATATCTTAGCACTGGTCTGCCCTTTGGTCTCTTTCCATCCTTAAGTTCGCCATACAATATTTGTTTGAGAAAACAAATGTTTGTCATTCTTCTTACATGACCCAGCCACCTTAGTCTACGACTCCTAAATGTTGCCGTGATCGCTGGAAGTTTGGCACATTGTAAGACATTCTTCTTCTTCTATCCTTCCTTCATTGCCTTTGGCGTCGAGGGGAGATACAATCTGCGATTCTTTGCTCTTCTGTTGGCCTCTTCTGGTGTTATCCCTCCTAGTGACTCTAGTTTTCCCTTTATCCATCTCTTTCTCGGTCTTCCTCTTAATCTGGCGTTTTCGTAGCGTTTGTTTATGGCTCTTTGAGTCATTGTTAGTTGATAGTACTAAGAGACACTAGCAATAGGAATTTGGGACATTAGATCAGCATTCCAGGTTGGCAAACTAGAAAACGTCAGCCAAGAAATGAAGAGTATGAAACTGAACATCTTGGGACTATATGAAATGAGATGGAAGGGAACAGAGTTATTACAACACGACAGTAGAAATGTATTTTACTATGGGGGAACCACACACGAAAGAGTAGTAGGTATCATGCTAGAGAGAAAGAAGCAAAACAGTGAAAGGATTTTGGCCAGTATCAGACAGAATTCTGCTAGTAAAATTGAGAGGTAGAACGATGGATATCAACATAATTCAAGTTTATGCACCAACAAGTAATAGCGAAGAAAAAGACATTGACACTTTTTACGAGGAGCTAGAGGCGACCATGGAACAGTGTAAATCCCAAGAAATAACTATTATATTAGGGGATTTCAATGCAAGGGTAGGAACAGCTAAAGTGCAAAATGTGACTGGGGGACACAGTCTCGGAGAGATGAATGAGAGAGGAGATAGATTGATAGACTGATCAATCTTGGCAAAGACGCATGACATGATTGTAGGTAACACCTGGTTCAAACAACACCCTAGGCGACTCTGGGCATGGCAAAGCCCAGACAAAAATGTACACAATCAAATTGATTTTATACTGGTACAGAAAATATTCAGGAATGGGCTAACATCTGTTAAAACAAGTAAAAAAAAAATAAAGGAAAAAAAAGTACCCCCGTCACGCCAAGTGGCGTATAGGAAATATGGTGCTAGTGACCATACATTTTACAGATCTTCGGCACATGATTTTTGGGGTAATGTGTTCGGTATTACGCCCGTGCCGCTTTACTTTCCCAGAAAAAAAATCCAGTACCTATTAAAGGCTGGGTGAACCGGAAGCCGTCGGTTAGAATCGAACCCTACCTCCTGTCCATTGTAGTCCAGTTCACTAACCACTGAGCTATTGCAGCTCCTGTTAAAACAAGGCCAGGAGCAAATTGTAATAGCGACCATGTACCAGTAGTTGGAAAGATAAGAATAAAACTGCGGAAGATACAAATCCCCAAGAAATATGAAATTAGAAATAGATTTGCTTAGAGTTGATAGACAGAAGAGTGATAAATACAGTACGATAGTACCAAACAGATCTAATACTATTGAGAAAATACAGGACATCGAGGAGCTGTGGGAAATGCTGAAAAAATCGATTCAACAAATATCAAGCGAAGTAAAACCAATGACTAAAAGCATCAACAAAAAGAAATGGATGACAGAAGAAATACTAGAACTAATGGACGAAAGACGAAATCATAAAAAAAAGAACGGACATACAAAATATTGCACAAATGAGATCAAAAACATATGTAGGGAAGCTAAGGAAGGATGGTTAAAGCAGAAATGTGAAGAAATGGAAAAACAACGAAAGAAAGACTCAAAATGTATTCACAATCAGTTAAATGTATTAACAGGAAGAAAAAAGTCAAAATTTCAGGATGTGTAAAATCGAAGGTTAAATATAATAATGGCACAGAAGAAGATAATGGAAGGATGGACAGAATATATTAGTCAACTCTATGAAGATAAAAGACCAGAGCTAAAAAATTCAAACAAATACACAAGACCACCAATAATGCAGAGTGAAGTGGAGGACGCAATTCAACACATGAAAAGAGGCAAAGCTCCAGGTCCTGACAATATAACAATCGAAGAGATAAATGCATTAGGAGAGCTGGGAGTACAAGTCATAACAAAACTACTCAATGACAATTATAACACAGGACACATACCGAAGATCTACTAAAATCTATCTTTGTAGCCATACCGAAGAAGTCAGGAGCCACTGATTGTGAAGACCATCTCACTATTAGTCTCATGAACCATATGACGAAAATATTACTAAGAATCATCATGAGATGTGTAAGGAACAAAATAAAACTAGAAAAAATTGAAGACCAATGTGGATTTGTGGAAGGGAAGGGCACCGATAATGCAATATACATCTTAAGAACATTGATAGATAAGAGCTATAGAGGTAAAGAAATATCTATATATGTGCTTTATAGACTACACGAAAGCATTTGACAAAGTAAAGCATGTGGAAATAATTAATATGCTGGAGAAATTAAACATTGATGGCAAGGTTCTGTGAATCATAAATAGCACGTACTGGTAACAAACAGCAGCTATACGAATTAACAACCAAACAGGACAATTCCAATATATAAAACAAGGAGTCAGACAAGGCTGTGTTCTGTCGCCGGATTTGTTTTCACTTTACAGTGAACATATTATGAGATCAATAGTAGACACAATAGGAATTGAAGTCAACGGTCACAACATAAATAATTTGCAATATGCGGATGACATAGTCTTAATAGCAGAGACAGAGAATGAACTACAAGAAATGATAGACATAATAGTAAAAGAAAGCAACAAGAAAGGTCTCAGTCTGAATAGTAAGAAAACAGAAGTAATGGTTATATCGAAGAAACAATTACCACCATCATGCAGCATAAAAATAAACGCGACAAATCTGAAACAAGTGCAACGTTTCAAATACTTGGGCACAATAATAACATTAGATGGGAGATGCACCACATAAATAAAAAGCAGAATAACTCAGGCCAAAATAGCATTTCAGAAAATGAAAAATATCTTATGCAACAAATCTATGTCAATAGAAGTGAGAAAGAGAGTTCATCGGTGCTATATAGAACCAATTCTGACCCATGGAAGCGAATCATGGACAATAGACAAACAAATGAAAAGACGATTAGAGGCCACATAGATGGGATTTCTCAGAAGAATGTTGAAAGTTCCCTGGAGAGCTAAAAAGACCAATGAGGAAGTTCTCAAAGAGGCCAACACAAAAAGGCAGCTCCTAAAAAACTGAAAGAAACAATCAACATTTTACGGGCACATCATGAGAAGAGGAAAGTTCGAATCCTTGGTTACAATTGGCAAAATAAAAGGAAAGAGAGATCGCGGACGACAAAGAGAGAAAATACTGGATAGCTTGGTGTCATGGCATGGAAAACAGTCAACAACAGAACTGATACGATGCACTGTAGATATAAGATTGTGGGGGGACATGATCGCCTACGCCAACCGGTATGGCCCATGAAGAGTGGTTTAGACTGTAGACAAATATTGTTTTCGTGTGTTGTAAACATCAGGGAGAATTGACAATTAAAGAAAAGAAAAATGGTATGGTAAAAGCATTACGTGATAGATAGACGACACAGAACGATGTTTGGGCTCAATAGGTCTTCAGCAGAAACAAACAAACAACACACACTAGTTAGCTATGTAGGTTTAGTTTTATTGACTTACATATCTGTGTGCGTGATGTTTGTTTGTTCCTGCTGAAGGCCTATTGAGCCGAAACGTCGTTCACATCTGTGTCGTCTATCAATCACGTAGAGCTTCTGCCATACCATTTTTTTTCTATCTTTTTTTTCAATTCTCCCTCACATCTAGCTTAACGGCAGCTTCGCATTTTTATGCATTCATTTGTATTTCTTTGCTTTAACCCCTGTTGTAAACATAATCCTCTTCTCTTTGAAATCATTCGTTGATCTGTCGTCTCGTGAAGTTTCTAATCACAAAAAATATTCGTAATTCAAGGCGGTTTGGTCCGACCATAATAATCTGTTAGATTCACAGCGTCTACACGCATTCCACATTTTTCATGGAAATACCTGTTACGTCATAACTTCAGTTAGCTCTACACCATTTACGTCATTAGTTCAGTTAACTGTACAACATTTACGTCAGAACCTCAGTTGGTTGTACAATAACTACGTCACAACGTCAGGTAGCTGTTAAACATTTTCGTCATAACGTCAGTTAGCTGAACATGTACGTCAGAACTTCAGTAATTGTACAACATTTACGTCATAATTTCAGTTGATTGTACAAGATTTACGTCAGAATTCAGAAGACAGTACAATATTTATACCAGAACGTCAATTCCCTTTACACGTCTCCCATCAGAACTATAAAGGGCTACTTAGTATTCACATCAGAATTTTCGATATGCTGTACGCGATCACATCTTCAGTGGGCTGTACACAATGAACGTCACAACTTCAATGGGCTGTACATAATGAACGTCACAACTTCAATGGGCTGTACACAATGAACGTCACAACTTCAATGGGCTGTACATAATGAACGTCACAACTTCAATGGTCTGTACACAATGAACGTCACAACTTTAGTGGGCTGTACACAATGAACGTCACAAATTCAATGGGCTGTACACAATGAACGTCACAACTTAAGTGGGCTGTACACAATGAACGTCACAAATTCAATGGGCTGTACACAATGAACGTCACAACTTCAGTGGGCTGTACACAATGAACGTCACAACTCAAATGGGCTGTACACAATGAACGTCACAACTTCAGTGGGCTGTGCACAATGAACGTCACAACTTAAATGGGCTGTGCACAATGAACGTCACAACTTCAATGGGCTGTACACAATGAACGTCACAACTTCAGTGGGCTGTACACAATGAACGTCACAACTTAAGTGGGCTGTACACAATGAACGTCACAACTTAAATGGGCTGTACACAATGAACGCCACAACTTCAATGGGCTGTACATAATGAACGTCACAACTTCAATGGGCTGTACACAATGAACGTCACAACTTCAATTGGCTGTACACAATGAACGTCACAACTTCAATGGGCTGTACACAATGAACGTCACAACTTCAATGGGCTGTACACAATGAACGTCACAACTTCAGTGGGCTGTACACAATGAACCTCACAACTTCAATGGGCTGTACACAATGAACGTCACAACTTCAATGGGTTGTACACAATGAACGTCACAACTTCAATGGGCTGTACACAATGAACGACACAACTTCAATGGGCTGTACATAATGAACGTCACAACTTCAATGGGCTGTACACAATGAACGTCACAACTTCAATGGGCTGTACACAATGAACGTCACAACTTCAGTGGGCTGTACACAATGAACCTCACAACTTCAGTGGGCTGTACACAATGAACGTCACAACTTCAATGGGCTGTACACAATGAACGTCACAACTTCAGTGGGCTGTACACAATGAACATCACAACTTCAATGGGCTGTACATAATGAACGTCACAACTTCAGTGGGCTGTACACAATGAACGTCACAACTTCAGTGGGCTGTACACAATGAACATCACAACTTCAATGGGCTGTACATAATGAACATCACAACTTCAGTGGGCTATACACAATGAACATCACAACTTCAATGGGCTGTACATAATGAACGTCACAACTTCAGTGGGCTGTACACAATGAACGTCACAACTTCAGTGGGCTGTACACAATGAACGTCAAAACATCAATGGGCTGTACACAATGAACATCACAACTTCAGTGGGCTGTACACAATGAATATCACAACTTCAATGGTCTGTACATAATGAACGTCACAACTTCAGTGGGCTGTACACAATGAACGTCACAACTTGAATGGGCTGTACACAATGAACGTCACAACTTCAGTGGGCTGTACACAATGAATATCACAACTTCAATGGTCTGTACATAATGAACGTCACAACTTCAGTGGGCTGTACACAATGAACGTCACAACTTGAATGGGCTGTACACAATGAACGTCACAACTTCAGTTGCCTATAAACGATGAACGTCACATCTTCAGTTGGATATACAAAATGAACATCATAATTTTAGTGGGCTGAAGAAGATGAGCGGCATAACTTCAATAGGTTATACAAATTCATAACTTCAGTAGATTATACAATTATTACATTAGAATTTCAGAGGACAACATACATTTTATTATAAAGAATACTATAGTGAGAAATAAAAGATACATCTGAACTTTATTGGGCTGTACACTATTTATGACAGAACTTCACTCGGCTTTGTACAATTTATGTCTGAATTTCAGAAGTCTATACAAGATTTACGACAGAACTTCAGAAGTCTATACAAGATTTACGACAGAACTTCAGAAGTCTATACAAGATTCACGACAGAACTTCAATGGGATACACAAGGTTTTTGTCAGAAATATAGTGCCCTTTAAAATATATACGTTCGAAATTCAATGGAATATGTCAAATCTTCGTCAAAAAGTCAATGTACTGCATACAATTTATGTCAGAAGTTCAGTGAACTATAGAAGATGTATGTTTTAAATTGAGTGAACTATAGCAGATTAATGTTTCAACTTCAGTGAACTATAGACGATGTACGTCAGAACTTAGTGAACTATACTAGATACACGTCTTAACTTCAGTGAACTATAGAAGATATGTGTCAGAAATTCAGTGATCTATAGAAGATGTACGTCTTAACTTCAGTGAACTATAGAGGATGTACGTCTGAACTTCAGTGAACTATAGAAGATGTACGTCAGAACTTCAGTGAACTATAGAGGATGTACGTCAGAACTTCAGTGAACTATAGAGGATGTACGTCTGAACTTCAGTGAACTATAGAAGATGTACGTCAGAAATTCAGTGAACTATAGAGGATGTACGTCAGAACTTCAGTGAACTATAGAAGATGTACGTCAGAACTTCAGTGAACTATAGAATATGTACGTCAGAACTTCAGTGAACTATAGAAGATGTACGTCAGAACTTCAGTGAACTATAGAGGATGTACGTCTGAACTTCAGTGAACTATAGAAGATGTACGTCAGAACTTCAGTGAAGTATAAAAGATGTACGTCAGAACTTCAGTGAGGTATAAAAGATGTACGTCAGAACTTCAGTGAACTATAGAAGATGTACGTCAGAACTTCAGTGAAGTATAAAAGATGTACGTCAGAACTTCAGTGAACTATAAAAGATGTACGTCAGAACTTCAGTGAACTATAGAAGATGTACGTCAGAACTTCAGTGAAGTATAAAAGATGTACGTCAGAACTTCAGTGAGGTATAAAAGATGTACGTCAGAACTTCAGTGAACTATAGAAGATGTACGTCAGAACTTCAGTGAAGTATAAAAGATGTACGTCAGAACTTCAGTGAACTATAAAAGATGTACGTCAGAACTTCAGTGAACTATAGAAGATGTACGTCAGAACTTCATTGAAGTATAAAAGATGTACGTCAGAACTTCAGTGAACTATAAAAGATGTACGTCAGAACTTCAGTGAACTATAGAAGATGTACGTCAGAACTTCAGTGAACTATAGAAGATGTACGTCAGAACTTCAGTGGAGAGTAGAAACCTTGCGTCAGAACATTTCACTATAAAAACTATTGAAACTAGGAGCGAAAGGATGTATCCAGCTAACTTTGCTTGAACCATATTACTTATCAAATGAAGAGACTTAAGACAGAGTCAGGCTTGACGCAACGACGGATATTTAGAGGAGGCAACAACTGCTATCATATTTGATCAGAATACACAACATAATCTACAGCTCAATGAGTTCAATATCAGCGTACAACCAGCCATCGTATTCCCTAGTATAGCCGTGATATAGTTCAAATAACGCAAGGCCGTTACTAATTAATAGACTTGAATGTCTATAGAGATCAGGTCTGCTACAGCCGTACATGACATATATAGACCTTGCAGTGTGTATGAGAATTAGGTAAGCCATTTCAACAATTATCTCCCCATTTGGCAGCTAAAGAACGACAAATCACATGACACTCTTATCTTTTAATTGAAACATATAGAAGTAGTGCCGATAGGGTGGACAATTTATGAAGTGTCCCTTGTAACAATCTCTGCGCTGCGTCTTTATATAAAAAAAAAACACAAAAGTGTAAGAGAACTTAATTAACAGCATAATCGTGTTATTTTTCATAACTTATAAAACAAAATATCAATCTATAATGATGTAAATATAATTATGTTCATTTAGGGGAATCATTGAAGGAACTATTTTACATAGCGCAAAGTGCAGCAACATTTATGTAGTAAAGTATCAGGTTAAAGGTCAACTAGTTCGGTCTTATGTCTGTCCTCCTGAGCTGTCAAACTCACCGTCCACCGCTGCCTTGACATAGGTCACTACGTCCACCGCTGCCTTGACATAGGTCACTACGTCCACCGCTGCCTTGACATAGGTCACTACGTCCACCGCTGCCTTGACATAGGTCACTACGTCCACCGCTGCCTTGACATAGGTCACTACCTCCACCGCTGCCTTGACATAGGTCACTACGTCCACCGCTGCATTGACATAGGTCACTACCTCCACCGCTGCCTTGACGTAGGTCACTACGTCCACCGCTGCCTTGACATAGGTCACTACGTCCACCGCTGCCTTGACATAGGTCACTACCTCCACCGCTGCCTTGACATAGGTCACTACGTCCACCGCTGCCTTGACATAGGTCACTACGTCCACCGCTGCCTTGACATAGGTCACTACGTCCACCGCTGCCTTGACATAGGTCACTACCTCCACCGCTGCCTTGACGTAGGTCACTACCTCCACCGCTGCCTTGACATAGGTCACTACGTCCACCGCTGCCTTGACATAGGTCACTACCTCCACCGCTGCCTTGACGTAGGTCACTACCTCCACCGCTGCCTTGACATAGGTCACTACGTCCACCGCTGCCTTGACGTAAATCACTACGTCCACCGCTGCCTTGACGTAGGTCACTACGTCCACCGCTGCCTTGACGTAGGTCACTACGTCCACCGCTGCCTTGACATAGGTCACTACGTCCACCGCTGCCTTGACGTAGGTCACTACGTCCACCGCTGCCTTGACATAGGTCACTACGTCCACCGCTGCCTTGACATAGGTCACTACGTCCACCGCTGCCTTGACATAGGTCACCACGTCCACCGCTGCCTTGACGTAGGTCACCACGTCCACCGCTGCCTTGACATAGGTCACTACGTCCACCGCTGCCTTGACGTAGGTCACCACGTCCACCGCTGCCTTGACATAGGTCACCACGTCCACCGCTGCCTTGACATAGGTCACTACGTCCACCGCTGCCTTGACATAGGTCACTACGTCCACCGCTGCCTTGACGTAGGTCACTACGTCCACCGCTGCCTTGACGTAGGTCACTACGTCCACCGCTGCCTTGACATAGGTCACTACGTCCACCGCTGCCTTGACATAGGTCACTACGTCCACCGCTGCCTTGACGTAGGTCACTACGTCCACCGCTGCCTTGACATAGGTCACCACGTCCACCGCTGCCTTGACATAGGTCACCACGTCCACCGCTGCCTTGACATAGGTCACTACGTCCACCGCTGCCTTGACGTAGGTCACCACGTCCACCGCTGCCTTGACATAGGTCACCACGTCCACCGCTGCCTTGACATAGGTCACTACGTCCACCGCTGCCTTGACATAGGTCACTACGTCCACCGCTGCCTTGACGTAGGTCACTACGTCCACCGCTGCCTTGACGTAGGTCACTACGTCCACCGCTGCCTTGACATAGGTCACTACGTCCACCGCTGCCTTGACATAGGTCACTACGTCCACCGCTGCCTTGACGTAGGTCACTACGTCCACCGCTGCCTTGACATAGGTCACTACGTCCACCGCTGCCTTGACATAGGTCACTACGTCCACCGCTGCCTTGACATAGGTCACTACGTCCACCGCTGCCTTGACGTAGGTCACCACGTCCACCGCTGCCTTGACATAGGTCACCACGTCCACCGCTGCCTTGACATAGGTCACTACGTCCACCGCTGCCTTGACGTAGGTCACCACGTCCACCGCTGCCTTGACATAGGTCACCACGTCCACCGCTGCCTTGACATAGGTCACTACGTCCACCGCTGCCTTGACGTAGGTCACTACGTCCACCGCTGCCTTGACATAGGTCACTACGTCCACCGCTGCCTTGACGTAGGTCACTACGTCCACCGCTCGTTTGACATAGGTCACTACGTCCACCGCTGCCTTGACGTAGGTCACTACGTCCACCGCTGCCTTGACGTAGGTCACTACGTCCACCGCTGCCTTGACATAGGTCACTACGTCCACCGCTGCCTTGACATAGGTCACTACGTCCACCGCTGCCTTGACGTAGGTCACTACGTCCACCGCTGCCTTGACATAGGTCACTACGTCCACCGCTGCCTTGACGTAGGTCACTACGTCCACCGCTGCCTTGACATAGGTCACTACGTCCACCGCTGCCTTGACATAGGTCACTACGTCCACCGCTGCCTTGACGTAGGTCACCACGTCCACCGCTGCCTTGACATAGGTCACCACGTCCACCGCTGCCTTGACATAGGTCACTACGTCCACCGCTGCCTTGACGTAGGTCACTACCTCCACCGCTGCCTTGACATAGGTCACTACGTCCACCGCTGCCTTGACGTAGGTCACTACGTCCACCGCTGCCTTGACATAGGTCACTACGTCTACCGCTGCCTTGACGTAGGTCACTACGTCCACCGCTGCCTTGACGTAGGTCACTACGTCCACCGCTGCCTTGACATAGGTCACTACGTCCACCGCTGCCTTGACATAGGTCACTACCTCCACCGCTGCCTTGACATAGGTCACTACGTCCACCGCTGCCTTGACATAGGTCACTACGTCCACCGCTGCCTTGACATAGGTCACTACGTCCACCGCTGCCTTGACATAGGTCACTACGTCCACCGCTGCCTTGACATAGGTCACTACGTCCACCGCTGCCTTGACATAGGTCACTACCTCCACCGCTACCTTGACATAGGTCACTACGTCCACCGCTGCCTTGACATAGGTCACTACGTCCACCGCTGCCTTGACATAGGTCACTACGTCCACCGCTGCCTTGACATAGGTCACTACGTCCACCGCTGCCTTGACGTAGGTCACTACCTCCACCGCTGCCTTGACATAGGTCACTACGTCCACCGCTGCCTTGACATAGATCACTACGTCCACCGCTGGCTTGACGTAGGTCACGACGTCCACTGCCGCTCATCATCCTAAAGAGAGGATAACTTGCTGAGTAATCATGAACAATCCTGATCTCGAAACTAGAACAGCTCTTATGGATATGGGCCTGTCACTGTGTAGTGGACACACGTCAATGGAGCGAATTTGTAAAGATGCTCTATATGTGCTGTTAATTCAGAAATCCTCATTGTATAGTAGAAGGTCTCTTGGTTTATAATATTGCCTGGTGTCAGATCTGATCGATCATGACAGGGGTCATCAGAGCTGACTCATGTCGTGTCCTCTGTTTATAGTTAAGAAGGGACATTACTCCTGCACAAATCTGACACGCAACGCTGTCAACCAATAATTAATTGGTTGTGCCCCCTCATTAATTGACGCGACGATAAGTTAATTTGTTACTGAGAACATTAATGGCCTATCACAGTCAACGATTGGCCGATGTGGTGAAGAGAACTAGCATATTTGTAATTGTAGTTAGCCGAACTAGCATAGTTGTAGTTGTAGTTAGTCCAACTAGCATAGTTGTAGTTGTAGTCAGTCCAACTAGGATAATAACAGGTTTATGTTTATTGATTAATCATAAATAACGTAAATATAGCCATTAATGATTCAAATTTATATTGCCAGTCACGTGACATTTTCAAGATCAGGTTATGACGATATCTTAACTAATGACTGTTGCAGTTCAGATATCAGCGTCCACGCCTTAGACATGAATGATGTAACATTGACACGTTCCTTGGAAGGACAACACAGGGCGGGTCTGGCATGTCCTCTCACTTGTCTACAACCAGCCCATCAATTTTGTGCTTTAAATAAAAAAGATAAAGAGGCCCCGTCACGCCAGATGACTTGTAGGTAATATGGTCTTAGTGACCATCATTTGTATAGACCTTATAAAATAGACCTATAGACATGCTTTCTGGTGTAATGTGGTCTTAGTGACCATCATTTGTATAGACCTTATAAAATAGACCTATAGACATGCTTTCTGGTGTAATGTGGTCTTAGTGACCATCATTTGTATAGACCTTATAAAATAGACCTATAGACATGCTTTCTGGTGTAATGTGGTCTTAGTGACCATCATTTGTATAGACCTTATAAAATAGACCTATTGACATGCTTTCTGGTGTAATGTGGTCTTAGTGACCATCATTTTAATAGACCTTATAAAATAGACCTATAGACATGCTTTCTGGTCTAATGTGGTCTTTTTTGTGCTTAAGATCAAGATAATTTCTTCGATTTGACGAATTTTCAAACTTTCATCATTTTATTTTAATAACGGTAAAGGAACTGACAGTAGTAGACAAAACATTTACTGATAAACCGAAGATTACTAGGATTTTTGGCTACCAGTTTCTATCCAGCAATTTTGTGCAACAATATTTTGACCTAGAGGTTTCCCTACTAAAGTGAACAGGCTGTGGACTATGAAAATAATTGCAAAATTAGGGTGTGAACTTGGCTCAATTCTGGAGATTAAAACCGGAATTGCTTGCGCCGTGACCTGTCTCATGTCACAGAAGACACTTGAACTTCAGATTGTTGGCAAACATAAACGCGAAGATGAACTGCAGCAAACCAGTTTCAGTTGTTAGAAGTCCAATTTCAGGGTGGTTCTAAAAAATTGTGATAAAACTTGTTATAAGACTGATACTAAAATGATCTCAATAAAATTAGATAATTCTGATACAATGTCAAGTGTTTGATTACCCTCAGTCCGATAATGAGCGTGTAGTCGAGTCAATGATTCTTCGGGCTCATAACCAGGAGAACGCGGGTTCGATTAAAGGTAGTGGCAACAGTCAATTCTTTTTTTTAAATAGGAGGTTAAATAAAAAATCAGACTGAATACGTCGTAGCGACTGCACTGGAGAAGTGACCTTAATTCTACAACCCTATATGTTCTACCGCAGACCATAGAAATGGGATAGTGCCGGCAAGAAAGTTTAGTCACTCAAATAAATCATCCCATGCGAATATCGATCACGCCCCTTTGATTGACAATGTCCCTACCCAGGGATTTGCCACTTAACAAAACAGAGTCGGGAGACCTTCAATCTTCCGTAGATTTTGATGATATCGATCTCATAAGCTTTCAAACACGGCAAATGTTTGAGGTGGTCAACTACGTGTTTGTATGTTGTTTGGTCGGCTTGTTCGGTATAGGCACCAACGCCATCAACATGGTCGTGTTCTGTAGACAAGGATTTAAGAACACAATGACCATCAGTTTCATGGCTCTGGCCATCTCTGACATGAGTTGTCTCATAACTCTCCAGTGGTTCAGTATTGGAATCAACCCCATAATTCACAGCTCTGAGAGGTTTGTAGTTACATCGGAGATTCACTACATCACAGGAGGCTGGCCTCACGTGACATTTAGTCGCATAACTAGCTGGATTACAGCTTACATTACAGCAGAGAGGTGTCTGTGTATAACAGCCCCACTGGCAGTCAGGAACATCATCACCCCAACTAGAACTACAATCTCATTGGTTGTTATTTACACCGTTAATATAAGTATCCTTGTTCCTCAATATTTCACGTCTTACATCGGATGGAAGCTTCAACCTGACAGGAACGTGTCACTTCTGGTTGTCATCAGGACCAGTGAGAATGAGAAAGTAGAGGGCGCGGTCTTCCTTATGCACGCCTTCCTTGTGCTGACATCCTTCGTGTGTGTGACTGTCCTCACTTGTGCTGACATCCTTTGTGTGTGTGACTGTCCTCACTTGTGTTTTGATGGTGAAACTAAAAGGAACATCACAATGGCGTCGCCAGGTCACACACACTAAAGATCAGTCTGAAGACATGTCCCCGAAAGAGAAAAAAGCCACCAGGATGGTGGCTATGATCTCCAGTCTCCTCATTATCACCAACTCTCCTGGTATCATTTTATCTCTTGTATCTTTTTGTGTGCCAAAGTTTGGAATTTTTGGGCTATATCAGAATTTGTTCTTTGCCGTTTGGTCGTTTGGTTTCATATTTAACGCCATCAACTCCAGCGTCAACATCTTCATGTACTACAACATGAGCTCCAAGTACAGAGAGATCTTTAACCAGATTTTCTTCAAAACCGAGCGTAAATCTTTAGTAACTGATGTTAACGAGGGGAGGTCGGCAAGGTCAAGCACATAAATTGTAAGCTCAATCAGGAGAATGGTCTTGTAGTTTGAAGTAGTTGAAGATAAATTGCTGGGAACATCTAAAACAGGGGGGGGGGGGGGTTTACAAAACTGAGATCATGATTGTTGCTAAACAGGTCAAAGATGAGAAGTTGACTTTTCTGAGATTGTTAGTTTCCATTGTTGTCATTAAACTATTTTAAAAGTTACGTGATAAAGTTTTCTTTGTTTTTATTAAGCTATTGTAAAAGTTACGCTAAGTATTTTTATGTTGATATAGAGAAGAAAGCTATAAAAATTATTGCCATGTTAGAGGACAATAGATACTGTTGATATATCAGAGGAAGGTACTGTAGATATATCAGAGGAAGATACTGTAGATATATCGGAGTAAGATAATGTTAATATATCAGAGGAAGATACTGTAGATATATCGGAGTAAGATAATGTTAATATATCAGAGGAAGGTACTGTAGATATATCGGAGTAAGATAATGTTAATATATCAGAGGAAGGTACTGTAGATATATCGGAGTAAGATAATGTTAATATATCGGAGGAAGATACTGTAGATATATCGGAGTAAGATAATGTTAATATATCGGAGGAAGATACTGTAGATATATCGGAGTAAGATAATGTTAATATATCAGAGGAAGATACTGTAGATATATCGGAGTAAGATAATGTTAATATCGGAGGAAGATACTGTAGATATATCGGAGTAAGATAATGTTAATATATCAGAGGAAGATACTGTAGATATATCGGAGTAAGATAATGTTAATATATCAGAGGAAGATACTGTAGATATATCGGAGTAAGATAATGTTAATATATCGGAGGAAGATACTGTAGATATATCAGAGGAAGATACTGTAGATATATCGGAGTAAGATAATGTTCATATATCGGAGGAAGATACTGTAGATATATAAGAGGAAGATACTGTAGATATATCAGAGGAAGGTACTGTAGATATATCAGAGAAAGATACTGTAGATATATCAGAGGAAGATACTGTAGATATATCAGAGAAAGGTACTGTAGATATATCAGAGGAAGATACTGTAGATACAGTATATAAGAGGAAGATACTGTAGATATATCAGAGGAAGATACTGTAGATATATCAGAGGAAGATACTGTAGATATATAAGAGGAAGATACTGTAGATATATAAGAGGAAGATACTGTTGATATATCGGAGGAAGATACTGTGATATATCAGAGGAAGATACTGTAGATATATAAGAGGAAGATACTGTAGATATATAAGAGGAAGATACTGTAGATATATAAGAGGAAGATACTGTAGAAATATAAGAGGAAGATACTGTAGAAATATAAGAGGAAGATACTGTAGATATATAAGAGGAAGATACTGTAGAAATATAAGAGGAAGATACTGTAGATATATAAGAGGAAGATACTGTAGAAATATAAGAGGAATATACTGTAGATATATAAGAGGAAGATACTGTAGATATATAAGAGGAAGATACTGTAGAAATATAAGAGGAAGATACTGTAGATATATAAGAGGAAGATACTGTAGAAATATAAGAGGAAGATACTGTAGATATATAAGAGGAAGATACTTTTGATATATAAGAGGAAGATACTGTAGATATATCAGAGGAAGGTACTGTAGATATATCGGAGGAACATACTGTAGATATATCGGAGTAAGATAATGTTGATATATCTGAGGAAGATACTGTTGATATATCGGAGGAAGATAATTTTGATATATCAGAGGAAGATAATGTTGATATATCAGAGGATGATACTTTTGATATATCACAGGCATACATTGTTCATTCACGATAGGAATGAATTTTGGCAACCAGAGGACACCTAAAGCATGAGTGTTGATGTATCTGGAGGCGACACAACTTTAGCAATAATGACATGTCGTCAGGGTTGTCCCCCTAGCAATAATGACATGTCGTCAGGGTTGTCCCCCTAGCAATAATGACATGTCGTCAGGGTTGTCCCCCTAGCAATAATGACATGTCGTCAGGGTTGTCTCCCTAGCAATAATGAAATGTCGTCAGGGTTGTCCCCCTAGCAATAATGACAGGTCGCCAGTGTTACAGTAGCCTCTCTAGTAATACCGACATCTCGTCCAAGTGGTCTCTCTAGCAGTACCGACATCTCGTCAGAGTAGTCTCGCTAGCAGTACCGACATCGCGTCAGAGTAGTCTCTCTAGCAGTACCGACGTCTCGTCAGAGTAGTCTCTCTAGCAATACCGACATCGCGTCAAAGTAGTCTCTCTAGCAATACCGACATCTTGTCAGAGTGGTCTCTCTAGAAATACCTACATCTTGTCAGAGTGGTCTCTCTAGCAGTACCGACATCGTGTCAGAGTAGTCTCTCTAGCAGTACCGACATCGTGTCAGAGTAGTCTCTCTAGCAATACCGACATCTCGTCAGAGTAGTCTCTCTAGCAATACCGACATCTTGTCAGAGTGGTCTCTCTAGTAATACCGACATCTCGTCAGAGTAGTCTCTCTAGCAGTACCAACATCTCGTAGAGTAGTCTCTCTAGCAGTACCGACATCTTGTCAGAGTGATCTCTCTAGCAGTACCGACATCTCGTAGAGTAGTCTCTCTAGCAATACCGACATCGTGTCAGAGTAGTCTCTCTAGCAGTACCGACATCTTGTCAGAGTAGTCTCTCTAGCAGTACCGACATCGTGTCAGAGTAGTCGCTCTAGCAATACCGACATCTCGTCAGAGTAGTCTCTCTAGCAATACCGACATCTTGTCAGAGTGGTCTCTCTAGTAATACCTACATCTCGTAGAGTAGTCTCTCTAGCAGTACCGACATCGTGTCAGAGTAGTCTCTCTAGCAATACCGACATCTTGTCAGAGTAGTCTCTCTAGCAATACCGACATCTCGTCCAAGTGGTCTCTCTAGTAATACTGACATCTTGTCAGAGTAGTCTCTATAGCAATACCGACATCTCGTCCAAGTGGTCTCGTTAGCAATACCGACATCTCGTCAGAGTAGTCTCTCTAGCAATACCGACATCACATCCAAGCGGTCTCTCTAGTAATACCGACATCTTGTAAGAGTAGTCTCTATAGCAATACCGACATCTCGTCCAAGTGGTCTCTTTAGCAATACCGACATCTCGTCAGAGTAGTCTCTCTAGCAATACCGACATCTCGTCAGAGTAGTCTCTAGCAATACCGAAATCTCGTCAGAGTAGTCTCTAGCAATACCGACATCTCGTCAGAGTAGTCTCTCTAGCAATACCGACATCTTGTCAGAGTAGTCTCTCTAGCAATACCGACATCTCGTCAGAGTGATCTCTCTAGCAATACCGACATCTCGTCAGAGTAGTCTCTCTAGCAATACCGACATCTTGTCAGAGTGATCTCTCTAGCAATACCGACATCTTGTCAGAGTGATCTCTCTAGCAATACCGACATCTCGTCAGAGTGATCTCTCTAGCAATACCGACATCTCGTCAGAGTGATCTCTCTAGCAATACCGACATCTCGTCAGAGTGATCTCTCTAGCAATACCGACATCTCGTCAGAGTGATCTCTCTAGCAATACCGACATCTCGTCAGAGTGATCTCTCTAGCAATACCGACATCTCGTCAGAGTGATCTCTCTAGCAATACCGACATCTCGTCAGAGTGATCTCTCTAGCAATACCGACATCTCGTCAGAGTGATCTCTCTAGCAATACCGACATCTCGTCCAAGTGGTCTCTCTAGTAATACCGACATCTCGTCCAAGTAGTCTCTCTAGCAATACCGAAATCTCGTCAGAGTAGTCTCTATAGCAATACCGACATCTCGTCCAAGTGGTCTCTTTAGCAATACCGACATCTCGTCAGAGTAGTCTCTCTAGCAATACCGACATCACATCCAAGCGGTCTCTCTAGCAGTACCGACATCTCGTCCAAGTAGTCTCTCTAGCAATACCGAAATCTCGTCAGAGTAGTCTCTAGCAATACCGACATCTCGTCAGAGTAGTCTCTCTAGCAATACCGACATCTTGTCAGAGTAGTCTCTCTAGCAATACCGACATCTCGTCAGAGTAGTCTCTCTAGCAATACCGACATCTTGTCAGAGTAGTCTCTCTAGCAATACCGACATCTCGTCAGAGTAGTCTCTCTAGCAATACCGACATCTCGTCAGAGTAGTCTCTCTAGCAATACCGACATCTCGTCAGAGTAGTCTCTCTAGCAATACCGACATCTCGTCAGAGTAGTCTCTCTAGCAATACCGACATCTCGTCAGAGTAGTCTCTCTAGCAATACCGACATCTTGTCAGAGTAGTCTCTCTATCAATACCGACATCTTGTCAGAGTAGTCTCTCTAGCAATACCGACATCTCGTCCAAGTGGTCTCTTTAGCAATACCGACACCTTGTCAGAGTAGTCTCTCTAGCAATACCGACATTTCGTCCAAGTGGTCTCTCTAGTAATACCGACATCTTGTCAGAGTAGTCTCTATAGCAATACCGACATCTCGTCCAAGTGGTCTCTTTAGCAATAACGACATCTCGTCAGAGTAGTCTCTCTAGCAATACCGACATCACATCCAAGCGGTCTCTCTAGCAGTACCGACATCTAGTCAGAGTAGTCTCTCTAGCAGTACCGACATCTCGTCAGAGTGGTCTCTCTAGCAGTACCGACATCTTGTCAGATTAGTCTCTCTAGCAATACCGACATCTCGTCAGAGTAGTCTCTCTAGCAATACCGACATCTTGTCAGAGTGATCTCTCTAGCAATACCGACATCTTGTCAGAGTGATCTCTCTAGCAATACCGACATCTTGTCAGAGTGATCTCTCTAGCAATACCGACATCTTGTCAGAGTGATCTCTCTAGCAATACCGACATCTTGTCAGAGTGATCTCTCTAGCAATACCGACATCTTGTCAGAGTAGTCTCTCTAGCAATACCGACATCTTGTCAGAGTAGTCTCTCTAGCAATACCGACATCTCGCCAGAGTGATCTCTCTAGCAATACCGACATCTTGTCAGAGTTGTCTCTCTAGCAATCCCGACATCTCGTCACAGTGGTCACTCTAGCAATACCCACATGTAGTCACAGTGGTCTCACACACCCTGCCATTGTCAGTCTTCTGTTGGTGATCCATGCACGACAGTAACAATTATTTCAATGTCATCACAGGCAGATCGTTTCGTACAAGTCAATCGCTGTAACACGGACAGCACAACAGAATGATGCCAGAAAGTAAAGAAACAAATCTTAACTCTTGACGCTCTTTTGTCAAGCGGTTTTAATGAATTGAATTAACAAAGAATTAGAATAATTGCTGGACATAAAAAGTTGTCATGCAAACAATGACAGCAGAAAATTAATGTTAACAAATAGTGCCAGCAGAAAACTAATGGTAACAAATAGTGACTGAAAAAAACTAATGCTAACAAATAGTGACTGAAGAAAACTAATGCTAACAAATAGTGACTGAAGAAAACTAATGCTAACAAATAGTGACAGCAGAAAAACTAATGTTAACAAATAGTGACAGCAGTAAACTAATGCTAACCAATAGTGACAGCAGTAAACTAATGCTAACAACTAGTGACAGCAGTAAACTAATGTTAACAAATAATGGCAGCAGTAAACTAATGCTAACAAATAGTGACAGCAGAAAACTAACGTTAACAAATAGTGACAGCAGTAAACTAATGCTAACAAATAGTGGCAGCAGTAAACTAATGCTAACAAATAGTGGCAGCAGTAAACTAATGCTAACAAATAGTGCCAGCAGAAAACTAACGTTAACAAATAGTGACAGCAGAAAACTAACGTTAACAAATTTTAACAGAAGGAAACAAATGTTAACAAACAGTAACAGAAGGAAACAAATGTTAACAAATGGTGACAACAGAAACTAATGTTAACAAACAGTGACAGGAGAAAGCTAATGTTAACAAAGAGTGACACCAGAAAACTAAACAAATAGCAGGTTATAAAGTTAGAGTTGTGTTTTAGGGAGAAGTGAATCATGTAATTTAACATTACTTTGGAGCCAGAAGAATAACAATTTGGAAATAGAAAAACAATGAAGCAAGCAATGTACACATGTACAGAGAAATACACATTTATTCATAATGATCATGTGCCATGAACCGTTGGCGTAGGCGATCATGTCCTCCCACAATTTTCTATCCACAGTATATAGTATCATTTCTGTTTTTGACTGTTTTCAGTGCCATGACACCAACGCAGGGAGGTCAAAAAGTAATGCACACCAATTTTTTTCTCGGAAACTATTCGGGCAAAATGTGTGAAATTTTCACAGATTGTAGCTGAACATCCCCTTGACACTACCTATTTGTCAACATAATCTCCGTCCAAGCGTATTGCCTTACGCCAACGCGAAACTAGGTCATGAATGCCTCGTTTGTACCAAGTTTTGTCCTGCTCGCGTAGCCATTTTTTAACTGCACGGATCACACCCTCATTATTGTCAAAGTGTGTCCCACGCAGGAATTTTTTGAGTGGTCCAAACAGATGGAAATCTGAGGGAGCCAGATCAGGGCTGTAAGGAGGATGGGGCAGTACAGTCCAACCAAATTTGTTGATTGCTTCCCGTGTTACCAGACTTGTGTGAGGGCGTGCATTGTCATGTTGAAGCAACAAATCTGCAGATGGCTTATTAGGCCGAACTCTGTGGAACCGATTTTTGAGTTTTGTCAGTGTATTGATGTAAGCTGTCGAGTTGATTGTCTCACCTCTTGTCATTACATCAACAAGAATCACACCATCAATGTCCCAGAAGACAGTGATCATCACCCTTCCGGCTGATGGAGATGTTTTGAATTTTTGTTCTTTTTGGTGACTGCGGATGATGCCATTCCATTGACTGCATTTTTGTTTCAGGCTCATAATAATGTGCCCACGTTTCGTCACCGGTAACAATTTTTGACAAAAACATTTCTCCTTCAACACCGAAACGCTCCAACAATTCAGAACAGAATGTTTTCCTTTGAACTCTGTGATCATTTGTTAAGCACCGAGGAACCCATCGAGCGCAAATCTTTGAATATCCGAGAGTTTTAAAAATTGCGATTGCACTTCCCTTGCTGACTGTAAGCTGCAATGCCAATTGCTGACTAGTGATACGCCTATCCTTACGAATAATGGCATCAGCCCGGTTTAACATGTCTGTGCTGGTAGCCGAGGCAACACGTCCAGAACGCGGTAAATCATGCAGCTCCACTCGTACACTTTCTGCAGCTTTAATTCTCTGAACCCAGCGACTAACTGTGCTCCTATCGACTGCAGAACATTTGTACACTGCACACAGTCGTTTATGAATGTTTGCCACAGTTTCTTTTCCGCAACCAGAAATTCTATGACAATTCGCTGTTTGTAACGGACATTGTTGACAAGCTCCATTTTAACGGTTCATAGATTGCGTAATATTTATCAAAATGCTGTGCAATTTGGTACACATAATTGGAACATGTCATATTCCAAGTGGGCAAAATTTCAAATTCTTATCTTTATTATTAGCCGAGAAAAAAATTGGTGTGCATTACTTTTTGACCTCCCTTTAGTAGTATCTTTTCTCTTTGTCATCCACGGTCTCTCTTCCCCTGTATTTTGCCAGTTGTAACGAATTATTCTAACTTTCCTCCTCTCATGAAGTATCCGAAAAATGTTCTTCCTCATTCCTTCCTCATTTGCCAATGTCGAGGGGAGATATCATTTGCGGTCTTGTACTCCATGGCCTCTGCTGTTGTTTTATTTCATATTGTTCCTAATATTCGATCAATCTTTTTCGTAGTCGGCTCTTGGGTCTGGTGCTCTCGCAACATTTATTGAAGGCTCGTTGTGTTGCAATTTCATCTTTCTGCCTTATCATGTCGTCGAGCGTTATTATCTGTTGTTTCTTTATGTATTCTATTGCGGGAATAATTCCTAGCTATTTTCGGAGACTTTTATTTCTGGTCTTATCTCTCATGATGTTTCCTGTCATTCGCCTGAGACATTTCATTTCGGTAGTAGTTATTTTTCTTATTGTTCTTGCATCTAGGGTCCAGGACTGGCATTGGTAGCACAACGTTGGAATGAAGACTATGTTTAGAGTGCCCTCTTGTTGCCTCTAGAGTTATTTCCTTATTGGATAATAGTTGGGATAGCTCTCCAATGATTGGACAAGCATTTGTTGAATCTTGCGTTTATTCCGTCTCTCAACATTTTGTAACCTGTGTCCCCGCACCCCACTAATTAAGGTGACCATATTTTTGAAACCCTAATCCGGAACGGATTAATTTGACTTAAATTTTCCATCAATCAAATGAAATTTCTTACGTCTTTTTCAAGTGAATTATATATATATATATATATATATATATATATATATATATATATATATATATATATATATATATATACACACCTAACAATATAGGCTTACAAAACGTTATCATGAGATTTAAAAAAAAAATTCTTTCATCTTTATGAAAACATTTCCTTTCCTTTAAAAAAATAGAAAACAAAAATTAGAATCTGTGTTGTCTGCACATAATGCAACTACTTTCCTTTCTAAGCCTTTTCCCGTTAGACAGTCATTAATAAAACTACTAACAATATCAGATGGTTCTGCTGTCAATGACTTCAATTCTAATATTTTAACTTTCAGTCCCTTATTGTGATCAAAGTATATGACAAGCAAAGGAAAAATCTTGATTTCCTTGTGGTTGGAGGCATCTGTCAGTATGGAAATAAATGTTGAGTTTTCTAGGTCACATCTCAACTCGTTTTGAACATGGGGTGTGAACACATTTCGAATAATAGCTTCTGTTTTCGTACGTGCACAAGCAAATTTTGGTTCTAAAGTAACCTGAATTAATTTTGATGTGCAGTCCATAGATCTAAATGTATGATTGTGTATCACTGTATGATTGTGTATCACTGTATGATTGTGTATCACTGTATGATTGTGTATCACTGTATGATTGTATATCACTGTATGATAGGCAAATGCACCTTCTGTGGCAGCTAATTGTTCTTCTTTGACACCAATCTGTTCAGCTCGAAAAAAGTGTTGTTCAAGACGAGCTTGATGCAGCTGTAGCGACGGCTCTCTCCCACTATTTATGTAACTCTTAATATCACCACGTCCACTAAAGTTAATCGAAAACCCAGAGGAACAAATATTGCATCTTACAGCGAAGCCTGATGTAGACTTTTATAGAAAGGGGCATTCCTTTTGTCAATCTTGATTGAAACTGCATTTATGTTTTGATGCCATTTGTTGTGCTATAGTTTAACTAACTATAGTTTAAATAATAATTTTCTATGACTATACCATATGCATAGCATAAGTTCTTAAACATTAGAATGTCAAGTAACTGAATAATAGCACAATGTAAATAAAATCTAATGAATGCAATAACATCTGTCACTAACAACACAATAAAAAGAATTTGTTCGTCGGTAACCGAAAATAAGACAATGAATATACAAAAATAGGAAATGTATTGGCCGTTAAGATGCTACTTGTTGAGTTTCAATTTCAGTATACACAATTTATAACTTGGAGCGCATATTACTGTTACTGTTTCTCCAAATGAACAGCCAGTTCAACTTTTTAAATATTTTCTACACAACAACGGAATAATGTATATTTTTAAGTCGAATAGACGTTTATCATATTGGCAAAATTGGTAAACGTTTGTGTCCCTAATGTATTTTAACAAATCCGGGACAAAAGCTAAAAAAATCGGCCAAAATCGGGACAGATTCGGGTCAGTAGCAAATCCGGGACAAAGGTTGAAAAAACAGTAAAAAAATCGGGACTGTCCCGGAAAAATCGTGACGTCTGGTCACCTTACCCTAGTATATCTTGTGGCTCCCCGAGGATTCATCAGTTGAGAACCTCTGTTATACATCATTTAACAGCGACATCATTACAAGGCAACTGATGTTTTTTTAGACTTTTGGAATGAAACAAAAAATGAAAGCATAAAATAGAAAAGTTAAGAAAAGTGTGTTGTTGTAATGATGTTGTCTAACAAGAAAAGCTTGGAATAAAATAATTGTGAAACAACATAATAAATAAAACGAAATCAACATAATTAAAGTTTATCATAAAAAAAAATATTTGAACATTGCTAACGTATTTTGTGTGTAAATAAACTTGGGAGCATGTTAAAGAGATGAAACTGCCGTGATGAAAGAGAAGTGGAAAGGGAAAACAAAAATAATAGCAAGATATCTACTTGTGTTTAAATATCAGCTATTCTCACAACATGTATTTCAATAAACGCTATTCTCACACTTGGTATTTAAATATGAGCTATTCTCCCAACATGTATTTCAATATCAGCTATTTTCTCCTGCATGCATCAATATGTAATTTGGCCTCTTTCAGAACGTTTTCTTTACTCTTCTTAGCTGTCCATGGTATTCTCAATATTTTTCTGTAAAAAACCACATTTCTACAGACTCCAGTAATTTTCTTGTCTGTTGTCCTATTGTCCATGATTCACATCGATATGTTAAGACTGGCTCTACATAACATTTAAGAAATCTTTTTCTTGTTTCTATTGTCAAAAATGGATTGCACAGTATCTTCCTCATTTGTTTAAAACCTGCTTTTGCCTGAGCTATTCTGCATCTCACCTATGAGATACATCTACCACCTGAGGTTAACAATGTTCCCAGATATGTAAATTCATTGACCTGTTTTAATATTGCTCTACTTGTTTATTTAAACGTTTAAATATAGGTCAACACAACCAGAAATAGTTACAGTTTCCCTAAAATTTGGGCAGGAATAGAAATTTAAAATGACAACCAGAACACCTTTCTCCAGTTTCTGTCTTTCCGCTTGATCGTCTCCATCATTCTGTCTTTGAAATGAATAAAATAAAGATTGTGAACATCATTGTGGCATTTTCAATTTATTCTTAAAGAAAATCTGGTTAAAGATCTCTCTGTACTTGGAGCTCATGCTGTAGTACATGAAGATGTTACCACTGGAGTTAATGGCGTTAAATGTAAATCCAAACGACCAAACAGCGAAGAACAAATTCTGATAGACGCCAAAAACTCCGAACTTCGGCTGAAAGAATGATACAAGAGATAAAATAATACCAGGAGAGTTGGTGATGATGAGGAGACTGGAGATCATAGCCACCATTCTGGTGGCTTTCTTCTCCTTGGTGGACATGTCTTCAGACTGAGGTTTACTTTGTGTGGCCTGGCGGCGCCAATGTGACGCCCCTTTTAACTTGATCACCAAAACAAAAGTCAGGACAGTGACGCACACAAAAGATGTTAGGACAAGCACAGCGTGCAGGAGGAAGACCACACCCTCAGCTTTCTCATTGTCACTTGACATGATGACACCTATGAGGGTAACATTCCTGTCAGGATAGAACTTCCATCCGATGTAAGACGTGGTGTATTCAGGAACCAGAACCAGTAAATTAATGACGTAAATGACAACCAATGTGATCGTAGTTCTCTTAGGGGTGATGATGTTCCTGACTGCCAGTGGGGCTGTTATACACAGGCACCTCTCTGCTGTGACGTAGGTGGTTATCCAGCTGGTTATGCGGCTAAATGTAAAGTGGAGCCATCCTCCTGTGAGGGGTCGAATTTCCAGGGGAACAAAAGAGATTTGTGCGCTGAGCAACAGAGGGTTCATGCAGATCCCGAACCACTGGAGAGTTATGAGACAGATCATGTCAGAAATGGCTAGAGACATGAAACTGATGGTCATTGTGTTCTTAAATCCTTGTCTACAGAACACGACCATGTTGATGGCGTTGGTCCCTATACCAAACAAACCGATCAAAGAACTTATAAACACATAGTTGACCACTTCAAACATCTGCCTGGTACTGAAGCTCACGAGGTCTCCACCATCACCACCGACTGCCACATTAATGAGGTCGATCTGTAACAGTGGCTCGATGGTGACTGAAGACATCGGTATAATTCCACTGTACGTAACCTGATCAGTATTTGTTTCTAATGTTCTTTTTTTTTTTACCGAGTCGTGTCTGTGTATGGCATACCTAAGGCAATATTTACGGATCTTCGTGAAATGTGTAATAAAGAACAAACAATGATTAAAGAGATTAATAACAAACTTTATACTGAACCGGATTGTAAATATATATAAATATGAAAATGATAAAGTTCCTGTTTTTTAAAAGCCAAAATCATAATTATTGATGATGAACTTATTCGGTGCAGTATGACCGAATTATCAGCTTCAGTTCTTCTACTAGTCTTGGATGCGTCAGTTCTTCTAGTCTTGGATGCGTCAGTTCTTCTTCTAGTCTTGGATGCGTCAGTTCTTCTTCTAGTCTTTGATGCGTCAGTTCTTCTTCTAGTCTTTGATGCGTCAGTTCTTCTTCTAGTCTTGGGTGCGTCAGTTCTTCTTCTAGTCTTTGATGCGTCAGTTCTTCTTCTAGTCTTTGATGCGTCAGTTCTTCCTCTAGTCTTGGATGCGTCAGTTCTTCTTCTAGTCTTGGATGCGTTAGTTCTTCTTCTAGTCTTGCATGCGTCAGTTCCTCTAGTCTTGGATGCGTTAGTTCTTCTTCTAGTCTTGCATGCGTCAGTTCCTCTAGTCTTGGATGCGGTAGTTCTTCTTCTAGTCTTGCATGCGTCAGTTCTTCTTCTAGTCTTGGATGCGTCAGTTCTTCTAGTCTTGCATGCGTCAGTTCCTCTAGTCTTGGATGCGTTAGTTCTTCTTCTAGTCTTGCATGCGTCAGTTCTTCTTCTAGTCTTGGATGCGTCAGTTCCTCTAGTCTTGGATGCGTCAGTTCTTCTTCTAGTCTTGCATGCGTCAGTTCCTCTAGTCTTGGATGCGTTAGTTCTTCTTCTAGTCTTGCATGCGTCAGTTTTTCTTCTAGTCTTGGATGCGTCAGTTCTTCTAGTCTTGCATGCGTCAGTTCCTCTAGTCTTGGATGCGTTAGTTCTTCTTCTAGTCTTGCATGCGTCAGTTCCTCTAGTCTTGGATGCGTTAGTTCTTCTTCTAGTCTTGCATGCGTCAGTTCTTCTTCTAGTCTTGGATGCGTCAGTTCCTCTAGTCTTGGATGCGTCAGTTCTTCTTCTAGTCTTGCATGCGTCAGTTCCTCTAGTCTTGGATGCGTCAGTTCTTCTTCTAGTCTTGCATGCGTCAGTTCCTCTAGTCTTGGATGCGTCAGTTCTTCTTCTAGTCTTGCATGCGTCAGTTCCTCTAGTCTTGGATGCGTCAGTTCTTCTTCTAGTCTTGGATGCGTCAGTTCCTCTAGTCTTGCATGCGTCAGTTCTTCTTCTAGTCTTGGATGCGTCAGTTCTTCTTCTAGTCTTGGATGCGTCAGTTCTTCTAGTCTTTGATGCGTCAGTTCTTCTTCTAGTCTTGGAAGCGTCAGTTCTTCTAGTCTTTGATGCGTCAGTTCTTCTTCTAGTCTTGGATGCGTCAGTTCTTCTTCTAGTCTTTGATGCGTCAGTTCTTCTTCTAGTCTTGGAAGCGTCAGTTCTTCTAGTCTTTGATGCGTCAGTTCTTCTTCTAGTCTTGGATGCGTCAGTTCTTCTTCTAGTCTTTGATGCGTCAGTTCTTCTTCTAGTCTTGGAAGCGTCAGTTCTTCTAGTCTTTGATGCGTCAGTTCTTCTTCTAGTCTTTGATGCGTCAGTTCTTCTTCTAGTCTTTGATGCGTCAGTTCTTCTTCTAGTCTTGGATGCGTCAGTTCTTCTTCTAGTCTTGGATGCGTCAGTTCTTCTAGTCTTTGATGCGTCAGTTCTTCTTCTAGTCTTTGATGCGTCAGTTCTTCTTCTAGTCTTTGATGCGTCAGTTCTTCTTCTAGTCTTTGATGCGTCAGTTCTTCTTCTAGTCTTGGATGCGTCAGTTCTTCTAGTCTTTGATGCGTCAGTTCTTCTTCTAGTCTTGGATGCGTCAGTTCTTCTTCTAGTCTTGGATGCGTCAGTTCTTCTTCTAGTCTTGGATGCGTCAGTTCTTCTAGTCTTGGATGCGTCAGTTCTTCTTCTAGTCTTGCATGCGTCAGTTCTTCTTCTAGTCTTGGATGCGTCAGTTCCTCTAGTCTTGCATGCGTCAGTTCTTCTTCTAGTCTTGCATGCGTCAGTTCTTCTTCTAGTCTTAGATGCGTCAGTTCCTCTAGTCTTGCATGCGTCAGTTCTTCTTCTAGTCTTGGATGCGTCAGTTCTTCTTCTAGTCTTGGATGCGTCAGTTCTTCTTCTAGTCTTGGATGCGTCAGTTCTTCTTCTAGTCTTGGATGCGTCAGTTCTTCTTCTAGTCTTGGATGCGTCAGTTCTTCTTCTAGTCTTGGATGCGTCAGTTCTTCTTCTAGTCTTGGATGCGTCAGTTCTTCTTCTAGTCTTTGATGCGTCAGTTCTTCTAGTCTTGGATGCGTCAGTTCTTCTTCTAGTCTTGGATGCGTCAGTTCTTCTTCTAGTCTTGGATGCGTCAGTTCTTCTTCTAGTCTTGGATGCGTCAGTTCTTCTAGTCTTTGATGCGTCAGTTCTTCTTCTAGTCTTGGATGCGTCAGTTCTTCTTCTAGTCTTGGATGCGTCAGTTCTTCTAGTCTTTGATGCGTCAGTTCTTCTTCTAGTCTTGGATGCGTCAGTTCTTCTTCTAGTCTTGGATGCGTCAGTTCTTCTTCTAGTCTTGGATGCGTCAGTTCTTCTAGTCTTTGATGCATCAGTTCTTCTTCTAGTCTTGGATGCGTCAGTTCTTCTTCTAGTCTTGGATGCGTCAGTTCTTCTTCTAGTCTTGGATGCGTCAGTTCTTCTAGTCTTTGATGCGTCAGTTCTTCTTCTAGTCTTGGATGCGTCAGTTCTTCTTCTAGTCTTGGATGCGTCAGTTCTTCTAGTCTTTGATGCATCAGTTCTTCTTCTAGTCTTGGATGCGTCAGTTCTTCTTCTAGTCTTGGATGCGTCAGTTCTTCTTCTAGTCTTGGATGCGTCAGTTCTTCTTCTAGTCTTTGATGCGTCAGTTCTTCTTCTAGTCTTGGATGCGTCAGTTCTTCTTCTAGTCTTGGATGCGTCAGTTCTTCTTCTAGTCTTGGATGCGTCAGTTCTTCTAGTCTTGGATGCGTCAGTTCTTCTAGTCTTTGATGCGTCAGTTCTTCTTCTAGTCTTGGATGCGTCAGTTCTTCTTCTAGTCTTTGATGCGTCAGTTCTTCTAGTCTTGGATGCGTCAGTTCCTCTAGTCTTGGGTGCGTCAGTTCTTCTTCTAGTCTTGGATGCGTCAGTTCTTCTTCTAGTCTTGGATGCGTCAGTTCTTCTTCTAGTCTTGGATGCGTCAGTTCCTCTAGTCTTGGATGCGTTAGTTCTTCTTCTAGTCTTGCATGCGTCAGTTCCTCTAGTCTTGGATGCGTCAGTTCTTCTTCTAGTCTTGGATGCGCCAGTTCACGATGACTGTGTATGCTGATGGCAGATCTACACACCCAACGGTCCATCAATGTTGTTGCCCAGCAATTAAACAAGATCAATAAACGAAGTCGGTAACCTTCAGCCTGTGGTGACCTTCACGTCATATTTGCTGACTAGGTAAGGTAGGAGACAAATCAAGAGGCCAGCAGGTGGGAGCAGAAGATAAGTTTGTCTGCTTTTAGCTCTTAGAAATGTGGTTTTCTCACATCGCCATGTTGGATTGTTTGTTCTTTATACTGTAACCTCAATATTATTTTGCATTTTGGGGAAAAAGAACACAAAGGAAGACAATTTTATCATCATCATCATGTGCCATACCGGTTGGCGTAGGTGATCATGTCCCTCCACAAGCTTCTATCTACAGTGCATCGTATCAGTTCTGTTGTTGACTGTTTTCCATGCCATGACACCAAGCTATCCAGTATTTTCTCTCTTTGTCGTCCGCGATCTCTCTTTCCTTTTATTTTGCCAGTTGTAACCAAGTATTCCAACTTTCCTCTTCTCATGATGTGCCCGAAAAATGTTGATTGCTTCTTTCTGATGTTTTTTAAGAGCTCCCTTTTTGTGCTGGCCTCTTTGAGAACTTCCTCATTGGTCTTTTTATGTGTCCAGGGAACTTGTAACATTCTTCTGAGAAATCCCATCTCTGTGGCCTCTAATCGTCTTTTCATTTGTTTGTCCACTGTCCGATTCCATAGGTCAGAATTGATTCTATATAGCACCGATGAACTCTCTTTCTCATTTTTATTGACATAGATTTGTTGCATAAGATATTTTTAACCTTCTGAAATGCTATTTTTGCCTGAGCTATTCTGCTTTTTATTTCTGTGGTGCAGCTCCCATCTGATGTTATTATTGTGCCCAAGTAGACAATTTAATAGTCTACAAAATTAATTATTTTTAACGTGAACTACATGCACACCTGTGAACTACATGCACACATGTGAACTACATGCACACCTGTGAACTACATGCACACCTGTGAACTACATGCACACCTGTGAACTACATGCCCACCTGTGAACGAACCACAAGCAACGATCTGAGAGAGGACAAAGTTATCTTCGATTTATCAATGTTCACCTGCAGCAGAGCTACCTCGCGCAGTTAATCGCTACTTAGCTACCTCGAAGTTAGTAACAAATGTCTGATACATTAGAAACAGAGAGGAAACTGTCTCGTGGCTGACAGTGATTTGGGGCCTAGGTAGACTAACAGGTTCCTGATCTGTCGGCGCGATCTCGTTTTGTATCGTGCTACTTTATGTCAAACCAATAACATTACATGCAGAACAAGTAGTAGTAGTAGTAGTAGTAGTAGTAGTAGTTGTAGTAGTAGTAGCCTCTGTCAGTTATAAAATACTATAGATTTTCCACTCCCCCATAAAATATTCTTATTTTATTATTTATTTTCGCCGTCTATTCTCTTTGTATCGAAAGCCATAATCGCGTTTAAAATAAGAGGCAGCTGTGCATGACATTTTATTGCAACTCTAGGGTTATAACAGGCTTGAATTAAAATGTTAATAAATTGATCTTGAGAAGGTCATGTGGCTAGATAATACCGTTTTGTGGAATAAATGTATTTTTCTCGCATGTTTTTTTACCTTACAAGGGATATAACCATTATTATTGTTGCTGGTTTCACTTCTCCTCAATCGGCGACATCGTTGACTGTGATTGACCATACACGTTGTCACGCTTAAATTAGATATCGTCACGACATTAATGAAGGGATACAAGCAGCGAATTATTGATTGACAGCCATCTTGGTTTGTGCCAGGTTGTCACGGTAATTATACCCTGATCACTGTGTTATCTCCCTTCTAACCATCAATTCGAGACTGGCATTACCAATTACCGGGCAGACAACCGATGTGGTTCAAACAGTGTCATCGTCTCGGGTTACTTCCCATCATGTCGTGTGATCAACGTGATATCGTTACAAGTACTTCCATATCAGCAGTAGCTGCACTGTCACGGACAAAGCTGACTAATTCATCTCTCCACGCGGAATAGCCGCATTTGTTGCTTCAGATCAAAGGAGATATGAATAGAAGCGATTTAAGTAGTCTAAAAAATCTGATCTGTAGCCTTTGATGACCTCACTAGAATAAAGACCCGGCATATGGTTCCCCTTCCATATTGTAGCTTCCTGCTTGACGACGAGTGGATCACGTAGAGGGCGTCCATTCATGGAGTTTCTTGTCTCCATTTAAATGGCAGTGGCAATGACAAAAAAGAAGCAGCGAGGGCTTTGTCCTCAGTCATTCAGGACTGACGATTGCGACCCTACCTTATATCCTGAGGTAACAATCGTGGTGAGATATAATCCTGCAATGAACATTACGATAACACTGGGTTGCCAAATGTGGTGAGATATAATCCTGCAATGAACATTACGATAACACTGGGTTGCCAAATGTGGTGAGATATAATCCTGCAATGAACATTACGATAACACTGGGTTGCCAAATGTGGTGAGATATAATCCTGCAATGAACATTACGATAACACTGGGTTGCCAAATGTGGTGAGATATAATCCTGCAATGAACATTACGATAACACTGGGTTGCCAAATGTGGTGAGATATAATCCTGCAATGAACATTACGATAACACTGGGTTGCCAAATGTAGTGAGATATAATCCTGCAATGAACATTACGATAACACTGGGTTGCCAAATGTAGTGAGATATAATCCTGGGATGAACATTATAGCAATCATACGATATTATGAAGTAAGACAGTGATAAAACATGCTAGACAATTGTATAGCCTGGTAGGAAGATCAACAGTAGAACTATCAGTGACAGATCAATTGGATAAAAATGATCACTCAGACCTGCAGTATTAGATGCGATGATGGTTAAGGCAATACAGTTCATCATACAGGCATTAAACTATCATGCCGTGGGTACAGAAAAGACGTTGAGTGTTGGACTCATCGAGTGTCCCACAATGGCAGGCAGAATAAGATTTGTCGAGCACGTGCCTACATTCGAATCAGACATTTAATCATCCGCTATACCGTGAATTTATTGGTGCAAAAGGTAGCAGGTTACAAAGAGGAAAATCATGGATGGAGCAGGCTATAGATATTGTCCATCATGTGTGTTCAATCAAGGATATAGTACCAGGGAAAGAATGTGTATGTGTGACGTCAGAGTGCAGTACGTCCTTTCACATCCTCATCGCGCTAGATAGAGAATGTAGGCAACAAAACCCATTGGTCTTTACGACAAAAGTGCAGGCTTTAATTTTCGAGAACTTTTCTGATACGAAAGCAATTATTGACACAGATGAGTCTGTTATTCGGCATGTACAGAGCTCGTGGGCTTTCACGGCTTATGTTGGTGGCAGACTGGGAAAGAAGACAGGGGTGCTTTCGCATTGACTACAAGTAGTTTGACTATGGGAATTATAGCGGTTACTAAAACATTAGAATGCTTTGAGACACAACCTTATACACATGTGTGTCTCCTAAGTGACTCGATGAGTATGCTTAAAAAGATCGCAACTGGGTGCTCTCCACGGAAGTGGTTAGATTCTCTGGGGAGGTCTATTCTAACACGCGTCTGCTTCATTATCGTGCCAGGACACGCATGTGTAAGAGGTAATGAACATGATGAATGAATTGACAGTTTGGCTGATGTTGAGTACGGAAGGATAATGGACCGCTTTGATATTTTGAATGCCCTCAAGGAGGTTGGCCGAAAGAAACGGCTCAAAAATAACTCTGAATCTGTAGCTCTGAACAGACTTCATGAAATTAATGTCAAGGTGGGGCATGCGCTAAACAGGAATCCAAAGAAGACTTGTCAACCAACACAACATCGGTGACGTCAGTCGCTACACGTTGATGGATATTCTTCGGTGGAGATCTGAGCACTTATGGACTTGTTCGATGTGCAATGAGGATAACCTGTCGACTAAACTAAACTAAACTAAACTAAACTAAACTAAACTAAACTAAACTAAACTAAACTAAACTAAACTAAACTATACTAAACTAAACTAAACTAAACTAAACTATACGGCCTTTGGCGTCTTGACAGACGGTTGGTAGCAAGGAATCATGATAAGTCAGTAGTTCGGTAAAGCATTGCTGTCTCATACTGGGTGATGCTTTACTGAACAGCTTCTTCCTGGCTGAATTTGCCAATCCTGGACAGACGGATCCATCCACAGAACTAGCAAGGTGTACCCGCGGTACCTGGCCTTGTCTCTTTTCTCTTGCGCCTTTTGTCTTCTGAATTTGAAATCAGCACTGTATCGAAAGTTGCTGTGCCATTTTTCACTTTTGCTCTCCATATGCAACGATCTGCAGCCACATTTTCCCAGTTTCTTTCACTGATAGAGAATTCCCTCAAGGAAGCCCTGCAAACATCCTTATATCTCAGCACTGGTCTGCCCTTTGGTCATTCCTTAAGTTCGCCATACAATATTTGTTTGTGAATATGATTGTTTGCCATTCTTCTTACATGGCCCAGCCACCTTAGTCTACGACTCCTAAGTGTTGCCATGATGGATGGGAGTTTGGCTCGTTGTTAGACATTAGAGTTGGTCACTTTATCCTGCCATTTGATTTCATAATAAGCACACAACTCTGGTAAATTTGAATCTTAGTCCTGAGTGCTAAATTGGTGTTGGCCCATGCTCTATCTTTAAGTTTACCAAATGTAGAAGCTGCCCTTCCGATTCAGGAATTTATATCTTCATCAAGGGAGACATTGTTTGTGACCATAGAACCGTGATAGGTGAACTTTCTCACAGGTTCATGGGGTATGTTATTTAATGATATAGCTGCGGGGCTGGCAACACCTTGTTGAAGCACCACAGTCTTCTGGAAACTAAACTAAACTAAACTAAACTAAACTAAACTAAACTAAACTAAACTAAACTAAAATAAACTAAAATAAACTAAATAAACTAAACTAAACTAAAACAACAAATCTAAACTAAACTAAACTAAGCTAAACTAAACTGAACTAAACTAAACTAAACTAAAACAACTAAACTAAACTAAACTAAACTAAACTAAACTCAAATAAACTAAAATAAACTAAACTAAACTAAAACAACAAATCTAAACTAAACTAAACTAAGCTAAACTAAACTGAACTAAACTAAACTAAACTAAACTAAACTAAAACAACTAAACTAAACTAAACTAAAACAACTAAACTAAACTAAACTAAACTAAAACAACTAAACTAAACTAAACTAAACTAAACTAAACTGAACTGAACTAAACCAAACTAAACTAAACTAAACTGTATTAAACGGTACTTTCTTCATGTTTTTGACGTTCAGTCTAGAGTCCAGGTTTGGCATTGGTAGCACAACGGTGGAATGAAGATTGTATTGTAGAGTGTCCGTTTTGCCTCTAGAGTTAGTTTCTTGTCAACAGTGGTGGTAGCTGTCCAATGATTTGACAAGCTGGGTTATCTTGGCTTCCCATTCCTATTCCACCCTGTGTTATCTCTCCTGCTCTATATACCCCATGCCACCCTATCTTATCTTTCTTTTCCTCTTTTTCTCGTTTTCATCCTATCCTATGGGATACCTCATTTCAACGTTCCTCATGAGACCCACTTTCTATATTTTCACAGTTTTGCTCTTTTTGCTTCAATTAAATCCTACCTGCCATATTGTCTATAAATCCTATAACCAGTCTCTATATAAATCCTATAACCAGTCTCTATATAAATCCTATAACCAATCTCTATATAAATCCTATAACCAGTCCCTATATAAATCCTATAACCAGTCTCTATATAAATCCTATAACCAATCCCTATATAAATCCTATAACCAGTCTCTATATAAATCCTACAACTAGTCTCTATATAAATCATATAACCAATCTCTACATAAATCCTATAACCAGTCCCTAGATAAATCATATAACCAGTCTCTATATAAATCATATAACCAATCTCTACATAAATCCTGCCTACCGTCTCTTTCTGCCATTTTTTTAGATTAGTGTTGTGTTTTCTGGCTTGTATTTCTTTGTTACGAACTGAAAGGTCCCCCATTGAGTACAAAGAAAACGGATTATATCTATTATTTATCCCCTGAGCTCTATTTCTTGTTGTTTGATATTATTTCATGTTCAAAATATGAAATATTGGTTATATCTGATGAACGCTTTTGCGAAAAGTCGCAATTTATTTTCTTTCTAATAGTTTGGCTGTTCCATACCGTTCTATGTTAATTTTACATGTGAATAGTTGTTTGTCAATAGACTTCCAAGATTTGTAAACTCCTCCAGTTGTTTTAATTGTCTGAGTATATCGACGATGCACTGTAGATAGAAGATTGTGGAAGGTCATGATCGTCTACGCCAACCGGTATGGCACATGATGATGATGACGTATATCGTTATGTTGATGTTCGGTTTTTGCTTTTGCGTATTCTTGACTTGTTTTGTTGAGATTTATTTTCATGTTATATTTTGTGCCTGTGCTGTTGAGTCTATTTAAATGTTCTTGCTCTTCTATTTTTCCATGTATTAGTGCCTGCGATGAAAGCTATGTACACATTTGGATTGTGTTCTGTCGTCTTTTCTGCAAGCTGTTTAAAGGTATAGAGCGTCAGTAAATCTTTTATTTTTTTTCGGAACCCCATTTGAGAATCACTTAAACTGTTGTTTTATTATTGGTCTCAGTCCTTTGTCCATAATTTTGGCGTATAACTTTCCTACATGGATGAGAAGCAATATACATCTTTATTGATTGAAGTCTCTCTCTTTTCATTTCTCTTTTCATATTGATACGATCATTAGCTGTTGCCAGTCTTCTGAGGCTTTTTGTTTTTGTCATGCTGCATTGAATTTTGTGTGCAGCCATATAACTCCTGTTTCTCCTGTTGCTGCTATTATTTCTACTGGTATATTATGTATCTCCGGTGCTCTATTTCTTGATGCATATTTGATATTATTTTATGAGACAGTATGGTTATGGTTATGGAAGACCCCGGTATCACTGCAAACAAATTAAAATCCATAATTGTTCAACCGTCCGTGCCAGTGGAATAATCCTAATTAATATCTCATATCACAGACAAAAAAAAGGTAGCTGCAGTCCTCATCATAGCCGTCTCAGGACACGCCAAAAGACATAATGCGAAACTGCACAGAAAATGAACACAGCCATCTGTTCCCCGACTAACGATATCACCATTCATCGTAAACAATTGGAGTATCGAAACACGATCAAAACGGATGTAACGCACAGCTCACAGCGTGCACAAAGCACTTAACTCAGGAGACATTGTTGATGCCAAAGTTTGCACGTTGCCAGTTAGGGGGTTTTGATATGTAAATTCAAACACTGTTCCGGGGAAACAGTCAGAGGCCACATCAGAATGGTAGTAGTTACAATAGTAGAGATTATCAGAACCTACAGCAAGGAAGTAGTCAATTCGTTATTTGGTATCCTTAACAAAGGACAATTATCTTGCGTTAGAGTGATGTAGTTCGGTAATAGAATGTATCAGGCTTAGACATAGTTCATGGAGGTTGTTGTTTGTTAACAGGAACAGATTCCACTGTACATTAAAAATACTATCTTTACGACACATAGTACCATTGCTGGTGTATGTCGGGGGGCAACGATAGAACCCGAGGGATAAAGGCCGCTTGGTCAAGCAGTCACCACGACGTGTGAGACTCAGGATTTTATTTCACCCCCGATAGAAAAAATCCTTTCTGTCTACCGCGGGCTTCGAACACCGTACGCCGGCTTTTCAGCCAGCGGAACAGTGGTTTTAGCCGCACGGCCACGCGCACCTCTCCACTGTACATGGGGCTATGAAATCGTCACCAGTAGTCGTCTAGGACTGTAGCCCATGGGTCTTGATTAGGACTCATAGTCTCAATTAAAACAGCATAAGATAGAGATAGACAATATCACTTGATGAAACATGACAAGGCTGTGTTGACCATATGGAGATATGAACATTTCTAACTGCAAACAAACTTGTGTTTCATTTGTACTACCTGAACTTGATCTATCATTGACGTCTGTTGTGTTGTTTGTCACCGTCAGCAGCATCACCCTTCTAACTAACACATCTGATAACCAACACCCAGAGTTACAAGCGCTTCTAGCTCAGGCAAATGCCCCATCACGACGAAACGACAACTTTCTCGGAAATTGTCAAAAAGCATCTCTAATCACAAAACAGCAGCTTAAACATTTGTTATAATCTCTTTGCAGACATGTGTTCGATGTAGTTTACGGTATATAACAGGATGTACCTATTAGGACATTCAAATTCAAATAACTCGAAAAATATCAAGAAAGTTTCATCCAATTATATAATTTATTCATGGGAAACAGTTACTAAAAATAACCATATAAATAAAGAAATATTTTGTTTTGATATTTAATTATTAGTTAACTATGAAGGGATCATTGTATTTGTTTACATATCTGTGTATGCTGTGAAGGGATCATTGTATTTGTTTACATATCTGTGTATGCTGTGAAGGGATCATTGTATTTATTTACATATCTGTGTGTGCTATGTTTATTGTTCCTGCTAAATGCCAAATGAGCCGCAGCGTTGTACGAATTTGTTTTGTCCATTACTGACATAAAGCTGCAAGCATACCATTATTTTTTCTTTCCATAATTCCCTTATAACCAGCTTTACTGCAGCTTCGCGTTTTGATGCATCGCTGTACATGCCTGTGCCTTGACCCAAAATAATGAAACCTTTGGTTTACTCATTCAGTACTGAAATTACACCGGTAGGATCTGAAAACTGTAATGAAGAGCTATGAAGTTGCCTAGTTGAAACCATTTAGACACAAGGCAGGTAAGATGATGCGTTAGTAACCTGATGTAGAGAAAGAGTTATGGTTGAAGACAATCTACTTCGGCGTAATCAAGACTTGAACTTAAGAATAGAATATGAAGGAAGATCTGTTAGATCTGCTGGGTAATAGAATCATTGTAGGGAACAGATCTACTGGTGAACTTCATCGTTTCTTTTCTTTTCTCGCCATCCAATTCTACCTATTCTTCTATAAATCCACATTTCAAAGGCTTCAATTTTCTGTTCTGTTTTCACATCATAGGAAACACACGATTATTTATATTAAAAACTTAAACATATTGTTTTGCTGATTTCTTACCGAGAGGTGTGTAATGAAACTAAAGTCTGTATGTTTCTGTTTCAAGCATCGTCATATTCGTTTTTTTTCAGTTTTTGTCCTATCCCTGGGGTGACAAACGGAGACGTGGAGGAAAATAATAATAAATGAATATACTCTTGGAGGGAAACTTCCGGGGTGATAGGTCAGCGAGTCATTTCAGGGGATGAGATATGTTTACAACACTCGGGGACAAAATCAAAAATAAACAGCAAAAACGGAAAGAAAAAACAACAAGAAGAATAGATGGTCCGAAGCAGGATCGAGCCTCTTACTTCTCAGGTAACCGCCAAGAGAAAGCAAACGGTAGAGCACACGACCAACTCAGCCTTCTCTGATGTGCTGCAACGTATGGTTTCTCCTGGCATCAGTAATGTGTCTTAAGTTTGGTAGTGGAGGAAGAGTGTTGGGGGAGGGGAGAGTATGGTCCTCTGGAAGAAAGATTATCTTGCTATCTGTAGATCAGCGTCATGAGTAGTTCCCTAACTGGCTCTATGGCGGACCCTTATATTTGTAATGTGGTTGAAATATAACATTTCTTCCACGAAATTAAAAACGCAAGCAAACAACAAACATACATAACTTGATGATCTTTATTAGAATATATGTGAGAAAAATGCAACAAGCAAACAACAAACATACATAACTTGATGATCTTTATTAGAATATATGTGAGAAAAATGCAACAAGCAAACAACAAACATACATAACTTGATGATCTTTATTAGAATATATGTGAGAAAAATGCAACAAGCAAACAACAAACATACATAACTTGATGATCTTTATTAGAATATATGTGAGAAAAATGCAACACAAAAGCAATTCCATTGTCAAATTTCATCATCATCATCGTGTGCCTTCTCCGCAACGAAGGTTGGCTACCATGGATCGCCATTCTACTCTGTTTCTTGCTTTGATGGTGCAGGCTGACATAGATTGACTTGTCCATCTTTTGATGTTACTCGTCCATGTTATTCTTGGTCTGCCTCTGCCTCTTTTACCTTGTATTTTTCCTTCCAATATTACTTTTATTCGGCTGTTGTGTCTTTTAACATGCCCCAAAAATTTCATTTGTCTTGTCTTAATTGTATTTAGTAGTTCTCTTTTTATTTTCAGTTGTTTTAAAACTTTATCGTTTGTTATCTTTTGTTTCCATCCAATTCTACCTATTCTTCTATAAACCCACACTTCAAAGACTTCAATTTTCTGTTCTGTTTTCTTGTCTAATGTCCATGTTTCTGCACCATACAGGAATATTGAGAAGATGTAACATTTTGCCATTCTTAGTTTCAGCCTTGTTGATATTTGTTTTGTTGTTAGTATATTTTTCATGACATTAAAATTACTTTTTGCCATACCTATTCTTTTGTTTATTTCAGTTTTGCATTTTCTATCATTGGTTATAGTATGTCCCAGGTAGTTGTAACTCTGGACTGTCTCCAGATGTATTCCCTCAACTGTGATATTTAATTGTAGGTCTTGAGAATTTCCTTTGTTTATGATCATAGTTTTAGTCTTTTTGATATTCATTTCTAGTCCATATTTTTTGCTTGTCATGTTTATCACATTAAGCAATTGTTGTAGGTCTTTAGGATTTTCTGCTAGTAGAACAGTATCATCAGCATATCTTAGGTTATTGATTATCTTCCAATTAATATTTAGGCCTGGCATCTCAGAGATGTTTTTAAAGATTTACTCAGTGTATAGATTGAACAAGCTTGGTGATAGGATACATCTTTGTCTTACTCCTCTTTTATATCAATAGGTGTAGAGTTCTCCTTGTTATATTTTATAATTGCTGTTTGCTCCCAGTACAAATTACATATCAGTCTTATGTCTGTGTCACCCAGATTTATATCTTTTAGGCAGTCTATAAGTTGATTATGGTGTATTCTATCAAATACTTTGGTGTAGTCTATAAAGCAGGCATATATTGGTTTGTTTACTTCTATGTACTTTTCGATCAATGTCCTCATGCTGAATATGGCTTCTTTTGTACCACTGTTTTTCTTGAATCCGAATTGCTGTTCATCTAATTCATTATTAATTTTATTCTGAATCCTTCCTTGTATAACTTTTAGTAAAATTTTGGTTACCTGGCTCATTAGGCTTATTGTTCTGAAATCGCTGCATTCAACTGCACCATTCTTTTTAGGCAATGCAATAAAAGTTGATGTTTTTAGTTCATTTGGTATGTATCCTGTATGGTATGTCATTGCATATGTCTGTGATCACTTCAATTCCAAAATCTTCTAATGCCTTTATCATCTCTATCTGTATATTGTCAGGTCCTGCTGCTTTTCCATTTTTCATTGTTTTTATAGCTTTTTCTACTTCAGATTTTAGGATTTTATAGCTGGATGTACATTTTGTACATGTAAATGGTTTTTTTGTCCCTTTTGTCATGAAATAATTCTGTTATGTATTCCTGCCATCTATCGATTATATCTTTGTTGTCTGTTAACATTCTTCCCTCTTTGTTTGCTATACACCCGTTTCCTGCAGCTTTTTTGTCTTTATTAGTCATTCTTTTTATTTCTGTGTGCATTCCTCTTAAATTGTGTTTACTTTCCATAGTTTCGACTTCTAGACATCTTTGGTTGAGCCAGTCTTCTTTTGCCTTTTTGCACATTTTTTGTATTTCATAATCAATTTCCTAGTATTTGGCAGTGTTTTTCGCTTGTCTTCTCTCTTCCATTTTTTAAAAAATGTTGTCAGTTATGCATTTTTGTTTGTTTGTTACTTTCCTTTTTGGGTAAGGTGATGCACGATTCTTGTATGCTGTTTTTTATGTATTACCATTTGGTTGCGACTTTTTCTTCAGGATTTTCTCTTCTGTACTGCTCAATCCCCTCTTCTAGTAGCTTCTGATATGTGTTCTTTACTTGTACAGTATAAGTTTCTTTTACATCTTTCTGGTTTAACGCTGTTATATCTATTGGTGTTGTTGAAATAGTATTTTGTTTCTTTTTCTTTAATTTGATTTTCATTTTAATCATTACAGGATTGTGATCTGAATTAATATCTGCTCCTGGGTAGGTTTTGGCTTTCTTGACGCTGTTCCGGAATCTGTCTTTTATCATTATATAATCTATTTGATTCCTCTTTCCATCTCCAGGGCTTTTCCATGTGTATAATTTCCTTTTCTCTTGCTCAAAGTATGTGTTACATATTATTAGCCTGTTTTCTTCACAAAATTGAATTAATATTTCTCCTCTGTTATTTCTTTTTCCTAAACCATGATTTCCTATAATGGTCTTATATCTGCCTTTTCCTACTTTTGCGTTCATGTGACCCATTACAATCAAGATGTTTGTAGATTTCACTTGTTTCATGACTGTATTTAGATCTTCATAGTATGCTTCTATATCATCATCATTGAGTGCCGTCTCCGCAACGAAGGTTGGCTACCATGGAGCGCCATTTTGCTCTATCTCTTGCTTTGATGGTGCAGGTTGTCATCGGTTGATTTGTCCTTCTTTTGATGTTACTCGTCCATGTTAATCTTGGTCTGCCTCTGCCTCTTTTACCTTGTATTTTCCCCTCCAGGATCACTTTCAGTAGGCTGTTGTGTCTTTTAACATGGCCTAAGAATCGCATTTGTCTTGTTCTAATTGTGTTCAGAAGTTCTCTTTTCATTTTTAGTTGTTTTAAGACTTTGTCATTTGTTTTCTTTTCCTTCCATCCAATTCTACCTATCCTTCTATATATCCACATTTCAAAGGCTTCAATTCTCTGTTCTGTTTTCTTGTCTAATGTCCATGTTTCAGCACCATATAGGAATATTGAGAAGATGTAACATTTTGATATTCTTAGTTTTAGCTCTGGTGTTATTTGTTTTGATGTTAGTATGTCCTTCATGACATTAAAATTACTTTTTGCCATTCCTATTCTTTTGTTTATTTCAGTTGTACATTTTCCATCACTGGTTATAGTATGTCCAAGGTAGTTGTAGTTCTGAACTGTCTCCAGGTCTATTCCTTCAACTTTGATATCCACTTGTGGGTTTTGAGTATTTTCTTTGTTTATGATCATAGTTTTAGTCTTTTTGATATTCATATCTAGTCCATATTTTTTGCTTGTCGTGTTTATTTCATTAAGTAATTGTTGTAGGTCTTTAGGATTTTCTGCTAGTAGTACAGTATCGTCAGCATATCTTAGGTTATTGATTATCTTTCCATTAATTTGTAGGCCTGGCATCTCTATGATGTTTTTAAAGATTTTCTCAGTGTATAGATTGAACAAGCTTGGTGATAGGATGCATCCTTGTCTTACTCCTCTTTTTATATCAATGGGTGTAGAGAACTCTTTGTTATATTTTATTATTGCTGTTTGCTCCCAGTATAGATTGCATATTAGTCGTATATCCATGTCATCTAGATGTATCTCTTTTAGGCATTCTATAAGTTGTTTGTGGTGTACTCTATCAAAAGCTTTGGTGTAGTCTATGAAGCAGGCATATATTGGTTTGTTTACTTCTGTGTATTTTTCGATTAATGTTCTCATGCAGAATATGGCTTCTTTTGTCCCGCTATTTTTCCTAAATCCAAATTGCTGCTCATCTAATTCAGTATTGATTTTATTCTGAATCCTTCCTTGTATAACTTTTAGCAAGATTTTTGTAACATGGCTCATTAGGCTTATTGTTCTAAAGTCACTGCATTCAACTGCACCATTCTTTTTAGGCAATGCAATGAAAGTTGATGTTTTTAGTTCATTTGGTATGTATCCTGTGTGGTATATGTCGTTGCATATGTCTGTAATCACTTCAATGCCAAAATCTTCAAGTGCCTGTATTATCTCTATCTGTATGCTTTCAGGTCCTGCTGCTTTTCCCCTTTTCATTGTTTTTATAGCTTTTTCCACCTCAGATTTTAAGATTTTATAGCCTGATGTACATTTTATAACTGGTTTCTTGTCCCTTTGATCATGAAATAGTTCTGTTATATATTCCTGCCATCTATCTATGATATCCTTATTGTCTGTTAGCATTTTTCCTTTTTTGTCTGCAATGCATCTACCTTCTGTGGCTTTTTTATTTTTATTAGTCATTCTCTTTATTTCTGTGTGCATTCCTCTTAGGTCTTGTTTGCTTTCCATAGTTTCTATTTCTCTACATTTTTGGCTGAGCCAGTCTTCGTTTGCCTTTTTGCACATTTTGCGTATCTCATTATCTATTTTATTGTATTGGGCAGTGTTCTTCGCTTGTCTCCTTTCTTCCATTTTTTCTAAGATGGTGTTAGTTATCCATTTTTGTTTTTTGTTCTTTTCTCTTTTGGGTAAGGTGTCGCAGGCTTTTTGTATGCTTTTCTTTATGCATTGCCATTTGGTTGTTACTTTTTCATCAGGATTTTCTCTTCTGTATTGTTCAATTCCTTCCTCTAGCAGCTTCTGGTATGTGTTCTTTACTTGTATTGTATAGGTATCTTTAATATCTTTTTGATTTAAAGCTGTTATGTCGAGTGGGTTTGTTGATGAATCAGATTTTTCTTGTTTCTCTTTAGTTTGATTTTCATTTTAATCATTACAGGATTGTGATCAGAATTAATATCTGCTCCTGGGTAGGTTTTGGCTTTCTTTACGCTGTTACGGAACCTTTCTTTTATCATTATGTAATCTATTTGATTCCTCTTCCTATCTCCAGGGCTTTTCCATGTGTATAGTTTCCTTTTCTCTTGCTCAAAGTAGGTGTTACATATTATCAGCCTGTTTTCTTCACAGAATTGTATTAATCTTTCTCCTCTGTCATTTCTTTTCCTAAACCATGATTTCCTATAATTGTCTTATATCTACCTTTTCCTACTTTAGCATTCATGCCACCCATTACAATCAAGATGTCTGAAGATTTCACTTGCTTCATAACTTTATTTAGGTCTTATAGTATGCCTCTATTTGTTCATCTGTGTAGTCTTGAGTAGGTGCATATGTCTGTATTATTACTATGTCGAATGGTTTTGCTTTCAACTTGAGTAGTATAATCCTATCACTGTATGTCCAGTGGGTACTTATATATTTTTGTAGCTCTCTTTTTATCAGTATTTCTACCCCCCTTTGATGTTCTGTTGTGTTTCCTGAGTATATAAATGTATATTTTTCGTCTTCAATGTACCCACATTCCTTCCATCTAGTCTCTGATATGCCTAAAATATCTATATTTATTCGTTCTGCTTCTTGAATTAGATTTTCCAATTTCCCTTGTTGATATAGAGTCCTAACATTCCAAGTACTTATTTTAAGATCTTTCCTCCGACATAAGTTCGAATTTCTCCGACTCTCCATGGCTTCCTCTGGACTGGTACGTGATGAGGCTCCAATCTCTTTCACGGTGGTCAGCCATGTTCGTCTTTCGTGTTCTGAACATGCCTCTTGTGTACCACACACTTTGCTGTTTTCGCTTTCTGGGCCGTTGATCATTCTTGATTCCTCCGCCTCCATCCACCGTCACAGACTTTTCACATAAGGGTTGAACATACCCGTTTTTCCGTTGACATTTTTGTCAAACCATGTGCTTGCCTATCGAACCGCGAACACACAACACAAAGAAGAATAAATCATATTCCACTTAAATATCGGCAATCACAGTCCATCCCCACGTTAGAAGTAAAACATACACCAAACGGGAGAATAGCAACACATAATTTCACAACTAGACTGTCGCGTAAATCATTTAAATATATCAGCAAGAGCCGAATTATAAAAATCGACTACACGAAGCCGCCATGACACCGGAAGTATGCTTCTATATACATAGATTTATTTCAAATTAATCGCAGTGTCTATTTACATCAGATTTATTTCAAATTAATCGCAGTGCCTATTTACATCAGATTTATTTCAAATTAATCGCAGTGTCTATTTACATCAGATTTATTTCAAATTAATCGCAGTGCCTATTTACATCAGATTTATTTCAAATTGTCCACAGGGACCAAGAGATTATAATGTTGTACACCAACATCTTGTTCGCCTGTCTCACAACGCAACAATTTATAAACCTCAAACAAGCAATTATTTAAATCGGTAATCTCGCTTGCCATAAATGTTGTACACAGCTCTGGGGGGATCATGTCGTTTTACGGTCACAGAAAGCCTGACATTGTGCACAAGGAAATGTGGGCATAGGATAAAAATAGGCAGCGACGTTCACTAGTCCACGTCAGTCGTTGGGATAAAAGAGATGGGAGGATGGGCACAGCCAGAAATGAGAAACTTAGTGGCGGTGTAAGAAGACTTATCAACCAACATAGAACTGGAGTCGTCAGTCGCTGGACACTGCGGGACTTGGTGAGGAGGGGATCTGGGCACCTATGGACATGTTCGGAGTGCAACGAAGATGACCCGCAAATAACTCAATAACGTCATTCACGACCTTTAAAGAACATGTTACGTTAACATCAAGCACAAGTTCAAAGTAATAACTAAACATAAATTATAACTCATTGAGTGCTGTATCTGTCACATTTATTGTCATGATTATTACAGAATTTCAGTTATTAATTTACAAATATTTCCCATTTTCCCCTAAAATATAAAACATGATTACGCAAATTATTTGGGTCATCATCTTCATTGAATGCCGCCTTCGATGAATACGCAGATTGAAATATGTTGGTTATTATCATCATCATCAAGTGCCGACTTTGAAGGTTGGCTACCTTGGAGCGTCATTACGCTCTGTCTCTTGCTTTGATGGTACATGTTATTACTTGTCAATGTTACACTTGCACTGCCTCTACCGTTTACCTTGCATTTTCCCTTCCATGATTATATTTTAATAGGCTAATGTGTCTTTTAACATGCCCCCAAAATCGAATTTGTCTTGTTTGAATTGTGTTTAGTAGATCTCTTTTCAAATTCGGTTGTTTTCATAAAACAACCATCTTCGTTTGTTTTCTTTCTTTCCATAAAATTAAATCACGTAGCAAACAATGAATTTATCGACCTGTGATTACACAATTCATTCATTAAATGAAAAAGTATACAATTCATGAAAATATAAATGTTCTCTAAAAACAGGATTACAACATTTATTGAGCTAAAAAGAACATGGGAAATAATTTCTGTCAAGCTTCTTGAGAATTGTTACAAAATAAATGTAACCATCATTAATCATTAATTGATTGGCTTGTGGCGACAACAAGAAGGTAACATTAAATAATGTACATTAGGTCAGAGAATTAGCACTAGAAAATAGTTACAAAATATGATAACAACATTATGGTAATAAAGGTCAACAACAACATGTCTCGACGTTGCTTTTGCAAAATAATGCCACTTTCAGGAACACATATACTACGTACTAACAAATAACCCAACAAGCAAAAATCTACGTTACAACATTGCAGGTACAACTACAAAGCATCATTCCTGGAAAAAAAAATGAACAAAAATTAATTACAATGACCCGAATGACCCGATAATGAATTGTCAGAGATAAAATACTGGACAACTTGAAAGCGAGGTAGACAACTAGCAGACTCCAAAGTTGGGTGATTACATAGCGAGGCAATCTTTGGAAAATGTAGGGAGCGGCGAAAACAGAGTGCTTCGGAATCCATACCACACATGAGAAGCATATATAATATGGTAAACAGCCACATGCTTTCATTGATATCTAAATATAAATGTATGTACTGTATGGAAGGCTCAAGCTCTTTGAGAGTACTAGTTAATGACAAGGGCATTAATTCTCATCATTGTTGTCTTTTCATTACGTATTGCCAATTCCAGCTGCTGCGACCTTCGATTATGTACGAGTTTAGTCAGGACATCGATCAATTATAGTTCGTCAAATTGCCAAAATTTGATTCTATTCCTGTTGTTGAACTGTGTTTATCTCTAATATATTATGTTGTTGAACTGTGTTATCTCTAATATATTCTGTTGTTGAACTGTGTTATCTCTAATATATTCTGTTGTTGAACTGTGTTATCACTAATATATTCTGTTGTTGAACTGTGTTATCTCTAATATATTCTGTTGTTGAACTGTGTTATCTCTAATATATCCTGTTGTTGAACTGTGTTTATCTCTAATATATTCTGTTGTTGAACTGTGTTATCACTAATATATTCTGTTGTTGAACTGTGTTATCTCTAATATATTCTTTTGTTGAACTGTGTTATCTCTAATATATCCTGTTGTTGCTCTGTGTTATCTCTAATAAATTCCGATGTTGAACTGTATTATCTCTAATATATCATGTTGTTGCTCTGTGTTATCTCTAATATATTCTGTTGTTGAACTGTGTTTATCTCTAATATATTCTGTTGTTGCTCTGTGTTATCTCTAATATATTCTGTTGTTGAACTGTGTTATCTCTAAAATATTCTGTTGTTGAACTGTGTTATCTCTAATATATCCAGTTGTTGAACTGTGTGTATCTCTAATATATTCTGTTGCTGAACTGTGTTATCCCTAATATATCCTGTTGTTGAACTGTGTGTATCTCTAATATATTCTGTTCTTGAACTGTGTTATCTCTAATATATCCTGTTGTTGAACTGTGTTTATCTCTAATATATTCTATTGTTGCTCTGTGTTATCTCTAATATATTCTATTGTTGCTCTGTGTTATCTCTAATATATCCTGTTGTTGAACTGTGTGTATCTCTAATATATTCTGTTTTTTTAACGGTGTTATCTCTAATATATCCTGTTATTGAACTGTGTTTATCTCTAATATATTCTATTGTTTAACTGTGTTATCTCTAATATATTCTGTTGTTGAACTGTGTTATCTCTAATATATTCTGTTGTTGAACTGCGTTATCTCTAATATATCATGTTGTTGCTCTGTGTTATCTCTAATATATCCTGTTGTAGCTCTGTGTTATCTTTAATATATCCTGTTGTTGAACTGTGTTATCTCTAATATATCCTGTTGTTGAACTGTGTTATCTCTAATATATCATGTTGTTGAACTGCGTTATCTCTAATATATCCTGTTGTTGCTCTGTGTAATCTCTAATATATCATGTTGTTGCTCTGTGTTATCTCTAATATATCCTGTTATTGAACTGTGTTTATCTCTAATATATTCTATTGTTTAACTGTGTTATCTCTAATATATTCTGTTGTTGAACTGTGTTATCTCTAATATATTCTGTTGTTGAACTGCGTTATCTCTAATATATCATGTTGTTGCTCTGTGTTATCTCTAATATATCCTGTTGTAGCTCTGTGTTATCTTTAATATATCCTGTTGTTGAACTGTGTTATCTCTAATATATCCTGTTGTTGAACTGTGTTATCTCTAATATATCATGTTGTTGAACTGCGTTATCTCTAATATATCCTGTTGTTGCTCTGTGTAATCTCTAATATATCATGTTGTTGCTCTGTGTTATCTCTAATATATCCTATTGTTGAACTGTGTTTATCTCTAATATATTCTGTTGAACTGTGTTATCTCTAACATATTCTGTTGTTGCTCTGTGTTATCTATAATATATACTGTTGTTGCTCTGTGTTAACTATAATATATCCTGTTGTTGAACTGTGTTATCGCTAATATATCCTGTTGTTGCTCTGTGTTATCTCTAATATATTCCGATGTTGAACTGTGTTATCTCTAATATATTCTGTTGTTGCTCTGTGCTATCTCTAATATATTCTGTTGTTTAACTGTGTTTATCTCTAACATATTCTGTTGTTGCTCTGTGTTATCTCTAACATATTCTGTTGTTGCTCTGTGCTATCTCTAATATATTCTGTTGTTGAACTGTGTTTATCTCTAATATATTCTGTTGTTGAACTGTGTTATCTCTAACATATTCTGTTGTTGCTCTGTGTTATCTATAATATATACTATTGTTGCTCTGTGTTACCTATAATATATCCTGTTGTTGAACTGTGTTTATCTCTAATATATTCTGTTGTTGAACTGTATTATCTCTAATATATACTGTTGTTGCTCTGTGTTATCTATAATATATCCTGTTGTTGAACTGTGTTATCGCTAATATATTCTGTTGTTGAACTGTATTATCTCTAATATATATATATACTGTTGTTGCTCTGTGTTATCTATAATATATCCTGTTGTTGAACTGTGTTTATCTCTAATATATTCTGTTGTTGAACTGTAGTAGTATACAATGTTGTATTTGACCCGAATTTAGGTGCTAAATTAACAAAGATATATAGTAGGTGCGCGGCGCACCTAATGTACCGTAGGTGCAGGGGGAGTTAACCGTGACCTCTAGTCCCGGTGACCCCGGAAGTGCCCTGTTTATGTCTGGTGTGTGCTGACTTTGGAGTGCTTGGTGTACTTGAGCGATAGTGATAGGTTAGTAGATTATACAACATCAATGAAAAACATTAAATTTAAAACAGAAGACGAAGATATATTTTTATTCTTTTATTATCTCAATAGGTGTATAACATACATTGATATTATATAACAGTACAAAAATATTTAGTACACAAAGTCAATATATAGTACAAGGATAACATTTATTTATAGATAGGTAGTTGGGTGTCTGCTTAGCGTTGTGGCATAAATGAATCATAAGGGGTGAAACTGTTAGAGATTGCTGGTTAGGCTAAGCTGGTAGTGTAAAGAGTTAAATATCTAAAGGCGTAGTCGAGACGTTATCATCAGCTACCTTTCTTTTTATATAGAAATAGGAAAGAGCATTTCTTGTTTGACTGTAGGAAAATATGGAATTATTTAAGACTTTGAAACCTACATTTTTCCCACCCTTAGCCTTTTGCGTAGCGAGAACCTCTAAAAACATATCTTTATCTAATTTGTTGTGTTGCTTGCTTAGCCCTTTACAACTGATTTTATCGTAATCCCCACTACAATGGTACGTCTTACTACATAAGCTAACAAGAGCTGTCCCTTCGTACTCTAGTTTAAAAAGCCCGGGCGTTCGTTTGGTGTACGCTTTAACACCCTTACAGTTTATACAGTCTGTCTTGCTAATATGCTCATCGCAAAACTCGGCAGGAAACCAGTCTTTATATACACTATTAAACTCATCCCGCAGACCTGACTTAACTATGTCCTCTAGCTTAGGTGCGCTTAAGGCTAAGTATAAACTATCAGTATCTGTTTCACATAACTGAAAGTTGGACCTATCTACAAACTTATCTAAGAACTCGAAATAAAAATCTAACATACGAAGTTTTGCATATTGATAGACGAAGAAACCAATTTGATGGGGCAAGTCCCAAACAGTTTTCTTTTTCTCCATCTCAATTTCAAAAAGATCCTCCCCTATTTCAGTCATCTTTTTAAACCGGGAACTATTAATCATTTTCGATATCTCAGCCCCCTGAACGTACGAGACAGCCCTATGATTGGCCTTATTGGTTAGAGTCTTCCCGTAGGCTGAGTTTCCTAAGAGCTTCATCGTATCGCTTACTATAGATTGACTTTCATCTAGATCACCAGCCCGCCTAGCGTCAGAAACCATTTCGCCAAACTTTTTAAAACAACTAGACGGTTGATATTCTATCACTTGATAAATTTTTGTTACCTCCAAGCCGTGGTCTAAATACCAGTTTAACAATGGTGTTGCCAACAAAATTTTTTCCCCGATATAACTACCGATTAGGGTGCGACGAGGGGTTGACAACAAGTTATGTTTGAGGGCATATTCACCCATAAACGGGCCAATATCATCACACGTGACGTCAATATTTTTGAAAATTGGAGTCATCTCACTGAAATGGTCCTTCAGGCGGTCGGGGACGTGTAGATCACATTCCACTAATCCAAAACATGTCCCATCTGAAATAGAAGCCAGAATCTGTTTATCACTGAGAGGGAGCCCTTCTTTAGAGTAAGAGGGTCTAGCTCTAGGGATGGCTTTAGAAAGGAAAGCCCTAATGGTTGGGTCAGACTTTTTCAGAGCCTGCCACTCACATTCCCACATAACTTCTACTGGGACTTTTACCTCCTCGGTTAGGTAGGTGTGTATCTCACAGGTTTTTTTCAAACAGCTCGAACAAGGGCTTATTATTAACAGGGTTTCTATCTTTATCTTTGGTGAGGGGACAGTCTTTGTGACCATGGTACAGACAACCATGAAAATTGTAGCCTCTTCTATTGGATTTATCCCACCCATCCACGGGGATGTTTCTATCACCTAACCGAAACTCCCTTCCATTAAACTGAGTTTTCAACTCCACCCCTTTTTGGTGAGCAACCCACGTTAGCCACTCTCTACTTTGTTGGACATAATAGTTATCTTTTTCGACCCTAAACCCGGTCTCCATTCTTCTAATAATTGGATAATCTGTTGGCATTGGGTTCATCAGAGCCCAAAGATACAACGCGTTGGCATCGTAACCTTGGATGGATTTGACTACCTTTCCGCCCCTAATAAACGTTTTGCCTACCTCGTGATACCTATGGAAAATTATAGAGGGACCCCCAACGATATTATCTCTAATCATTTTGTGTAGACTTGCCTGTTTGCTCGAACATAAACTAAACATTACACCCCTATCAACGGTCTTAAAAAGATACTTTAGACAAACACCCGGAACCGAAATGGCGTCTTTAAAACAGTCCACACCCCGCTCCCCATAAAAGCGAACCTGCTGCTCCAAGGCTTCTAAAAAGGGGACTACATCTTTGTTGTTATACCACACCAAAAAGTCCCTAAGTGTGGTCATGTTATTGTCCTTCCAGACCTTTTTACACAGAGCGTACTCCTCCTTGGAAATGTTGGAATTTTTTAACGACGAATAAAACGTTTCATGTGGGGGTAGTTCTGTCTCGTCCAACTTTTGAGGGTCGTCTATATATTCATAACAAAAGTAACCCTTTGTTTCACTAATCTTATAAGCCGCCAGATATTTACTATAGCTAAACCCGGGGGCTAGATAGTTTACTATATCTAAGAATTTTAGATTCGGCGTTGCAATACACATAAAGTTATTGTTTCTTTTAACTATAAACTTGAACGGTTTTGCTACTTTGTAGTCTCCTTCCATTGTATCTGCCTCTTCTTCGTTAACCTCGGTTTCTTCTTCTTCTTCTTCCATACTATCTTCTTCTTCGCCCACTTGGGCAGCGGCATCCATGAAGTGCTTTATTAAATAAGGTTTAGTGACGTTGACGTCATATTTCCCCGAGTTAAACCCTATAACTGGAAGCTCTTTTAAATACTCATCAAACTTAGCTATTAGCTTGTCTTTATTCAGAGCATGGAGTTGAGTAAAAATACTTTCAAACCGAGCTCGCAACAACGAGTATGCCTTAGCAGCTATACCAGTGAGATAATCAAGCATCTGACTAACTAAAATTTGTGGGTCACCCTTGGTTATGAAGCATTTTGGGGCCTCCCACCCAGGGACATTTGACGCTACAGAGCAGGAGAGGGGCATGTGTTTAGCTGCAAAGGTAGTCGAATGCGTCTCTTGGGGAACATTCCCATTATCAAAATAACATTCATAATCGAATGTCGCCCTGAATGGGTAAATAAAACACGCTGGAGTACTTATTCCTTCAGCGCTGATCGCGTCCCATACACTTTCAGGTGAAGAGTAAACACCACCTTTATATGTCTCTACAGCCATATCCCCATTGCAAGTTTTTTCATGCCTATCCATACGCCAAAACTTTTTCCACAATTTTCCACATTTTCCACAAGAAAAACTTTTACTCGCCCGGGAAAGATCGTTTATATAAAAGAAGTGGTTTTTGTAAATTAAAGACGGAGAGTTTCACTATAACTACTGCCACTTCTCAGGACAATACGCAAGGCTTGTTCAGAATCAATCTCAAAAATATCTATGTTTACTGAAAAACAAGTTTCTAAGAGAGACATTTCAGCAAGAGTTACACCGTGAAAGTTACTTAACTTTAGAGACGGGTTAAACTGTTTGAAAAGTAGTCTTGAAGCCTTCCTAACATCCTCAACAGAACCACCTCGATGGACAGCTAGACAACGGAAGAAGCAGAGATTGTCATTGTAAACTTTAGAACGGGAATCGATTTGAAGGGTATTAATACCATGATTTGATGCAATGTAGGGTGGAATATCTAACAGACACCCTATAGGATAATCTTGAGGTTTATAAACATAAACACTCGTACTGACTAATGTTTCTAAGGTATATTTGGTTGTCTCTCTGTTTTTATTTGTATACCCTAATATATCACTTTCATTTAATCTATCAACAAATGTTTCAAAATCATTTCTGTTGTTAACTAACAAGGGTTTGTCTAACCCTGTCGCGTTATTCGAGCTGGCGTGAAAGTAACGCAACCCCTGTGTCTCTCTATGTCTTAAGACTAGATGATGACTTTAATTCACCTTGAAACGCTTTTTCTGGGCTTGGAAAAGTGGGTTTACAAGGGTCGTCCAATCTATAGGAGTATCAGGTTGATGAAATATAGTGTACGTGTATTTGTTCCGACGTTCATGTGTTCTAATAGCTAACCAGTTGTTCTTATATATCTTCTTAATATCTTGAGGTAACTTATTTAAAGAGTCTATTTCATTAATAAGTCTTGGTCTCTTTGAGGGTTCTTGAGTCGACCTCTTTACTGCCCGTTTGCGTGAGGTTGTCGATACCAGTGGGCCTGCTGGCGTTGATCGTGTTGAGGTGTCCACAGCGGTGTCATGGCTAGCAAGATGTACTTGCAGATGGCTTGCCCCAGTAAAGCTTTGTTGACAGATGTGGCAGATATGGGGGTTAGCACAGGTCTCTTTAGAAGGTACATTAGCTGCTGAGGCAGGGGTTGGTGATGCAGGAACTGCTGATACAAGAGATGCAGGATGCTCTGTCTTGATATGTTTGGCAAGATTGTCAGCTCTATTATATACTCGTTCACAAACATCACATTTGTATTCCTGACGCCCATGTACACTAGCAACATGTCGTTTCACGATCCGGCTCCGGGTGAAAGTTTTGGAGCAGAGATGACAAGTGTTAGACATCTGTAGAAAAGAAATTGAAACATTACAAGAAAAGAAAACAAGAAAAGTAAACAACAAGATACACAACTTATCGAAATTAGGTCACAAAAGTAACACGTGGATACTAAAAAACCAACTTATCGAAAACAGGTTACTAAAATAACACGTGGATACTAAACAACCAACTTATCGAAAATAGGTAACTAAAGTAACATACTATAACATTAAAGATCTAATATAACACTTACTTTTTATGTGTTTGAAGGTACAAGACACATCCGTCGGCAACAACTGTAAGCGAAAGTCTGATTACAAGCTTCACAGTCGCGTTATATATACACCAGAAACACCGGAAGTGTTACTAAAAATAGAACTGACCGCTGATGCAATACCGGAAGTGTTACTAAAAATAGCTTTTGACTGCTGACGTGATGCCCGTGGAGTTTCTAAAAATAGATTTTGACCTATGATGCAATACCAGGCAACTTTATAGGAGTTTTTCCCCTTGCCCTTTATGAGGGGACGCCCATGGAACTGTTAGAAATAGTAAATTTAACATCTAGACATACCCCAAACTTTATATTAAGCATCCCCAAAGCAAAAATTTACATAAAAACAACTTTTGAAATTACTACCCCTGTACCCATTTTTGGCGGTTACGCCCATGAAACTGTTAAAAATAGTAAATTTAACATATAGACATACCCCAAACTTTATATTAAGCATCTTCGTATCAAGAATTTACATAAAAACAACTTTTGAAATTACTACCCCTGTACCCATTTTTGGCGGTTACGCCCATGAAACTGTTAAAAATAGTCAATTTAACATCTAGACATACCCCAAACTTTATATTAAGCATCCCCGTATCAAGAAGTTACATAAAAAGCACTTTTGAAATTACTACCCCTGTACCCATTTTTGGCGGTTACGCCCATGAAACTGTTAAAAATAGTCAATTTAACATATAGACATACCCCAAACTTTATATTAAGCATCCCCGTATCAAGAAGTTACATAAAAACAACTTTTGAAATTACTACCCCTGTACCCATTTTTGGCGGTTACGCCCACGAAACTGTTAAAAAATAGTCAATTTAACATCTAGACATACCCCAAACTTTATATTAAGCATCCCCGTATCAAGAATTTACATAAAAACACCTTTTGAAATTACTACCCCTGTACCCATTTTTGGGGTTACGCCCATGAAACTGTTAAAAATAGTCAATTTAACATCTAGACATACCCCAAACTTTATAATAAACATCCCCGTATCAAGAATTTACATAAAAATCACTTTTGAAATTACTACCCCTGTACCCATTTTTGGCGGTTACGCCCATGAAATCGATAAAAAAATTGAAGTTTAACCTATTGGCATACATCAAACATAATATGTGACACGCCCATGTATCAAATTTGCCTAAAAAATCAACCAAAAATTAGTAGTATACAATGTCAATTAGAACCCCGAATCTGCATTCAAACGCAGATAAATCCTTATATAAATAGTCTACCAGCAGATTTTTCTGCTTCCAGGAATATTCCTTATATGAGAGTCTACCGTTTTTCCTTATAGTCTATCCATCCTAAGTGCCATTGTATACTACTAATTTTTGGTTGATTTTGGCACTTAGGATGGATAGACTATAAGGAAAAACGGTAGACTCTCATATAAGGAATATTCCTGGAAGCAGAAAAATCTGCTGGTAGACTATTTATATAAGGATTTATCTGCGTTTGAATGCAGATTCGGGGTCCTAATTGACATTGTATACTACTAATTTTTGGTTGATTTTTTAGGCAAATTTGATACATGGGCGTGTCACATATTATGTTTGATGTATGCCAATAGGTTAAACTTCAATTTTTTTATCGATTTCATGGGCGTAACCGCCAAAAATGGGTACAGGGGTAGTAATTTCAAAAGTGATTTTTATGTAAATTCTTGATACGGGGATGTTTATTATAAAGTTTGGGGTATGTCTAGATGTTAAATTGACTATTTTTAACAGTTTCATGGGCGTAACCCCCAAAAATGGGTACAGGGGTAGTAATTTCAAAAGGTGTTTTTATGTAAATTCTTGATACGGGGATGCTTAATATAAAGTTTGGGGTATGTCTAGATGTTAAATTGACTATTTTTTAACAGTTTCGTGGGCGTAACCGCCAAAAATGGGTACAGGGGTAGTAATTTCAAAAGTTGTTTTTATGTAACTTCTTGATACGGGGATGCTTAATATAAAGTTTGGGGTATGTCTATATGTTAAATTGACTATTTTTAACAGTTTCATGGGCGTAACCGCCAAAAATGGGTACAGGGGTAGTAATTTCAAAAGTGCTTTTTATGTAACTTCTTGATACGGGGATGCTTAATATAAAGTTTGGGGTATGTCTAGATGTTAAATTGACTATTTTTAACAGTTTCATGGGCGTAACCGCCAAAATGGGTACAGGGGTAGTAATTTCAAAAGTTGTTTTTATGTAAATTCTTGATACGAAGATGCTTAATATAAAGTTTGGGGTATGTCTATATGTTAAATTTACTATTTTTAACAGTTTCATGGGCGTAACCGCCAAAAATGGGTACAGGGGTAGTAATTTCAAAAGTTGTTTTTATGTAAATTTTTGCTTTGGGGATGCTTAATATAAAGTTTGGGGTATGTCTAGATGTTAAATTTACTATTTCTAACAGTTCCATGGGCGTCCCCTCATAAAGGGCAAGGGGAAAAACTCCTATAAAGTTGCCTGGTATTGCATCATAGGTCAAAATCTATTTTTAGAAACTCCACGGGCATCACGTCAGCAGTCAAAAGCTATTTTTAGTAACACTTCCGGTATTGCATCAGCGGTCAGTTCTATTTTTAGTAACACTTCCGGTGTTTCTGGTGTATATATAACGCGACTGTGAAGCTTGTAATCAGACTTTCGCTTACAGTTGTTGCCGACGGATGTGTCTTGTACCTTCTAACACATAAAAAGTAAGTGTTATATTAGATCTTTAATGTTATAGTATGTTACTTTAGTTACCTATTTTCGATAAGTTGGTTGTTTAGTATCCACGTGTTATTTTAGTAACCTGTTTTCGATAAGTTGGTTTTTTAGTATCCACGTGTTACTTTTGTGACCTAATTTCGATAAGTTGTGTATCTTGTTGTTTACTTTTCTTGTTTTCTTTTCTTGTAATGTTTCAATTTCTTTTCTACAGATGTCTAACACTTGTCATCTCTGCTCCAAAACTTTCACCCGGAGCCGGATCGTGAAACGACATGTTGCTAGTGTACATGGGCGTCAGGAATACAAATGTGATGTTTGTGAACGAGTATATAATAGAGCTGACAATCTTGCCAAACATATCAAGACAGAGCATCCTGCATCTCTTGTATCAGCAGTTCCTGCATCACCAACCCCTGCCTCAGCAGCTAATGTACCTTCTAAAGAGACCTGTGCTAACCCCCATATCTGCCACATCTGTCAACAAAGCTTTACTGGGGCAAGCCATCTGCAAGTACATCTTGCTAGCCATGACACCGCTGTGGACACCTCAACACGATCAACGCCAGCAGGCCCACTGGTATCGACAACCTCACGCAAACGGGCAGTAAAGAGGTCGACTCAAGAACCCTCAAAGAGACCAAGACTTATTAATGAAATAGACTCTTTAAATAAGTTACCTCAAGATATTAAGAAGATATATAAGAACAACTGGTTAGCTATTAGAACACATGAACGTCGGAACAAATACACGTACACTATATTTCATCAACCTGATACTCCTATAGATTGGACGACCCTTGTAAACCCACTTTTCCAAGCCCAGAAAAAGCGTTTCAAGGTGAATTAAAGTCATCATCTAGTCTTAAGACATAGAGAGACACAGGGGTTGCGTTACTTTCACGCCAGCTCGAATAACGCGACAGGGTTAGACAAACCCTTGTTAGTTAACAACAGAAATGATTTTGAAACATTTGTTGATAGATTAAATGAAAGTGATATATTAGGGTATGCAAATAAAAACAGGGAGACAACCAAATATACCTTAGAAGCATTAGTCAGTACGAGTGTTTATGTTTATAAACCTCAAGATTATCCTATAGGGTGTCTGTTAGATATTCCACCCTACATTGCATCAAATCATGGTATTAATACCCTTCAAATCGATTCCCGTTCTAAAGTTTACAATGACAATCTCTGCTTCTTCCGTTGTCTAGCTGTCCATCGAGGTGGTTCTGTTGAGGATGTTAGGAAGGCTTCAAGACTACTTTTCAAACAGTTTAACCCGTCTCTAAAGTTAAGTAACTTTCACGGTGTAACTCTTGCTGAAATGTCTCTCTTAGAAACTTGTTTTTCAGTAAACATAGATATTTTTGAGATTGATTCTGAACAAGCCTTGCGTATTGTCCTGAGAAGTGGCAGTAGTTATAGTGAAACTCTCCGTCTTTTAATTTACAAAAACCACTTCTTTTATATAAACGATCTTTCCCGGGCGAGTAAAAGTTTTTCTTGTGGAAAATGTGGAAAATTGTGGAAAAAGTTTTGGCGTATGGATAGGCATGAAAAAACTTGCAATGGGGATATGGCTGTAGAGACATATAAAGGTGGTGTTTACTCTTCACCTGAAAGTGTATGGGACGCGATCAGCGCTGAAGGAATAAGTACTCCAGCGTGTTTTATTTACCCATTCAGGGCGACATTCGATTATGAATGTTATTTTGATAATGGGAATGTTCCCCAAGAGACGCATTCGACTACCTTTGCAGCTAAACACATGCCCCTCTCCTGCTCTGTAGCGTCAAATGTCCCTGGGTGGGAGGCCCCAAAATGCTTCATAACCAAGGGTGACCCACAAATTTTAGTTAGTCAGATGCTTGATTATCTCACTGGTATAGCTGCTAAGGCATACTCGTTGTTGCGAGCTCGGTTTGAAAGTATTTTTACTCAACTCCATGCTCTGAATAAAGACAAGCTAATAGCTAAGTTTGATGAGTATTTAAAAGAGCTTCCAGTTATAGGGTTTAACTCGGGGAAATATGACGTCAACGTCACTAAACCTTATTTAATAAAGCACTTCATGGATGCCGCTGCCCAAGTGGGCGAAGAAGAAGATAGTATGGAAGAAGAAGAAGAAGAAACCGAGGTTAACGAAGAAGAGGCAGATACAATGGAAGGAGACTACAAAGTAGCAAAACCGTTCAAGTTTATAGTTAAAAGAAACAATAACTTTATGTGTATTGCAACGCCGAATCTAAAATTCTTAGATATAGTAAACTATCTAGCCCCCGGGTTTAGCTATAGTAAATATCTGGCGGCTTATAAGATTAGTGAAACAAAGGGTTACTTTTGTTATGAATATATAGACGACCCTCAAAAGTTGGACGAGACAGAACTACCCCCACATGAAACGTTTTATTCGTCGTTAAAAAATTCCAACATTTCCAAGGAGGAGTACGCTCTGTGTAAAAAGGTCTGGAAGGACAATAACATGACCACACTTAGGGACTTTTTGGTGTGGTATAACAACAAAGATGTAGTCCCCTTTTTAGAAGCCTTGGAGCAGCAGGTTCGCTTTTATGGGGAGCGGGGTGTGGACTGTTTTAAAGACGCCATTTCGGTTCCGGGTGTTTGTCTAAAGTATCTTTTTAAGACCGTTGATAGGGGTGTAATGTTTAGTTTATGTTCGAGCAAACAGGCAAGTCTACACAAAATGATTAGAGATAATATCGTTGGGGGTCCCTCTATAATTTTCCATAGGTATCACGAGGTAGGCAAAACGTTTATTAGGGGCGGAAAGGTAGTCAAATCCATCCAAGGTTACGATGCCAACGCGTTGTATCTTTGGGCTCTGATGAACCCATTGCCAACAGATTATCCAATTATTAGAAGAATGGAGACCGGGTTTAGGGTCGAAAAAGATAACTATTATGTCCAACAAAGTAGAGAGTGGCTAACGTGGGTTGCTCACCAAAAAGGGGTGGAGTTGAAAACTCAGTTTAATGGAAGGGAGTTTCGGTTAGGTGATAGAAACATCCCCGTGGATGGGTGGGATAAATCCAATAGAAGAGGCTACAATTTTCATGGTTGTCTGTACCATGGTCACAAAGACTGTCCCCTCACCAAAGATAAAGATAGAAACCCTGTTAATAATAAGCCCTTGTTCGAGCTGTTTGAAAAAAACCTGTGAGATACACACCTACCTAACCGAGGAGGTAAAAGTCCCAGTAGAAGTTATGTGGGAATGTGAGTGGCAGGCTCTGAAAAAGTCTGACCCAACCATTAGGGCTTTCCTTTCTAAAGCCATCCCTAGAGCTAGACCCTCTTACTCTAAAGAAGGGCTCCCTCTCAGTGATAAACAGATTCTGGCTTCTATTTCAGATGGGACATGTTTTGGATTAGTGGAATGTGATCTACACGTCCCCGACCGCCTGAAGGACCATTTCAGTGAGATGACTCCAATTTTCAAAAATATTGACGTCACGTGTGATGATATTGGCCCGTTTATGGGTGAATATGCCCTCAAACATAACTTGTTGTCAACCCCTCGTCGCACCCTAATCGGTAGTTATATCGGGGAAAAAATTTTGTTGGCAACACCATTGTTAAACTGGTATTTAGACCACGGCTTGGAGGTAACCAAAATTTATCAAGTGATAGAATATCAACCGTCTAGTTGTTTTAAAAAGTTTGGCGAAATGGTTTCTGACGCTAGGCGGGCTGGTGATCTAGATGAAAGTCAATCTATAGTAAGCGATACGATGAAGCTCTTAGGAAACTCAGCCTACGGGAAGACTCTAACCAATAAGGCCAATCATAGGGCTGTCTCGTACGTTCAGGGGGCTGAGATATCGAAAATGATTAATAGTTCCCGGTTTAAAAAGATGACTGAAATAGGGGAGGATCTTTTTGAAATTGAGATGGAGAAAAAGAAAACTGTTTGGGACTTGCCCCATCAAATTGGTTTCTTCGTCTATCAATATGCAAAACTTCGTATGTTAGATTTTTATTTCGAGTTCTTAGATAAGTTTGTAGATAGGTCCAACTTTCAGTTATGTGAAACAGATACTGATAGTTTATACTTAGCCTTAAGCGCACCTAAGCTAGAGGACATAGTTAAGTCAGGTCTGCGGGATGAGTTTAATAGTGTATATAAAGACTGGTTTCCTGCCGAGTTTTGCGATGAGCATATTAGCAAGACAGACTGTATAAACTGTAAGGGTGTTAAAGCGTACACCAAACGAACGCCCGGGCTTTTTAAACTAGAGTACGAAGGGACAGCTCTTGTTAGCTTATGTAGTAAGACGTACCATTGTAGTGGGGATTACGATAAAATCAGTTGTAAAGGGCTAAGCAAGCAACACAACAAATTAGATAAAGATATGTTTTTAGAGGTTCTCGCTACGCAAAAGGCTAAGGGTGGGAAAAATGTAGGTTTCAAAGTCTTAAATAATTCCATATTTTCCTACAGTCAAACAAGAAATGCTCTTTCCTATTTCTATATAAAAAGAAAGGTAGCTGATGATAACGTCTCGACTACGCCTTTAGATATTTAACTCTTTACACTACCAGCTTAGCCTAACCAGCAATCTCTAACAGTTTCACCCCTTATGATTCATTTATGCCACAACGCTAAGCAGACACCCAACTACCTATCTATAAATAAATGTTATCCTTGTACTATATATTGACTTTGTGTACTAAATATTTTTGTACTGTTATATAATATCAATGTATGTTATACACCTATTGAGATAATAAAAAAATAAAAATATATCTTCGTCTTCTGTTTTAAATTTAATGTTTTTCATTGATGTTGTATAATCTACTAACCTATCACTATCGCTCAAGTACACCAAGCACTCCAAAGTCAGCACACACCAGACATAAACAGGGCACTTCCGGGGTCACCGGGACTAGAGGTCACGGTTAACTCCCCCTGCACCTACGGTACATTAGGTGCGCCGCGCACCTACTATATATCTTTGTTAATTAAGCACCTAAATTCGGGTCAAATACAACATTGTATACTACTAACTGTATTATCTCTAATATATACAGTTGTTTTGTTGAACTGTGTTTGTCTCTAATATATTCTGTTGTTGCTCTGTGTTATCTCTAATATATTATGTTTGTTCTCTGTATTATCTCTAATACATCCTGTTATTGAACTGTGTTATCTCTAATATATTCTGTCATATTCTGGCAGGAAAGTAAACTAAGATAACATATATCTCTGTCTCACTCCCGTATCTAAGATAACATATATCTCTGTCTCACTCCCGTATCTAAGATAACATACATCTCTGTCTCGCTCCTGTAACTAAGATAACATGCATCTCTATCTCACTCCCGTAACTAAGATAACATGCATCTATGTCTCACTCCTATAACTAAGATAACATACATCTCTGTCTCACTCCTATAACTAAGATAACATACATCTCTGTCTCACTCCTATAACTAAGATAACATACATCTCTGTCTCACTCCTATAACTAAGACAACATACATCTCTGTCTCACTCCTATAACTAAGATAACATACATCTCTGTCTCACTCCAATAACTAAGACAACATACATCTCTGTCTCACTCCTATAACTAAGATAATATACATCTATGTCTCACTCCTGTAACTAAGATAACATATATCTCTGTCTCACTCCCGTAACTAAGACAACATGCATCTCTTTGTCACTCATGTACCTAAGAAACATGCATCTCTGTCTCACTCCAGTAACTAATGTTAACATGCATCTCTGTCCCACTCCAGTAACTACGATAACATATTTCTCTGTCTCACTCCTATAACTAAGATAACATTCACCCTGTCTCACTCGTATAACTAAGATAGCATACATCCCTGTCTCACTCCTATAACTATGATAACATACATCTTTGTCTCACTCCTATAACTATGATAACATACATCTCTGTCTCTCTCCTATAACTATGATAACATACATCTCTATCTCTCTCCTATAACTATGATAACATACATCTCTATCTCTCTGCTATAACTATGATAACATACATATATGTCTCTCTCCTACAACTATGATAACATACATCTCTGTCTCTCTTCTATAACTATGATAACATACATCTCTGTCTCTCTCCTATAACTATGATAACATGCATCTCTGTCTCTCTCTTATAACTATGATAACATACATCTCTGTCTCTCTCCTATAACTATGATAACATACATCTCTGTCTCACTCCTATAACTAAGATAACATACATCCCTGTCTCACTCCTATAACTAAGATAACATACATCCCTGTCTCTCTCCTATAACTATGATAACATACATCTCTGTCTCACTCCTATAACTAAGATAACATACATCTCTGTCTCACTCATGTAACTAAGATAACATACATCTCTGTCTCACTCCTATAACTAAGATAACATACATCTCTGTCTCACTCCTATAACTAAGATGCCATACATCTCTGTCTCACTCCTATAACTAAGATAACATACATCCCTGTCTCACTCCTATAACTAAGATAACATACATCTCTGTCTCACTCCTATAACTAAGATAACATACATCACTGTCTCACTCCTATAACTAAGATAACATACATCTCTGTCTCACTCCTATAACTAAGACAACATACATCTCTGTCTCACTCCTATAACTAAGATAACATACATCTCTGTCTCACTCCAATAACTAAGACAACGTACATCTCTGTCTCACTCCTATAACTAAGATAACATACATCTATGTCTCATTCCTGTAACTAAGATAACATACATCTCTGTCTCACTCCCGTAACTAAGACAACATGCATCTCTTTGTCACTCATGTACCTAAGAAACATGCATCTCTGTCTCACTCCAGTAACTAATGTTAACATGCATCTCTGTCCCACTCCAGTTACTACGATAACATATTTCTCTGTCTCACTCCTATAAATAAGATAACATTCACCCTGTCTCACTCTTATAACTAAGATAGCATACATCCCTGTCTCACTCCCATAACTATGATAAGATACATCTCTGTCTCACTCCTATAACTATGATAACATACATCTTTGTCTCACTCCTATAACTATGATAACATACATCTCTGTCTCTCTCCTATAACTATGATAACATACATCTCTATCTCTCTTCTATAACTATGATAACATACATCTCTATCTCTCTGCTATAACTATGATAACATACATATATGTCTCTCTCCTACAACTATGATAACATACATCTCTGTCTCTCTTCTATAACTATGATAACATACATTTCTGTCTCTCTCCTATAACTATGATAACATACATCTCTGTCTCTCTCCTACAACTATGATAACATACATCTCTGTCTCTCTTCTATAACTATGAAAACATACATCTCTGTCTCTCTCCTATAACTATGATAACATACATCTCTGTCTCTCTTCAATAACTATGATAACATACATCTCTGTCTCACTCCTATAACTATAATAACATGCATCTCTGTCTCTCTCTTATAACTATGATAACATACATCTCTGTCTCTCTCCTATAACTATGATAACATAAATCTCTGTCTGACTCCTATAACTAAGATAACATACATCCCTGTCTCACTCCTATAACTAAGATAACATACATCCTTGTCTCACTCCTATAACTATGATAACATACATCTCAGTCTCTCTCCTATAACTAAGATAACGTACTTCTCTGTCTCACTCTCATAACTATGATGACATACATCTGTCTCACTCCTATAACTATGATAACATACATCTCTGTCTCACTCCTATAACTAAGATAACATACATCTCTGTCTCACTCATGTAACTAAGATAACATACATCTCTGTCTCACTCCTATAACTAAGATAACATACATCTCTGTCTCACTCCTATAACTAAGATAACATACATCTCTGTCTCACTCCTATAACTAAGATGCCATACATCTCTGTCTCACTCCTATAACTAAGATAACATACATCTCTGTCTCACTCCTATAACTAAGATAACATACATCTCTGTCTCACTCCTATAACTAAGATAACATACATCTCTGTCTCACTCATGTAACTAAGATAACATACATCTCTGTCTCACTCCTATAACTAAGATGCCATACATCTCTGTCTCTCTCTTATAACTATGATAACATACATCTCTGTCTCTCTCCTATAACTATGATAACATACATCTCTGTCTCACTCCTATAACTAAGATAACATACATCCCTGTCTCACTCCTATAACTAAGATAACATACATCCCTGTCTCTCTCCTATAACTATGATAACATACATCTCTGTCTCACTCCTATAACTAAGATAACATACATCTTTGTCTCACTCATGTAACTAAGATAACATACATCTCTGTCTCACTCCTATAACTAAGATGCCATACATCTCTGTCTCACTCCTATAACTAAGATGCCATACATCTCTGTCTCACTCCTATAACTAAGATGCCATACATCTCTGTCTCACTCCTATAACTAAGATAACATACATCTCTGTCTCACTCCTATAACTAAGATGCCATACATCTCTGTCTCACTCCTATAACTAAGATGCCATACATCTCTGTCTCACTCCTATAACTAAGATGCCATACATCTCTGTCTCACTCCTATAACTAAGATGCCATACATCTCTGTCTCACTCCTATAACTAAGATAACATACATCTTTGTCTCACTCATGTAACTAAGATAAAATACATCTCTGTCTCACTCCTATAACTAAGATGCCATACATCTCTGTCTCACTCCTATAACTAAGATAACATACATCTCTGTTTCACTCCTATAACTAAGATAACATACATCTCTGTCTCACTCCTATAACTAAGACAACATACATCTCTGTCTCACTCCTATAACTAAGATAACATACATCTCTGTCTCACTCCAATAACTAAGACAACATACATCTCTGTCTCACTCCTATAACTAAGATAACATACATCTATGTCTCACTCCTGTAACTAAGATAACATACATCTCTGTCTCACTCCCGTAACTAAGACAACATGCATCTCTTTTTCACTCATGTACCTAAGAAACATGCATCTCTGTCTCACTCCAGTAACTAATGTTAACATGCATCTCTGTCCCACTCCAGTAACTACGATAACATATTTCTCTGTCTCACTCCTATAACTAAGATAACATTCACCCTGTCTCACTCTTATAACTAAGATAGCATACATCCCTGTCTCACTCCCATAACTATGAAAAGATACATCTCTGTCTCACTCCTATAACTATGATAACATACATCTTTGTCTCACTCCTATAACTATGATAACATACATCTCTGTCTCTCTCCAATAACTATGATAACATACATCTCTATCTCTCTCCTATAACTATGATAACATACATCTCTATCTCTCTGCTATAACTATGATAACATACATATATGTCTCTCTCCTACAACTATGATAACATACATCTCTGTCTCTCATCTATAACTATGATAACATACATCTCTGTCTCTCTCCTATAACTATGATAACATACATCTCTGTCTCTCTTCAATAACTATGATAACATACATCTCTGTCTCACTCCTATAACTATGATAACATGCATCTCTGTCTCTCTCTTATAACTATGATAACATACATCTCTGTCTCTCTCCTATAACTATGATAACATACATCTCTTTCTCACTCCTATAACTAAGATAACATACATCCCTGTCTCACTCCTATAACTAAGATAACATACATCCCTGTCTCACTCCTATAACTATGATAACATACATCTCAGTCTCTCTCCTATAACTAAGATAACGTACTTCTCTGTCTCACTCTCATAACTATGATGACATACATCTGTCTCACTCCTATACCTATAATAACATACATCTCTGTCTCACTCCTATAACTAAGATAACATACATCTCTGTCTCACTCCAATAACTAAGATAACATACATCTCTGTCTCACTCCTATAATTAAGATAACATACATCTCTGTCTCACTCCTATAACTAAGACAACATACATCTCTGTCTCACTCCTATAACTAAGACAACATACATCTCTGTCTCACTCCTATAACTAAGATAACATACATCTCTGTCTCACTCCTATAACTAAGATAACATACATCCGTGTCTCACTCCTATAACTAAGATAACATACATCTCTGTCTCACTCCTATAACTAAGACAACATACATCGCTGTCCCACTCCTATAACTAAGATAATATACATCCGTGTCTCACTCCTATAACTAAGATAACATACATCTCTGTCTCACTCCTATAACTAAGACAACATACATCTCTCTCTCACTCCTATAACTAAGATAACATACATCCGTGTCTCACTCCTATAACTAAGATAACATACATCTCTGTCTCCCTTCTATAACTAAGATAACATACATCTCTGTCTCACTCCTATAACTAAGATAACATACATCTCTGTCTCACTCCTATAACTAAGATAACATACATCTCTGTCTCACTCCTATAACTAAAATAACATACATCTCTGTCTCACTCCTATAACTAAAATAACATACATCTCTGTCTCACTCTCATTTTCCTGTCAAGGTGTTCTGCACGTTGTCATGTGCGCTATCATCTTGAGCAATCTATAACTCAAGGATTGTCTAGCATGGAGCTCCATTAAATCCTGACTCATGCCTTGGCAGTATTTTATGTTGTAATAGAATATAGACTAGGAATAGAATCATCATCATGTGCCATATCGGTTGGCGTTGGCGATCATGTCCTTCCACAATCTTCTATCTACAGTACATCGTATCAGTTCTGTTGTTGACTGTTTTCCATGCCATGACACCAAGCTATCTCGTATTTTCTCTCTTTGTCGTCCGCGATCTCTCTTTCCTTATATTTTGCCAGTTGTAACCAAGTATTTAGTTTGTGTGTGTGTGTGTGTGTGTGAGAGAGAGAGAGAGAGAGAGAGAGAGATAGAGCTCATCCTTTGAGTACAAGTTATGTTAATGTGAGAGAGATATGACTCTTAGAGTACAAGTTATGCTTGTTAGAGAGAGATATATCACTCTTAGAGTACAAGTTATGTTTGTAAGAGAGAGAGATATATCACTCTTAGAGTACAAGTTATGTTTGTAAGAGAGAGAGATATATATCACTCTTAGAGTACAAGTTATGTTTGTAAGAGAGAGATATATATCACTCTTAGAGTACAAGTTATGTTTGTAAGAGAGAGAGATATATCACTCTTAGAGTACAAACTAGGCAATTACTTTGAACCATAGTGATTAGCCAAACTGTGATGGCTTTTGTTCACGCAACAACGATTTCGCACAGAAATCATCAACAGTTTAACCTTGTCTTTTCCTTTGATTGGACGCGAGAATTAACAGCCAACCACTCAGCAGATAAATTATGCAAATAATATAGGGGTATTTAACAACATGCATTAGCAGAATTAGACAGATAGCGAGACAGGCATTTAGAGAACACCGAGAACGCCTAGAGGAGAGAGACCACGTCCAGAGAGAGAGAGAGATAGAGAGAGAGAGAGAGAGAGAGAGAGAGATGTAGCGAAGATAGAACAATACGTTCTATATTATACCAATCAAGTTAGATATACCAGTTATGAGGCATAGTTTAGTTCCAAAGTTAGACTAAGAAATGTTTGTGTTCCAGAGAAATATATAGTTAATTGTATATCCGTCTTTCTTTATTATTCTTATTTATTCTGTTCCCTTCCCTTCGCTTCGCTATTTATGTTATTTGATGTTATTGATACTTGACAAGGCGACACGCGAACGTTGTCGCCCAGCTGACTTCCAGCTGCTGTTTTGTTTACTTTCCGCCTTCGACTAGTGGCGGTGTGACCTCAGCTGGAATGGTGTTGCTGTGTTCCTGCCCCAGGCGTTATGCTCGGGTTTATATTCAGGCCACCAACACGCCTCCGGACTACTGGATTCCTTTTAACGAATCAATTCAGAGGAAGAGGTATGGTTACAGCACTCGGAAAAAATGACAAATAATCAACAACCAAAAAAAAAAATTTACCAAAGCAGGATCGAACCCGTACTCAGTGGCACTGCGCCTTGCCACACTTGTTAACCCTGACCCTATTAAGGTCTGGTAGCACCTCCGGTTCGTTAAGATGATCGTTGCGTTGTGTTCTGCGACAACTCTACTGGGGGATGGTTCGTGCCTCAATGGGACACTAGGCTAGATAAGGAAACTGGATAACACAGAACAACACGTGTATATGATAACCGTCTGACTTTTATTCCGGTTACTTCGGACTCTCGTTCCACATGTATATGTTAGGGACACGCTTAAAACACACTCTACTAATTGTTGCTTCTCTCGCCCTAACACTCATTTAAGATTCTGACTGCGTTCATACTCATCTATCCCTATCTGTGGACCATTCCCCATTGAATGGCCCTCCTATCCTAGCTAATTCTACCGGTCTCTACATCTATGATCTCCAGTTCTGGTCTCAAGTGCTTCTTCACGTGTCTAGTTCTAATTGAATGACTGACCGGTTCCTATCTCTACTAACTGACTCTAATCTGTCGCTTGCTACTCTATATTATGGTTAATTCTACTGGGCTAAGATTAGCCCCCTATGGGCTGACCACCTATCTCTCTGTGTCAGTCCAGCACAGCTCTTCCCTCAATTCAACTGAATCCATCCTGAATCAAAAAGCTCTCATCACTACATGTCTGGTTCCGAGGCAGTTCCGCACAGCTCTACTATCAGTTCATCTGAATCCATCCTGAATCAAAAAGCTCTCGTCACTACATATCTGGTCCCGAGGCAGTTCCGCACTGCTCTACTATCAGTTCAACTGAATGGCTCCTGAAGCAATAATCGAAACTAGTTGTTCTCTCCTTTGTTTTCCGTTTCTCACTCCTTAAATTTTGATCTTCTCAGCCAATCAGAATTAGCCTTCCTCCACGTCTGTTCGCCCACTCACTTCTCTACATGTCCTTCCCGGCTTGCACGTGTTTTCCGACTTAATGTCTTTTCCCTTGACCTATTTCTGTCCCGTCTCTACGTGACCACTTACTCCTAGACAATTTTTTTCTTACCCTTGCACGTGTTTTTCGTCTCTTTTTATGCCCACGTCTCTGTCTGTCCATTCTAACCCCTCCTGTATTTATTTTTCCTCCTGACCTCGTTTTAATGTGTTCTTTCTTCATTCCTCTCTCTCCTCTCTGTTTCTACTCCTCCGCTCTCTCCTCCATTTCTATACTCTCTTATCTTCCATTTCTATACTCTATCCTCCTCGCCGTCTACAATTGATCCCAAATGATTGTGTGGTATGACAGCAAGTAAGTCAAGAATAGCATAGAGTAAGGCAAGCCGAGCTATAATATTTAATGGAATTGAAAGATTGGAAATTACAGAAGTCTCAGACAAGATGTATGAAGAGATGCCTGAAATGAATAACGGTGATAACCTCTTGAGCGCATCCGATCAAGAAATTTTAATTTAGAAATATCCGAATGTTATGTGAACCGCTAGGACTATCATAATTATATAAGACGACTATCTAATCAAGATGAATCACTTGTATAGCATAGTCAGTACTTATCTGACTACATGTGTTAATGTCCATAACATTGTGTATCGCCGTGTTGCTATCCTATGAGTGACCACCGTGAGTATATCACGCGCCGTCACAGTTGTAAGTCCTCTTGTGCAACCCATGATTATGTCAGTCCAATTAGTCTTTGTCTGCTCCTGCCTCGTTTACCTTACTTTTCTTCTTCTCATGTGACTATCAGTGGCGTATTATATGTACAACACTACATTTGATTCTGTCATTAAACGCTTATGTCAGGTTATGGAGTCTCTACATCTTGTAGACATGACTATCAGTGGCGTATTATATGTACAACACTACATTTGATTCTGTCATTAAACGCTTATGTCAGGTTATGGAGTCTCTACATCTTGTAGACATGACTATCAGTGGCGTATTATATGTACAACACTACATTTGATTCTGTCATTAAACGCTTATGTCAGGTTATGGAGTCTCTACATTTTGTAGACATGACTATCAGTGGCGTATTATATGTAGAACACTACATTTGATTCTGTCATTAAACGCTTATGTCACGTTATGGAGTCTCTACATCTTGTAGACATGACTATCAGTGGCGTATTATATGTACAACACTACATTTGATTCTGTCATTAAACGCTTATGTCACGTTATGGAGTCTCTACATCTTGTAGACATGACTATCAGTGGCGTATTATCTGTACAACACTACATTTGATTCTGTCATTAAACGCTTATGTCAGGTTATGGAGTCTCTACATCTTGTAGACATGACTATCAGTGGCGTATTATATGTACAACACTACATTTGATTCTCTCATTAAACGCTTATGTCAGGTTATGGAGTCTCTACATTTTGTAGAGACTCCATAGTGACTCACTAACTTCCATAGCACAGCCCTGCTCATACTTTAGAGAGGCTTTTTGTAAATTCAACGAATCAAGCACAAGGGCACACTTTAAGTTCCAAGTCTTGTTCATTGTTGTTGACTGCTCGGTACAAGATTTCATCAAAACTCGCTTGTTCTTGCTCCCACTTCTCTTCGATGGCTCTTTCAGACTCTCCAGAAATTTACTACTTACTTTTTTTCTAAGTTAAAAAGCACCATTATTCCACAGTAATGTATGCAAGCCTGTACATTTCCTTTCTTTGACAGTTTAATTATACACTCTTCCTTTCAATATTTTGTTATTTTCCTCCATCCCACATTTCATCAAGATGTCATGGTGAAGGTCTTAATGTTAACTTTATGAACTTCTGAAAGAGCAATATAGCACAAGTCGTGCTATAAGTTATGGGCAATATAGCACAAGTCGTGCTACAAGTTATACAAAGAAGAATTCAGTATAACATCAATACTGAAATAGAAGAACAACAATTTGGATTTAGAAAAAAAACAGTGGGAGAAAGGAAGCCATATTCTGCATGAGGGCTTTAATCGCAAAATACACAAAAGTAAAGAGACCAATATATTTCTGCTTCATAGACTTCACCAAACCTTTTGATAGAAAACACCATAAACACCTAATAGACTACTTCTACACTGAGCAACACTTTAAAACATCACATAGATGTCAGGTCTAAACATTAATGGAAAGATAATCAATAACCTAAGATAAGCAGATGATACTGTATTACTAGCAGAAAATCCTGAAGATGTACAATTACTTAATGAAACAATCATGACTAGCAAAAAATATGGACTAGATACGAAGATCAAAAAGACTAAAATTATGGTCATATACAAAGATAATACTCAAAACCTACAAGTGGATATCAAAGTTGAAGGAATAGACCTGGAGACAGTTCAGAACTACAACTACCGTAGACATACTATAACCAGTGATGGAAAATGTACAACCGAAATAAACAAAAGAAAAGGAGTGGCAGAAAACTATTTTAATACCATGAAAAATATACTAACATCAAAATTAAATAACACCAGAGCTAAAACTAAGAATAGCAAAATGTTATATATTCTCAACACTCTTGTATGGTGCAGAAAAAATGGACATTAGACAAGAAAACTGAATCATGTGGAATCTGGATTGATAGGAAACAGGACAAATTGGATGGAAAGAAAAGAAAACATACGATGAAGTCTTACAACAACTTAAAATTAAAAGAGAACTACTAAACACAATTCAAACAAGACAAGTGAGATTTGTGGGGTATGTTAAAAGACACAACAGCCTACTAAAAGTAATGTTGAAAGGGAAAATACAAGGTAAAAGAGGCAGAGGCAGACCAAGATTAACATGGACGAGTGATATCAAAAGGTGGACAAGTCAGCCTATGACAACCTGCACCATCAAAGCAAGAGACAGAGCGGAATGGTTCTCCATGGTAGCCAACCTTCGATGCGGAGACGGCACTCAATGATGATGATTACTTCTGAATGGAACACCATCAGGTCCTGTGGGTTTACTTTTTTGTAACAATTTGATGACTTTCAAGATTTCTTCCTGGCCTGGCTTGCCACAGTTAACTCAAAATTCCTTTCCAATGGCATTTTGAGTCGGTCTAGTCTATACAAACATTCTTCAAAGTCCTCTTTCCATCTTGTCATTTCTTCTATTTTACTCAGCGGATTGATTTTCCTATCTTTAGTAAAGGCATTCATTTGTTTATGTGTTGTCAATTAACTTCTTCGTTTTGTTTGATCTAAAGTTTTGTCATTTGCTTGCTGACTCCTCTATTTCTTTCAATTCTAAAGTTATCAATATACTTTTTCTTACTCCTTTTTGTGCACTTTATTTTCGCGTATGAGAATATAAACACAAATAGTACCAATAACATCATTACACACACATTATCTAAGTATTTATCTCTTACAGCAATGTCCTGTTTAGAGTATTTAGGTCAAGGTGCTGTCGGCCTGGCTTTAAATGAACAGACGCCACGTAGAGCACAGTTTACAATAAAAAAAAAATTGTGAACTTTTAGCACTAGAGGAATTGGTCCGGCATCCATTTGGCTAGGAAGTCCCAGATGTAACCCCCTCGACCATGAGCTAACGCTGCTTGTGAATCGACAATTATTGACAAATGTTCGGCATTGTTTTTTTTTTTTAAACACAGGAACTTAGAATGACACGTATTTGGGCCATGTTAAAAGACACAACAGCCTACTAAAAGTAATCCTGGAGGGGAAAATACAAGGTAAACGAGGCAGAGGCAGACCAAGACTAACATGGACGAGTAACATCAAAAGATGGACAAATCAGTCTATGACAACCTGCACTATCAAAGCAAGAGACAGAGCAGAATGGCGCTCCATGGTAGCCAACCTTCGTTGCGGAGACGGCACTCGATGATGATGATGATGAGAATGACACGAGTATCGTGCTCTGTGCTGATAGAGGCCTGTGCGCACGGGTCAGCGGTAATCATTGTATATGTCTCTCACAATTTGCCATTGGGATGTGATGTCTTTCCCTGGCTGCAATACGTTGACAGTCCTTTAATGGTCAGTGTGTGTAATGATGGATATAGAAAATAGTTTACTTATTGCCTTGCCTTCTAGTCTCTCTACATAAACAAACTCTGAGTAATCACATGCCTAAGTTTATTAATGATAAATCAACAAACATCATCAAAGGTAAAGGTAATCACATACTATTTAGAACTGTTATGGTTGCAAACGCTTCATCAACTTAAGCCCAGTGGCAAACAAGTGGTCAGTAGTCACTTTCAGTTTTCTACATTCTTCTCGGCTCTCATATTTTATTTTCAATTATTTTAGGCCGGGTTGACTATGTCGTGTGCGTCACGTAATGAATGTTTAGAGAAGTATGAAGCTAGATTGGAAACAAGTACAAGCTGAATCGGATGGAAACATGATTATATAATGTTGAAAACAGTGGCGCCATAGAGATGATGACAATCGTGACTTTCAGCAAAATGCGCGCCAAATGTCATGTCACCACCATCCATCATCTGCAGCGATAACTACATGCTGCTGCCTGTAATTATGACATGTCATCAACTCTCACCAATTATTTCTTTCACCTGTTCAGCTGTCATGTCCTGGTAAATGGCACGTTTCCTAACGCTAATTCCAGCGCCGGTTTATTTTGATCTGAAGTCATCACCGCCCTCTCTCCCCCGACAGAAATATCGATGCAGCATGAGAACATCAGTGAACTATTATCTGTACAGAAACAAAACCGGGGTCAAGATAAATTCATAGAAATATTGTTCATATTTTACGTAGACGGAATAATGAATAAATTGTTTTAGAAACAATGAAAAATGAAAGCACCTGCTGTGAGTTATAGTTCATTTGCGTTTATATTGTAGAGTACTTTGTTTATTATAACAATTGTTATATATCCCACAGCATGTTTATGTTGAGTGCACTTTGTTTATAATAACAATTATTAGATATCCCACAGCATGTTTATGTTGAGTGCACTTTGTTTATAATAACAATTGTTAGATATCCCACAGCATGTTTTTGTTGAGTGTAATTTGTTTATAATAACAATTGTTAGATATCCCGCATCATGTTTTGTTTATGTTGAGTGCACTTTGTTTATAATAACAATTGTTAGATATCCCACAGCATGTTTATGTTGAGTGTACTTTGTTTATAATAACAATTGTTATATATCCCGCAGCATGTTTTGTTTATGTTGAGTGTACTTTGTTTATAATAACAATTGTTAGATATCCCACAGCATGTTTATGTTGAGTGTACTTTGTTTATAATAACAATTGTTAGATATCCCGCGGCATGTTTTGTTTATGTTGAGTGTACTTTGTTTATAATAACAATTGTTAGATATCCCGCATTATGTTTTGTTTATGTTGAGTGCACTTTGTTTATAATAACAATTGTTAGATATCCCACAGCATGTTTATGTTGAGTGTACTTTGTTTATAATAACAAATGTTAGATATCCCGCGGCATGTTTTGTTTATGTTGAGTGTACTTTGTTTATAATAACAATTGTTACATATCCCACAGCATGTTTATGTTGAGTGTACTTTGTTTATAATAACAATTGTTAGATATCCAGCGGCATGTTTATGTTGAGTGTACTTTGTTTATAATAACAATTGTTAGATATCCCGCAGCATGTTTATGTTGAGTACACTTTGTTTATAATAACAATTGTTAGATATCCCGCAGCATGTTTATGTTGAGTACACTTTGTTTATAATAACAATTGTTAGATATCCCGCAGCATGTTTATGTTGAGTACACTTTGTTTATAATAACAATTGTTAGATATCCCGCAGCATGTTTATGTTGAGTGTACTTTGTTTATAATAACAATTGTTAGATATCCCGCAGCATGTTTATGTTGAGTGCACTTTGTTTATAATAACAATTGTTAGATATCCCGCAGCATGTTTATGTTGAGTACACTTTGTTTATAATAACAATTGTTAGATATCCCGCAGCATGTTTATGTTGAGTGTACTTTGTTTATAATAACAATTGTTAGATATCCCGCAGCATGTTTATGTTGAGAACACTTTGTTTATAATAACAATTGTTAGATATCCCGCAGCATGTTTATGTTGAGTGTACTTTGTTTATAATAACAATTGTTAGATATCCCGCAGCATGTTTATGTTGAGTGTACTTTGATTATAATAACAATTGTTAGATATCCCGCAGCATGTTTATTTTGAGTGCACTTTGTTTATAATAACATTTGTTAGATAACCTGCAGCATGTTTATGTTGAGTGCACTTTGTTTATAATAACAAATGTTAGATATCCGACAGCATATTTATGTTGAGTGCACTTTGTTTATAATAACAAATGTTAGATATCCGACAGCATATTTATGTTGAGTGTACTTTGTTTATAATAACAATTGTTAGATATCCCGCAGCATGTTTATGTTGAGTGTACTTTGTTTATAATAACAATTGTTAGATATCCCGCAGCATGTTTATGTTGAGCACACTTTGTTTATAATAACAATTGTTAGATATCCCGCAGCATGTTTATGTTGAGTACACTTTGTTTATAATAACAATTGTTAGATATCCCGCAGCATGTTTATGTTGAGTACACTTTGTTTATAATAACAATTGTTAGATATCCCGCAGCATGTTTATGTTGAGTACACTTTGTTTATAATAACAATTGTTAGATATCCCGCAGCATGTTTATGTTGAGCACACTTTGTTTATAATAACAATTGTTAGATATCCCGCAGCATGTTTATGTTGAGTACACTTTGTTTATAATAACAATTGTTAGATATCCCGCAGCATGTTTATGTTGAGTACACTTTGTTTATAATAACAATTGTTAGATATCCCGCAGCATGTTTATGTTGAGTACACTTTGTTTATAATAACAATTGTTAGATATCCCGCAGCATGTTATGTTGAGTGTACTTTGTTTATAATAACAATTGTTAGATATCCCGCAGCATGTTTATGTTGAGTGCACTTTGTTTATAATAACAATTGTTAGATATCCCGCAGCATTTTATGTTGAGTACACTTTGTTTATAATAACAATTGTTAGATATCCCGCAGCATGTTTATGTTGAGTGTACTTTGTTTATAATAACAATTGTTAGATATCCCGCAGCATGTTTCTCTACTCCACTGTTCGTACCTCTGATAAAACAAAGCATGAAACAAATGTGAGAAAGTTGCGAAGTTTGGTCGTGAAGTCAGCGGTCGGGAGACTGGGCGGAGAACATGTCATTGACGTGGCACATCGTTGAACAAAGTGAATCATTTGACTGGGACATCAATCGCGTGTTGCCGTTTATCTAAGTAATTAATTTTAAAAAAAGAATGTTCGTTATTGAATGTCCGAGTTGTTGAAAGTTAATGAACAATACAAGACAGCCATGGTAATATATGCTGCCATCTTACTTAAATATCATTTATAGTAAATCATAAATTAGATTTAAACAAAATAAACGTAGACCAGAGTATTTTAGATAATAGTTACGTATTCTTCCAAATTGTAACAAATGTTATTATAGTACACTGAAAGACCCCTCGTACACGACGAATGAATATATTACCAATATTACTAGTACGTCTATACGGATCAGAAACTTGGACTACCTATGTAGGGCAGGAGAAAAAGTTACACAGCTTTCATGTTCGTTGCCTTCGCAAGATTATGAACATGAAATGGCAGGACAAAGTAACTAAATATAATGTCTTACAACGAGCCAAACTCCCATCCATCACGCAGGAGATGTAGACTAAGCTGACTGGGTCATGTAAGAAGAATGGCCAAAATTCGTATTCCCAAACAAATATTGCATGGTGAACTTAAGGACAGAAAAAGACCAAAGGGCAGACTAGTGCTGAGATATAAGGATGTTTGCAGGGCTTCCTTGACGGAATTCTCTATCACAGACCAGTGCTGAGATATAAGGATGTTTGCAGGGCTTCCTTGAGGGAATTCTCTATCAGTGAAAGAAACTGGTAATATCTGGCTGCAGATCGCAGCACATGGAGAACAAAATTAAAAAATGGCACAGCAACTTTCGAGGCAGTGCTGATATCAAATTCAGAAGACAAAAGGCGCAAGAGAAAAGAGACGAGGCCAAGTACCACGAATACCTCTTGTTCGTTCTGCAGATGGATCTGTCTATCCAATATTGACAGATTCAGCCATGAGAGAAGCAGTTCAACAAAGCAGCAACCAGCATAAGACACTCATATTTGACCAAACTACTGACTTATCTTGACTGCTTGTTACCATCCAGATGCCAAAGGTCATTTATATACACACACATATATATATATATATATTAAAATAGTATATCATTTAAATTCATGTAATTAAATTCAGAAAGAATGTGATTAATAATAAAATTTGCACTCAACAAATAATATAGCAACGGTACACACATTACAGCACTTTGATAACTTCGCATAAGTTATAATGACAGCGTTAAAGTGATGTTAAATACAAAAATAATGGATCTATATTACCGTAAACACGTAATATTTGTCTCAAACAATTATTTAGATCTGCTACAAGCTGCATATCGTCAGACCCTAATTTCGTGGGGATCATAAGTAATTTTTTTTTACCGTATTCTTCTCTATTACTTTATTTTGGTTGTAAAGGGCCTCAAGCAAGTTCGTTTTAAAGAGCCTCAAGCAAGGGCAATAACTTTAGCGTTTACATTAACAGATTATATAACTATAAAAAAAAGTAAAGTACCTCCGTCACGCCAAGTGGCTTATAGGGAAAATGGTGTTAGTGATCATAAAATATTACAGACCTTCGGCACATGATTTGTGGGGTAATGTGGTCGGTATTACGCCCGTGCCACTTTACTTTCCCAGAAAAAAATCCGGTACCCATTAATGGCTGGTTGAACCGGAAGTCGTCGGTTAGGATCAAACCCTACATCTTGTCCTTTCTAGTCCAGTTCACTAACCACTGAGCTGTTCCATAATATAACTATATATGAGCAAAAACATGTATTATTTATACATTTTAATGACAAGAAAGGTTTAATATGTGTTTGTGCAGTTAATTAAAAAAAATGTTTAAATAATTATAACATACACTTACCATTGCAAAATATATCTATGTGGTCTTTATAGATTTTATTTTTGTATAGGTGGAATCTGTAGGGTCTAAGTATATGTACTAAAATTATATATTTTGTATCAATAGAATGTCTAAAAAAAAATTGATCTTTAGAGTCGGATTTTAGTAATTTTGTTTAAAGTATAGATTCTTGAGTAAAAGAAGATTTTTGAGAACAGCTGCAATATTTAATGGTAAGAACTAATCCTTTTGTAATGTTGTAAAGTGAAGTATTTGATGGTAAGAACTAATCCTTTTGTAATGTTTCAAAGTGAAGTATTTGATGGTAAGAACTAATCCTTTTGTAATGTTTCAAAGTGAAGTATTTGATGGCAAGAACTAATCCTTTTGTAATGTTTCAAGTGAATTATTTGATGGTAAGAACTAATCCTTTTGTAATGTTTCAAAGTGAAGTATTTGATGGTAAGAACTAATCCTTTTGTAATGTTTCAAAGTTAAGTATTTGATGGTAAGAACTAATCCTTTTGTAATGTTTCAAAGTGAAGTATTTGATGGTAAGAACTAATCCTTTTGTAATATTTCAAAGTGAAGTATTTGATGGTAAGAACTAATCCTTTTGTAATGTTTCAAAGTGAAGTATTTGATGGTAAGAACTAATCCTTTTGTAATGTTTCAAAGTGAAGTATTTGATGGTAAGAACTAATCCTTTTGTAATGTTTCAAAGTGAAGTAGTTAATGGTAAGAACTAATCATTTTGTAATGTTTCAAAGTGAAGTATTTGATGGTAAGAACTAATCCTTTTGTAATGTTTCAAAGTGAAGTATTTGATGGTAAGAACTAATCCTTTTGTAATGCTTCAAAGTGAAGTAGTTAATGGTAAGAACTAATCATTTTTTAATGTTTCAAAGTGAAGTATTTTATGGTAAGAACTAATCCTTTTGTAATGTTTCAAAGTGAAGTATTTAATGGTAAGAACTAATCCTTTTGTAATGTTTCAAATTGAAGTATTTGATGGTAAGATCTAATCCTTTTGTAATGTTTCAAAGTGAAGTATATGATGGTAAGAACTAATCCTTTTGTAATGTTTAAAAGTGAAATATGTAATGGTAAGGACGAATCCTTTTGTAATGTTTCAAAGTGAAGTATTTAATGGTAAGAACTAATCCTTTTGTAATGTTTCAAAGTGAAGTATTTGATGGTAAGAACTAATCCTTTTGTAATGTTTCAAAGTGAAGTATTTGATGGTAAGAACTAATCCTTTTGTAATGTTCCAAAGTGAAGTATTTAATGTTAAGAACTAATCCTTTTGTAGTGTTTCAAAGTGAAGTAGTTGATGGTAAGAACTAATCCTTTTGTAATGTTTCAAAGTGAAGTATTTAATGGTAAGAACTAATCCTTTTGTAATGTTTCAAAGTGAAGTATTTGATGGTAAGAACTAATCCTTTTGTAATTTTTTCAAAGTGAAGTATTTGATGGTAAGAACTAATCCTTTTGTAATGTTTCAAAATGAAGTATTTGATGGTAAGAACTAATCCTTTTGTAATGTTTCAAAGTGAAGTATTTGATGGAAAGAACTAATCCTTTTGTAATGTTTCAAAGTGAAGTATTTGATGGTAAGAACTAATCCTTTTGTAATGTTCCAAAGTGAAGTATTTAATGTTAAGAACTAATCCTTTTGTAGTGTTTCAAAGTGAAGTAGTTGATGGTAAGAACTAATCCTTTTGTAATGTTTCAAAGTGAAGTATATGATGGTAAGAACTAATCCTTTTTTAATGTTTCAAAGTGAAGTATTTAATGGTAAGAACTAATCCTTTTGTAATGTTTCAAAGTGAAGTATTTGATGGTAAGAACTAATCCTTTTGTAATGTTTCAAAGTGAAGTATTTAATGGTAAGAACTAATCCTTTTGTAATGTTTCAAAGTGAAGTATTTGATGGTAAGAACTAATCCTTTTGTAATGTTTCAAAGTGAAGTATTTGATGTTAAGAACTAATCCTTTTGTAATGTTTCAAAATGAAGTATTTGATGGTAAGAACTAATCGTTTTGTAATGTTTCAAAGTGAAGTATTTAATGGTAAGAACTAATTCTTTTGTAATATTTCAAAGTGAAGTATTTAATGGTAAGAACTAATCCTTTTGTAATGTTTCAAAGTTAGGTATTTGATGGTAAGAACTACTCCTTTTGTGATGTTTCAAAGTGAAGTATTTGATGGTAAGAACTAATCCTTTTGTAAAGTTTCAAAGTGAAGTATTTGATGGTAAGAACTAATCCATTTGCAATGTTTCAAAGTGAAGTATTTGATGGTAAGAACTAATCCTTTTTTAATGTTTCAAAGTGAAGTATTTAATGGTAAGAACTAATCCTTTTGTAATGTTTCAAAGTGAAGTATTTAATGGTAAGAGCTAATCCTTTTGTAATGTTTCAAAGTGAAGTATTTAATGTTAAGAACTAATTCTTTTGTAATGTTTCAAAGTGAAGTATTTGATGGTAAGAACTAATCCTTTTGTAATGTTTCAAAGTGAAGTATTTAATGGTAAGAACTAATCCTTTTGTAATGTTTCAAAGTGAAGTATTTGATGGTAAGAACTAATCCTTTTGTAATTTTTTCAAAGTGAAGTATTTGATGGTAAGAACTAATCCTTTTGTAATGTTTCAAAATGAAGTATTTGATGGTAAGAACTAATCGTTTTGTAATGTTTCAAAGTGAAGTATTTGATGGTAAGAACTAATCCTTTTGTAATGTTTCAAAGTGAAGTATTTAATGGTAAGAACTAATCCTTTTGTAATGTTTCAAAGTGAAGTATTTAATGGGAAGATCTAATCCTTTTTAATGTTTCAAAGTGAAGTATTTGATGGTAAGAACTAATCCTTTTGTAATGTTTCAAAGTGAAGTATTTAATGGTAAGAAATAATCAATTTTTAATGTTTCAAAGTGAAGTATTTAATGTTAAGAACTAATCCTTTTGTAATGTTTCAAAGTGAAATATTTGATGGTAAGAACTAATCCTTTTGTAATGTTTCAAAGTGAAATATTTGATGGTAAGAACTAATCCTTTTGTAATGTTTCAAAGTGAAGTATTTAATGGTAAGAACAAATCTTATTGTAATGTTTCAAAGTGAAGTATTAATGGTAAGAACTATTATTATTATGAAGTTTGAAAGTGAAGTACTTCAATATCATGTATATTAATTAATATTTTGACAAATATGACAATTTTAAAAATTCAACTTTGATAAAATGTATTTTTTTCTTTGTAAATGCAGTATTTAAATATCATGTATTTTTTTAGAATTTGATATAGTTAACTTGATAGAACACTTATAAATATCACATACATTTACTATTTTTTTAAAAAATTGGTCTCGACAGTCTTTATTCAAATGTTAATTCGTAAAAGAAAGGGCCCGTTCCATGAACGGTTTGATGTCCCATCTCTTTCTTTGATAGTGCAGTTTGTCGTAGGCCGACTTGTCAATTTGTTTAATGTTGCTCGTCCATGTTAGTCTTTGTTTTCTCCTTTTATTTGTATTTTATCTTCCAAGATTACTGTGAGTAGGCTGTTGTGTCTTCTAACATGCCACAACAATCTCTTTTGTCTTCTTTGAATTGTGTTTAGTAGTCCTCTTTCCATCTTTAGTTGTATTAAGACTTCATCGTTTGTTTACTTTTCTTTCCATCAAATTCCTCCTATTTTTCTACAAATTCATATTTTAGAGGCTTCAATTGTATGTTCAATATTCTTGTTTAATGTCAATGTTTCTGCACCATACAGGAATGTTGAGAAGATATAACATTTTGCTATTCTTAGTTTTTTTTTAAAAAGTAAAGAGTCCCGTGACGCCAAGTGGCGAATAGGGAATATGGTGTCAGTGACCATAAATTGTACAGACCTTCGGCACATGATTTTTGGGCTAATGTGGTCGGTATTACGCCCGTGCTGATTTACTTTCCCAGAAAAAAATATCCGTACCAATTTAAGGCTGGGTGTACCTAGAATCCGTTGATCAGGATTGAAAACGATCTCTTGTCCTTTGTAGTCCAGTTCCCTAACCACTGAGCTATGTTGGCCTCCATTCTTAGCTTTAGACCTGGTGTTATTTTGTCTTGATGCTAGTATATTTTTTCGTGGCATTAAATTCTCTTTTTACCATACCTATTCTTTTGTTTATTTCAGTTTTATATTTTCCATCACTGGTTTAAGTATGTCCCAGGTAGATGTAGGTCTGAACTGTCTCCAGGTCTATTCCTTCAACTTTGATATTCACTTGTAGGTTTTGAGTATTATTTTTGTTTATAATTATAATTTCAGTCTTTTTGATATTCACATCTAATCCATATTTTTTGCTTGTCATGTTTATTTCATTAAGTAATTGTTGTAGGTCTTTAGGATTTTCTGTTAGTAGTACAGTAAGGTTGTGTGCTGTCACCAGATTTGTTTAATATTTATAGTGAGATTAATTTAAGATCCAAAAGGGGCATGCCTGAAAAAAAAAAACAATTGGAGGTCATAATATAAAAAATCTAAGGTATGCTGATGATACAGTCATAATCGCTAAGAGTGAAAACGAGGTACAAAAAATGTTGGACATTGTAGTGAAAGAAAGCAAAAATAAAGGACTCAGCCTTAATAGCAAAAGACAGAGTCGGTAACAACAAAGAAAAATGCATCACCTCAGTGCAAAATAAAGACACGTGGAAGAATAATAAAACAGGTAAATGAATTTAAATATTTGGGAACTTTGTTAACCTCAGACGGAAGATGTACAAAAGAGGTGAGATGCAGAATGGCTCAGGCAAAAGCAGCTTTCCAAAAAATGAGGAAGATACTATGCAATCCATTTTGACAATAGAAACAAGAAAAAGAGTTCTTAAATGTTACGTTGAGCCAGTCTTAACATATGGATGTGAATCATGGACAATAGGACAAAGGACAAGAAAATCACTGGAGTCTGTAGAAATGTGGTTTTACAGAAGAATGTTAAGAGAGAGGTCAAAGCAAAAGAGAGCTAATTTCCAATATTAGGAAAAAACAATCATCATTTTTTGGTCATGTAATGATAAGAGAACAACTGGAATATATTGTATCAACTGGTAAAATTGAGGGACGAAGAGATAGAGGGAAGCAAAGAGAAAAATAACAGACAGCATAAGAGAATGGCTTGGCAGAAGGTCAACAACAGAAATGGTAAATAGCTGCCGAGATCGAAAGTTGTGGAGAGACATGATCACCTACGCCGTCAGGTCCGGTACTTAATGATGATGATAAATAAAACACATCTTTCCAGCACTTGTAAACAGATACATGTTTCATTAGCAGAAGCACTTGCGGACCTACATGAAATGTTGGTTTAAAACGTGTTCATTCTTGGCTTCATATACAACCCGTCTTTATCTGCCAAGGTCGGGCTATTCTTGTTCCAATAACAAGAACTGGAGCCGATAGCTCGCTGGTTACGTCACCTCGTTGGACGGACATGACGATCACTCATTTACCGAGCCAGAACATTGTTGCAGTTGTCGATGTCACTGAAATAAAAGTGACAATAATAAAATGATTGACGCCCTTTGACCTATAACAACCACATGAAAACTTGTGTCTCTGACATAAAGTATGATCTCATCTCCGTCTGTTTATGTCGATAAAATGTGTATAGGATATGATCACACATATCGTTAGCATCGATCTTATTCTAACAGCAATTATTGATTATATTTCGCAGGTCTTTGATGACCTAATAAGGAGTCTCTACAAATCAAGGCACATCTACAGACTAGAAGATCACTCTGGCCTGGCCTCACTCACTGTTAAGATAGGACAACTGAAGTTGCATCTTTCACCACATCGCCTATTCTCCCTTCCGGTGATCGGATACAAAGTTATCAAGTTGTTCTCAGGCATAAACCCGATTCAACGTCAGCAAGAGTGGAACACACATGACACTCAAGCGTTAGCAAGAATAGAACACACATGACACTCAAGCGTTAGCAAGAATAGAACACACATGACACTCAAGCGTTAGCAAGAATAGAACACACATGACACTCAAGCGTTAGCAAGAATAGAACACACATGACACTCAAGCGTTAGCAAGAATAGAACACACATGACACTCAAGCGTTAGCAAGAATAGAACACACATGACACTCAAGCGTCAGCAAGAATAGAACACACATGACACTCAAGCGTCAGCAAGAATAGAACACACATGACACTCAAGCGTTAGCAAGAATAGAACACACATGACACTCAAGCGTTAGCAAGAATAGAACACACATGACACTCAAGCGTCAGCAAGAATAGAACACACATGACACTCAAGCGTATTTTACGACGACCTGTTAAACCTGAACTATTTCTCCTTTTGTGTATAAAAATCTTTTTCTTAAAAACCGATACTGTAAATTCTTCAAATATTTTCATTTTTTTAATCAGAGAGGTAAATATTTTGACGAGATAACAATTAATTAATTAACTAATTGGTTAGTGAGGACAGCAAACATGGCGCTGTGACCACAGTCCGGTAAATAAACCAACCGGAAAAAAAAAAACTATTATTGTCTGCCAAGACAAACGTACCTTTTGTGTTCTGTCTTAGCGGTTGTCTGGACGCTACAAGACAGACAGATATCTATGTCATCACATTCTTAAGGTAGGTATAACAAGCAACACGTTCTACCTGGATCACAAGTCACGTGACTCATGACACCTCTTGGATCAATCATACTACAGATCACAGACATGTTGATAGCCGGTCAGATGAGTTGATTGTTCTATGTTGTATGTTGATTGATGACAAATCCCAACAACAATGATAAACTTACGGTTTTAAAGGAAGAGAGACAACTCAAGTATCAAGCGTCAGCAGGATTGAATCAATTCCTTATCAATAACCATATTCTCAGTAAAACACAAAACGAATGTTTTAACAAAACTCAGTGCTCCATGTCAAATGTAATTAACATTAAAATGTAATAACTCAATTAACATTAAAATGTAATAACTGAATTAACATTAAAATGTAATAACTGAATTAACATTAAAATGTAATAACTCAATTAACATTCCATAAATCGATGAAAGATGCTTGGATCCCTTCTTGGAACATTGAGCGCACACGGCATCTCTCAATCTATCCTTTGTCTTGCATGTTTTCTTAACTTCTCTCCCTTTCCATTGAAGATCAGAGTTCTTGAAAACGTTCCACGTATTAACTCACTAATTGCGTTCTACGTGAGGCACGATACTCAACATTGTAACAAGAAATTCTGCTCGATGTTAAATATACAGTTTGAAAATAAAAAAGAATCTAAGAGTAAATGTTGACCAGTTCCCGTACAAGCAGTTGATGATGGCTTTAGCCTTGGAGTCGCCCCCAAACAAAACGCAGCACGGAGACGTTCGGTTAGGAACTGATTCAGATAATATAGACCCCGTGAGTTCTGGTACAAAAGATGTCTTTGAAATCATCAACTATGTGATTATAAGTTGCTTGCTCGGGTTATTTGGAATAGTGACCAACGCTATCAACATGATCGTGTTCCGTAGACAAGGATTTAAGAACACAATGACCATCAGTTTCATGGCTCTGGCCATTTCTGACATGATAAGTCTAATAACGATCCTATGGTTTTGTGTCTGCGCCAACCCCCTACTGACCAATGCAAAAATTTATTTCGTCCCTGGGAAATTCGAACCCTCACTGGAGGATGGTTCCACTTTACATTTAGCCGCATAACCAGCTGGATAACCGCTTACGTCACAGCAGAGAGGTGCCTATGTATAACAGCCCCACTGGCAGTAAGGAACATCATCACCCCTAAGAGAACCACGATCACATTGGTTGTCATTTACGTCATCAACCTAGTAGTTCTGATTCCTGAATACACTACAGCCAGCATCGGATGGAAGTTCTATCCTGACAGGAATGTTACTCTCATAGGTGTCATCATATCAAGTGACAATGAGAAAGCTGAAGGCGTGGTTTTCCTCCTGCACGCTGTGCTTGTACTAACATCTTTTGTGTGCGTGACTGTCCTGACCTCTGTGTTGGTGATCAAGTTAAAAGGAGTATCACAATGGCGCCGACAAGCCACACAAGGCAAAAGTCAAACTGAAGCAATGTCCACCAAAGAGAAGAAAGCCACCAGAATGGTAGCCATGATCTCAGGTCTCCTTATAGCCACCAACACCCCTGGTGTCATTTTCTCCATCGTATCAGTTTTTGAGCCAAAATTTGGGATTTATGGCTCCTACCAAAATTTGTTTTTGGTGGCCTGGACGTTTGGATTTTCATGTGACGCCATCAACTCCAGCCTCAACATCTTCATGTACTACAGCATGAGCTCCAAGTACAGAGAGATCTTCAAGCAGATCTTTCTCAAGGTAGACAATAAAAGAAAACAGTGATTCTCACTTTCTTGAGTGTTTGACGTTGGCGGGAGGAGGAACTTAAGGTGTGGCGGGGTAATGACTGAAATGGTTTTGATGGCGAACAATGCCGTGTATAGGACTGAAAGTGGTTTTAGTGGAGAACAAAAGGACGTATAGGACTGAAAGTGGTTTTAGTGGAGAACAAAAGGACGTATAGGACTGAAAGTGGTTTTAGTGGAGAACAAAAGGACGTATAGGACTGAAAGTGGTTTTAGTGGAGAACAATAGGACGTATAGAAGTGAAAGTGGTTTTAGTGGAGAACAATGGGGCGTATATGACCGAAAGTGGTTTTAGTGGAGAACAATGGGGCGTATATGACCGAAAGTGGTTTTAGTGGAGAACAATAGGATGTATAGGACTGAAAGTGGTTTTAGTGGAGAACAAAAGGACGTATAGGACTGAAAGTGGTTTTAGTGGAGAACAATAGGACGTATAGAAGTGAAAGTGGTTTTAGTGGAGAACAATGGGGCGTATATGACCGAAAGTGGTTTTAGTGGAGAACAATGGGACGTATAGGACTGAAAGTGGTTTTAGTGGAGAACAAAAGGACGTATAGGACTGAAAGTGGTTTTAGTGGAGAACAATAGGACGTATAGGAGTGAAAGTGGTTTTAGTGGAGAACAAAAGGACGTATAGGACTGAAAGTGGTTTTAGTGGAGAACAATAGGACGTATAGGAGTGAAAGTGGTTTTAGTGGAGAACAATGGGACGTATATGACCGAAAGTGGTTTTAGTGGAGAACAATGGGACGTATAGGACTGAAAGTGGTTTTAGTGGAGAACAAAGGACGTATAGGACTGAAAGTGGTTTTAGTGGAGAACAATAGGACGTATAGGAGTGAAAGTGGTTTTAGTGGAGAACAAAAGGACGTATAGGACTGAAAGTGGTTTTAATGGAGAACAATAGGACGTATAGGAGTGAAAGTGGTTTTAGTGGAGAACAATGGGACGTATATGACCGAAAGTGGTTTTAGTGGAGAACAATGGGACGTATAGGACTGAAAGTGGTTTTAGTGGAGAACAAAAGGACGTATAGGACTGAAAGTGGTTTTAGTGGAGAACAATAGGACGTATAGGAGTGAAAGTGGTTTTAGTGGAGAACAATGGGACGTATATGACCGAAAGTGATTTTAATGGAGAACAATGGGACGTATAGGACTGAAAGTGGTTTTAGTGGAGAACAATGGGACGTACAGGACTGAAAGTGGTTTTAGTGGAGAACAATAGGATGTATAGGACTGAAAGTGGTTTTAGTGGAGAACAATAGGACGTATAGGACTGAAAGTGGTTTTAATGGGGAACAATAGGACGTATAGGACTGAAAGTGGTTTTAGTGGAGAACAAAAGGACGTATAGGACTGAAAGTGGTTTTAGTGGAGAACAATGGGACGTATAGGACTGGAAATGGTTTTAGTGGAGAACAATAGGACGTATAGGACTGAAAGTGGTTTTAGTGGAGAACAATAGGACGTATAGGAGTGAAAGTGGTTTTAGTGGAGAACAATGGGATGTATAGGACTGAAAGTGGTTTTAGCGGAGAACAATAGGACGTATAGGACTGAAAGTGGTTTTAGTGGAGAACAATGGGACGTATAGGACTGAAAATGGTTTTAGTGGAGAACAATAGGACGTATAGGACTGAAAGTGATGTTAGTGGAGAACAATAGGACGTATAGGAGTGAAAGTGGTTTAGTGGAGAACAATGGGATGTATAGGACTGAAAGTGGTTTTAGCGGAGAACAATAGGACGTATAGGACTGAAAGTGGTTTTAGTGGAGAACAATGGTACGTATAAGACTGAAAGTGGTTGTAATGGAGAACAATGAGACGTATAGTAGTGAAAGTTGCGGATGTGATACATGTTATGAACCAAACACTAAACTCAATCACACTTATTTACCGTTCTTTTTTGGTTCCTATTTTTTGCTTTAAGGAGTGAGACGCACTAATTATATGAAATTGATGAAATATGAAAAGTCAGTTTTTTCTATGTGAAGTGATAAAGCTATTGCTTCTGACTTCATCATTCTAACATCATCGTGTGCCATTGTAGCGAAAATAAATCATTTTTCATTTCGCCTTAGATCTCGACGGGTCACGTCATTTGGTGAACCAGTCACAGAAGTTGTTTGAGGGAATTCTGCTTTCAAGACTTTTTAGACAGACCCTTGAACTATTCTGGCTTCCTTTAGATCGTCCAGCTGCCAGGTCAACTACTGTAACAATCTCTATATCTGTCATTCTATTGACGCGTATGACGCGTGCTGTCTCCATATTTCTTTATATTTGTTATACTAATGACGCGGATGACGCGTGCTGTCTACATATTTCTTTATATTTGTTATACTAATGACGCGGATGACGCGTGCTGTCTACATATTTCTTTATATTTGTTATACTAATGACGCGTGCTGTCTACATATTTCTTTATATTTGTTATACTAATGACGCGTGCTGTCTCCATATTTCTTTATATTTGTTATACTAATGACGCGGATGACACGTGCTGTCTGCATATTTCTTTATATTTGTTATACTAATGACGCGTGCTGTCTCCATATTTCTTTATATTTGTTATACTAATGACGCGGATGACGCGTGCTGTCTACATATTTCTTTATATTTGTTATACTAATGACGTGGATGACGCGTGCTGTCTACATATTTCTTTATATTTGTTATACTAATGACGCGGATGACGCGTGCTGTCTCCATATTTCTTTATATTTGTTATACTAATGACGCCGATGATGCGTGCTGTCTCCATATTTCTTTATATTTGTTATACTAATGACGCGGATGACGCGTGCTGTTTACATATTTCTTTATATTTGTTATACTAATGACGCGTGCTGTCTACATATTTCTTTATATTTGTTATAGTAATGACGCGTGCTGTCTACATATTTCTTTATATTTGTTATACTAATGACGCGGATGACACGGGCTGTCTGCATATTTCTTTATATTTGTTATACTAATGACGCGGATGACGCGTGCTGTCTACATATTTCTTTATATTTGTTATACTAATGACGTGGATGACGCGTGCTGTCTACATATTTCTTTATATTTGTTATACTAATGACGCGGATGACGCGTGCTGCCTACATATTTCTTTATATTTGTTATACTAATGACGCGGATGACGCGTGCTGTCTACATATTTCTTTATATTTGTTATACTAATGACGCGGATGACGCGTGCTGTCTACATATTTCTTTATATTTGTTATACTAATGACGCGGATGACGCGTGCTGTCTCCATATTTCTTTATATTTGTTATACTAATGACGCGGATGACGCGTGCTGTCTACATATTTCTTTATATTTGTTATACTAATGACGCGGATGACGCGTGCTGTCTACATATTTCTTTATATTTGTTATACTAATGACGCGGATGACGCGTGCTGTCTACATATTTCTTTATATTTGTTATACTAATGACGCGGATGACGCGTGCTGTCTCCATATTTCTTTATATTTGTTATACTAATGACGCGGATGACGCGTGCTGTCTACATATTTCTTTAAATTTGTTATACTAATGACGCGTATGACATATAATGGCCCCATCCCAATGTCTGCACAACTGTAGGAGGTAAACATCACATTGAGTTGTTTCTTTACTTCTGCTCTTTGGCTACATGAATCTAGGTGAGCCTTACATCTCCATCTCTGCTTTTGTTCGTCCACTCTCTTTCTGTAGTGCGCTGTAACATATCAATATGTGTACATTGTAGTATGTCGATATGTGTACACTGTAGCATGTCGATATGTGTACATTGTAACATGTCGATATGTGTACATTGTAGCATGTCGATATGTGTACATTGTTGCATGTCGATATGTGTACATTGTTGCATGTCGATATGTGTACATTGTTACATGTCGATATGTGTACATTGTTACATGTCGATATGTGTACATTGTAGCATGTCGATATGTGTACATTGTAACATTTCCATATGTGTACATTGTAGCATGTCGATATGTGTACATTGTTACATGTCGATATGTGTACATTGTAGCATGTCGATATGTGTACATTGTAACATGTCCATATGTGTACATTGTAGCATGTCGATATGTGTACATTGTTATATGTCGATATGTGTACATTGTAGCATGTCGATATGTGTACATTGTAACATGTCAATATGTGTACATTGTAGCATGTCGATATGTGTACATTGTTACATGTCGATATGTGTACATTGTTACATGTCGATATGTGTACATTGTAGCATGTCGATATGTGTACATTGTAACATGTCGATATGTGTACATTGTTACATGTCGATTTGTGTACATTGTAACATGTCCATATGTGTACATTGTAGCATGTCGATATGTGTACATTGTGACATGTCGATATGTGTACATTGTAGCATGTCGATATGTGTACATTGTAACATGTCAATATGTGTACATTGTAGCATGTCGATATGTGTACATTGTAACATGTCGATATGTGTACATTGTAACATGTTGATATGTGTACATTGTAACATGTCGATATGTGTACATTGTAACATGCCGATATGTGTACATTGTAACATGTTGATATGTGTACATTGTAACATGTCGATATGTGTACATTGTAACATGTTGATATGTGTACATTGTAACATGTTGATATGTGTACATTGAAACATCTTTATATGTGTACATTGTAACATGTCGATATGTGTACATTGTAACATGTCGATATGTGTACATTGTTACATGTCGATATGTGTACATTGTAGCATGTCGATATGTGTACATTGTAACATGTCGATATGTGGACATTGTAACAAGTCGATATGTGTACATTGTATCATGCCGATATGTGTACATTGTAACATGTCGATATGTGTACATTGTAACATGCCGATATGTGTACATTGTAACATGTCGATATGTGTACATTGAAACACGTTGATATGTGTACATTGAAACAAGTCGATATGTGTACATTGAAACAGGTTGATATGTGTACATTGTAACATGTCGATATGTGTACATTGTAACATGCCGATATGTGTACATTGGAACAAGTCGATATGTGTACATTGAAACACGTTGATATGTGTACATTGAAACAAGTCGATATGTGTACATTGAAACAGGTTGATATGTGTACATTGTAACATGTCGATATGTGTACATTGTAGCATATCGATATGCGTACACTGTAACATGTCGATATGTTTACACTGTAACATACCGATAATGCTAAACTGTGTACTCTCGCTTTGACAGAGTAAATGTATGTTAACATGTTGGGTTCACCTTATAATAAAACCAACACACTTAACCTGACAGCTGGCTTCATGTGGGAGTCTGGAATCCTACTCTGATTGAGTCCTGATCGCAGAGAGAGAGAGAGAGAGAGAGAGAGAGAGAGAGAGAGAGAGAAACAATAAAACAAAATGATGAAACAACTACAAGTGCTTACATAATTACATCTTCTGGAGTATGTGAACGATATATGCTGTAAACATTATGTTCAGTATGTTTGTGCAGCAGATTAAAAATTTGTCAAGTTTCATATGATTCGAACAGACAGTTCGGGGAAAATAAAACTCTTTCTATGGTCCGTATGAAAAAGAAATAAAAAGAGAAGAAAAACAGATTTAAAAAAAAAAAAGAAAAAAGAAGATAAATAAAATTAGAGATTGAAAACTGTACCCTGACAGTGTTGACTAAAGTTTGGTACTCTTTAAGTCGCCCAACGACTTGTACAAGGGCACATGATAGTTTTTGTCAATCAGCAAATGGATTATAGAAAGATGTACATATTGTTTTTTTTTTTATATTGAGTTGTTTAGTTTGATGTGTGGTTGACATTGAGTTGTTTAGTTTGATGTGTTCCTGACATTGAGTTGTTTAGGTTGATGTGTGGCTGACATTGAGTCGTTTAGGTTGATGTGTGGCTGACATTGAGTTGTTTAGTTTGATGTGTGGCTGACATTGAGTCGTTTAGGTTGATGTGTGGCTGACATTGAGTTGTTTAGTTTGATTGAGGTTGACATTCAGTCGTTCAGTTTGATGTGAGGTTGACATTAAGTCGTTTAGTTTGATGTGAGGTTGACATTAAGTCGTTTAGTTTGATGTGAGGTTGACATTGATTTGTTTAGTTTGCTTGAGGTTGACATTCAGTCGTTCAGTTTGATGTGTGGTTGTTCTTGTCGTTTAAAATTTTTTAATCTGGAGATTATCTTCCCTTGTTACATGTGCGATAACTTAGAGAACACGTTGAGTGAAACCATAGGTCCCAACATGGAGGTTGTCCTATTTTAACAATGGCTAATCTACTCTCTCTCTCTCTCTCCCTCTCTCCCTCTCTCTCTCTCCCTCTCTCTCTCTCTCTCTCTCTCTCTTCGATCAGGACTCAATCAGAGTAAGATTCCAGACTCTCACATGAAGTCAGCTGTCAGATTAAGTGTGTTGAACGCCCCCACAGACAGAACATCACAATTAGAGTCTGCCAGATCCACTCTGATTGAACACCCGTTAAAACGTTGCACTGTGTTCTGCGCCAATGGCCCAGTGCATCCGATTTCAGCCAGCATTTTATTCAGGTTTGCATTCCTTAGCCTTTGATTGTCCCCAATCTTCATGCAAAGCAGCAGATGATCTTTTCTGTAGGGGGATTCTGCCCTTAGATGGTCGGCCCTCCCAGGTTTACGAGCACCATCTGCTCGAGTCACTAGAGGTGATTAACACAGACATGCACACAGAAAGATATGAGATGTGACTAACACAGACATGCATACAGCGATATGAGGCATGACTAACACTGACACATATCAAGATATATGACACATGACTAACATAAACATGCACACAAAGATATGAGATATGACCAACATAGACATACACACAAGATATGAGATGTGACTAACATAACCATGCACACACAAAGATATGAGATATGACCAACATAGACATACACACAAGATATGAGATGTGACAGACACAGACATGCACACACAAAGATATGAGATATGACTAACCCAAACATGCACACACAAAGATATGACACATGGCTAACACAGATACACACTTAGATATGAGATATGACTAACACAGATACATACTAAGATATGAGACATGATTAACACGGACACACCAAGATATGAGATATCACTAACATGACACACACCAAGATATGAGCCATGGCCAGCACACACACACACACACACACACAAGCTAAGATATGTGCTATGGCTAGCACAGAAACACATCAAGATATGAGCCATGGCTAGCACAAAAACACATCAAGATATGAGCCATGGCTTCACGGAAAAACACCAAGAAATGAACCATGTCCAGCACAGAAACACATTAAGGTATCCATATGCTTGGGTTTGTTGTAGTCGGCAGACTCTTCTTAACGTGGGAATCATCGACATACGAGACGCAGGCCCCGATTAACTGTTCACAGGTTTCTTTCAAACAGTTGTCCGGAGATTTGAGAGTGCAGTCTGACCCGTAGTACGTTTCCTTGCACGAACAGTCTGTACTTTCCGGGTCACATATGATGTCACAGCCCTCAGAACACGTCTATTTGCACTGTAGCCCAACATTACCATCGGGACAAAGTGTCATTACAGGTGTAGTCAGGATGTTTACATTGTAGGCAATGTCAGGATTTTTCCCCACATAAAGGACAGACACTAAGACAAGACCCGGAGCAGTCGTGTCCATAGATCCCATTGTTTGCACCTCACACACCGTCAGTGCACTGTCGGCCTGCGAAATGGTCGGTGAGAACTCAATCTTAATGTGTGCCCAAAAAATGGCTAATCTACTGAGTGGAACTGACGTGACGTATTATTGTGTGATAGTGACAAAGGCAATATGAATGATTATAACAATACAGACATCGCAAAGATCGAACGTTCATAATAAACACTAGTTCACAACACTTCATGCATTATCTCAAGACACAGTATTGATTACTTTACAAAAGTTTATTAATATAGAGATCTCTAGTTACACTTAGCACACTCACCTGGTTATTTATCTTGCTTGCAATTGAAAGTCTCACATGAATACTCGTTATGGCCGTCTATATAAATCTTTAAATTCTACATTGTAAGTGGTCCTTCATGATGTCTAAGGCAACTGCCGATGGTTTGACACTCTCCAAGTGCTATGAGAAAATCAGCACAATCTCTTGACTATTAAAAAAAAACTAACTTGCACTGTAAGATAACCTCTTTGTTACTTACTTTAGGAATATCTCTTAACACCCGGAACATAATCTAATATATCATCTTGGGGAACTACTTTTATCCGATCTCATCTCAAACTTTTGAAGTGAATCTCCTCCTGCATCTCAATACCACTCTCAGTTATATAACATTTTACACAATCTGAAGCTAGGCACTCAACGTCACTGGATTCTTCTTTCTAACTCTATCTATATAACTCTATATTTATAACTCTATCTTTATAACTCTATATTTATAACTCTACCTCTATAACACTTATCTTTCTAACTCTATCTTTAAAACTGTATCTCTCTAACTCAAGGTGATCAACTATTTTCACTTCAAGTTAATCACATCCATCTTCAATGATGAGTCCAGCCAAGATTGCCATAATGACGTACAAGCTATCCTCCAGTAGTTAGTGTGTGTGTGTGTACATGGTATCTGATTGGTCGAATTAATGCCAACGTTAGTATACAGCTGATTCTCATCAATAGTCAAAGTGTATTTGATCAGTACCACGTGGGTACAACGTGCGCCATGTGGAAAGGAATGTGAAAGTCTGTTTCTGACTCTACTGGATTTGTTTAAGAGATTAGTTCTCAGGTTTAGTTTCTTTTTCTTGTTATATTTACGCTATCTTCTGATCTATTTATGCTGTCTCCTGATCTTTTTACGGGTTAATCTGAATTATTTACGCTATACTTGTATATATTTATCCTACATTCAGATCTAATTACGATATCTTCTGATTTATTTGTACACAATGTTTTAACCAAAACTCATCAGCACAAACATAAAACTTAGACTATTCAAATCAAATGTACTATCAACCCTTACATATGCGTGTGAAAGCTGGAAAACAACAAGAGATATACAAACAATGTTGAACGCATTCGAAAATAAATGCTTAGGAAAATACTTGGTATAGCGTGGAAATAATTCAAAACAAACGAGGAAATTAGAGAAATGGCCAATAGTGATAATAATCGAATAACAAAGCAAGCCCTCATGTGGAAAACAACACGTAAGAGGAAAAGAGGCCGACCCAGAGTGACACTGAGAAGAACATTGATCAGAGAAGCAAGAGCAGCAGGAATCGGATCACTCAATTAGATAGAGTTACTTGCAAAAAACAAAGACAAATGACGAGATTTGATAAAAGATCTTTACAAGGATTGAAAACTGCTAGAATAAAAATTTAGATCAGAGAAAGAGTATCTGTAGACGTGGGAGGAAAGATAGTAAAAAGTAAAGTAAAGTACCCCTGTCACGCCAAGTGGCGTTAAGGGAAATATGGTGTTAGTGACCCTATATTTCACAGATCTTCAGCACACGATTTTTGGGGTAATGTGGTCGATATTACGCCCGTGCTGCTTTACTTTCCCAGAAAAAATTTCCGCACCCATTTAAGGCTGGGTGAACCCGGAAGCCGTCGGTTGGGATCAAACCCTACCCCTTGTCCGTGGTAGTCCAGTTCACTAACCACTGAGCTATCGCGGCTCCCGGGAGGAGAGATACCGCGTGAAATTAAAAGAAATAGATGAAACATCTCGAGAATTGCCGTGGTAGAGCGTGAGTCCGATATAGCCGACAAGCAACTGGAAATCATAGTCCACGAGAATGAAGTATAGAAAAATATGAAACAGACTATCTCGAGATTTGCGAAGGTGTATTAGTCGAGAAATTAAACACGTGGATCGATTTGATTGGATGAGCCGACACATATTTAAAGAGGAATCACAAAGAAACGCGAGGAATTACCAAAGGGAAACATTGGAGATGACACACGCGTAGGTGTAGAGAGAGAGAGAGCGGCCACATGTGTGGTCCGCCTTAGAGGCTAACCATAGCCAACTTAGTAAGCAGTGATTAACTAAGTGTAGACTAAGAATAGTTAAATGTAACGAGTTGGAATAGACATAGATTATACCTCGAGGATTAGGTTAGGAGTTTCCAGAGAATTAAAGTCCACGAGACGAATAGCATAAGTATGTTAGTATTAAATCGAAGGAGGCCGTTCAATGGGGAACGGTTTCCGCTTAAGTGAGTAGATAAATAGAGAAGTGTGTAGAAGCCTAGGGCCCAGTGGCGAGTAACAGTTCAGAACTTTTTGAAAGTCTTAATTTGTATTTTTAGTTGCCCAAGATATTCTGGAGATTGTTTTGTTGCATTTTGTTCCAAATGTATCAATTTCCTTCTTCATTGTTTGCGTGAGTCGTGAGTATCCTTTATTGGAAATCATATGTTTCTATATAAAAGGTGCATGTCCTTAGTAGTTTTACTTTGACTAATTTGTTGTTGTTTTGCCACATATTCTTTGCTATATTTAATTTTGTGTTTTTCCAGTTTTCTTTTGATCTCCTTCTGGCAGTCTCCATTGTTGGTTATTGCAGATATTCATAGTTTGTCACAATTTCAAGTTCTTTGTTGTCGACGATTATCCTGGACTGACTTGCTGCTAATCCTGTGAATATTATCTTCATTTTCTGAATATATAGAAGTTGATCTTCAGTGTATTTTTTGACAGCCTTAGTTAGGTCTTGTAACCCTTTAACGTCGCTGCTTGAGAGGAGAACTACACCACGAACGTATGTAAGTTCCTCTATTATGTTGCCATTTATTGTGAATGGGTCACACTTCGTAAAATTGTCATCGTTTCTGGCATTTCTCACAAAGTTGTCAGCGTAAATGCTGGAGAGGTTTGGAGAGAGGATACATCTCTGCCTCAACGTCTTTTGTACTTCGAACCAATTTAATATTGCACCCGCTGTCCTGATAGCTGCCTGTTGCTTGCTGTAAAGTGATTCGATAAGTTGTGTTGGAAAGCCCTTATCTATTATGATGTTCCAAAGTTTCTGATGCTGTACATAGACAGATGTCTTGCTATAATCTATGAAACGTGTGTGGTGTTCTGTGCTGTACTCCATATATTTCTCATATATGTTCCTCATATTGAAGATGTTGCCTCGGGTACCTCTGCCAAGTCTGAAGCCTCCTTGAAACCCATGACGTTCCTCTTCTATTTTCCGACCTATCCTCTTTTTGATAAGCTGCAAGAATATTTTGCTTGCATGGCTTATCAGGACAATCGCTCGGTAGTTGGTACATAGCTTTACATTTCTTTTATTTGGAATGGTGATGTACTCTGCTCTTTTCCAGGCTCCTGGCTTGTCTACACTCTTCCAGATCTCCACACAAAACACACGATGAATGCGAGCACTGGCCTTGCCTCCTGCCCGAATCAATCTATCTGATACGTCATCATTGTCTGATGAATTCCCTTTCTTGAGATTTGTGATTCCGGAGCACACTTCATCTAGCAATGGCTCTAGTTCTTTTTCCTCATTTTCATTCATTTTGTCTGAATTGTATGAAGTATTTTCTTACGTCGCTCTATATTATTCATTCTATCTTTGCAATATATACTTTTGTCCAGGTAGTGAGTGAGTTGTCACTACAGTTATTAATCACTTGTACCCGTGGTCTGAAATCGCTTGTTAATATTCTAATTTCTTTGAATATTTCTCCGTCTCTCCACTCTCTTATAATTAGATAATGAAGTAAATTGTTACATTTAAACTTAAGAAGATATCATTTGACAGAAACTTCAGTCAGTCCGACTTTGTCTAGTAACGTATTCAATGTTAAACTGCAAGCAGTTAATTGGAGGTTTTGTGACATGTCACACGAGTTGTTATCTCAACGACGTGGTTTTAGTGTAACAATTATCTCAATATTGTTATTCTGTGTCTACAATCATTTAAATGTCAATAAAACAAATGTTAAACGTCGCACAAATCGTCGACAGTTTCAAACTTACAACTTAAAATAACGACATTTAACGTCAGTCAAACAGATCAATGATCCTCAGTGGCGGTGACTTAGTGGTTGTCAGCTGTGGCACAATCATTATCACATTAGATACGTGTTGCGCTATTGACCGCCATTAGATGTTTGGCGTTGACACCTTTGTTGGTGTCCTTGAACTGCCAGCAGCTGATCCATTCTAGGAGAAGAGAAGTGACGACAACAACGACCCTTGTTAAAGGTGTGGACAAATTGTTGCCTTGTCTGGTTCATTGATGACGGTCTCTTTCAACTTGGGCGTTTCTCTTCCCTTGTAGAAGGGGCTGGGCTGGGTTGAGCTGAGGTTGTTAAACAGGTACGGCGTGACCTAAAAAAACTTATCAAGGGGTCACAGCTGTTTGTTTTTCAACTCAAAATGATATTAGTGAACGTCTTGGACATTTTGCAGCAGCCCTGTATGAGGAAGTCCTGAGCTAAGTACATTCCCCTTAGTCTTATAACTGATATTCTCTGTTGGTTGTTTCAATGTGTGACACAACACTCAAGGAGTAACATTTCTAGCTGAAGTGGATAGTTGTCTGTGAATTATATTATAGAGGTTAACGATTGTAACAAAAAGATAACAAATTGACAAATCAGAGAGTTTCTGGAGATGCAATATTCCATTTGTAACCACAAAGGTTTTAAAACGGTAATATTCAGCTTCTTGCAGTCACGTTCAATGTTTGGTAGAAGGGACCGTGTAGATTTTGTCTTCCTGGAAATGAACTAAAAATTAAACTAAAATATCGGTGCCAAACAACTGTGGGGTATAAAAGTTTAAATTTGAATTTTTGTAGAACAAAAATGCTGTGTGTTCAAAGAAAGAAGCAAATCAACGCAAACATAAGAATAAATGAACGTGGCTTGTTCAAGAAGACATCTCTCCCTCTGATCTTCAAAATAAAGGAATGCAGTAACTCTGAGATGACGAAAGAATATATCATAAATAATATAAGGATAATTTTAAAAGTAGCTTCAATAAGCTAGGGCTAGATGTCGTCAAGTCGTAATCTTCCCACATTGGTTAAGTAAGCTAGGCATTCAATACGTTGATGGAAGGCAGATTGGAAGCCCTTCTAGCTTAGAAGAGCGCATGAATAGAAAACACTCAATAGAAAGTGGAAAACATAGAAATTGTGCTAGATACGGAAATAACAACGTTCAATGTTAAAGTGCAATCTGTCGTCCTGCAAAACAGTGAGAACAATAAATCACAGTTAGGAAGACACATACCTTTATTAATGATTGCATGCACACAAAGTATGGATAGAAATATTGTAACAAAAATAATCTGAATCTGTAACATAGAACTCATAACTAAGTGCAAGGACAGGACAAACGTCAGTGACAGATTTAACAGAAAGAGGTACTACAGCGACAAAGTCCATGTCGCAAGTATGAGACAAATGTCAGCGACAGATTCAACAGAAAGAGGTGCTACAGCGACAAAGTCCATGTCGCAAGTATGAGACAAATGTCAGTGACAGATTCAACAGAAAGAGGTACTACAGCGACAAGGTCCATGTCGCAAGTATGAGACAAATGTCAGTGACAGATTTAACAGAAAGAGGTGCTACAGCGACAAGGTCCATGTCGCAAGTATGAGACAAATGTCAGTGACAGATTTAACAGAAAGAGTGCTACAGCGACAAGGTCCATGTCGCAAGTATGAGACAAATGTCAGTGACAGAATCAACAGAAAGAGTGCTACAGCGACAAAGTCCATGTCGCAAGTATGAGACAAATGTCAGTGACAGAATCAACAGAAAGAGTGCTACAGCGACAAGGTCCATGTCGCAAGTATGAGACAAATGTCAGTGACAGATTTAACAGAAAGAGGTGCTACAGCGACAAAGTCCATGTCGCAAGTATGAGACAAATGTCAGTGACAGAATCAACAGAAAGAGGTGCTACAGCGACAAAGTCCATGTCGCAAGTATGAGACAAATGTCAGTGACAGAATCAACAGAAAGAGGTGCTACAGCGACAAGGTCCATGTCGCAAGTATGAGACAAACCACATGGACAGATTCTAAGGAAAGGAAAACTTCAGCGACAAATTCCATGTCGGTTACAGGAGACACACTGCGGAAACCAATTGAGACTTTTACACGACAGGAATTTGTTGAAACAACCAAATAGGAGAGAAAGACCAAGAACTACCTGCAGAAGAGATGTGGAAACCGAATCGAAGAATACGGGGAAAACAGGAAAATTCTTAATAAAGTTACACAACACAATAAATTTGTCGAATGTTAGTTGAGACAGCACTACAAAGAGTTTGTGGGAGAAAGAAGCTGAGGAAAAACAAATAAATAGAAGAGGACAGACAAACCGACAGACCGATAAATAGATAAATAGACAGATAGATAGACAGACAGGCAGACAGACAGATAGATAGATATATATAGATAGATAGATAGATAGATAGATAGATAGATAAATAGATAGATAGATAGATAGATAGATAGATAGATAGATAGATTTGATAGGCGCGGTATGACGTCATATATAGGTCAACAGGGCAGAGTTGGAAGCGCGTGGACAAGGGACACATTTTCTGGAATAAATCAAATGAACACGTCACAGTTTAAACTCACATCAATGCGTTCAACTATCCTTGCCCTTATTGGTGGCGAGACGTTGGCGAGAGGTTGGCGAGACGTTGGCGAGAGGTTAAACACGCTTGTCGTCACGTGTTCACAATTTTCTTCAACCCATCATGATCAAGTTCTGTCTTTGTTGAAATCTAATAGTCAGTACAGAAATCTAATAGTCAGTACAGAAATCTAAAAGTCAGTGTAATCTAATAGTCAGTACATAAATCTAATAGTCAGTACATAAATCTAATAGTCAGTACAGAAATCTAAAAGTCAGTGTAGAAATCTAATAGTCAGTACAGAAATCTAACAGTCAGTGTAATCTAATAGTCAGTACATAAATCTAATAGTCAGTACATAAATCTAATAGTCAGTACAGAAATCTAAAAGTCAGTGTAGAAATCTAATAGTCAGTACAGAAATCTAACAGTCAGTACAGAAATCTAATAGTCAGTGTAGAAATATAATAGTCAGTACAGAAATCTAATAGTCAGTGTAGAAATCTAATAGTCTGTACAGAAATCTAATAGTCAGTGTAGAAATCTAATAGTCAGTGTAGAAATCTAATAGTCAGTACATAAATCTAATAGTCAGTGTAGAAATCTAATAGTCAGTGTAGAAATCTAATAGTCAGTACATAAATCTAATAGTCAGTGTAGAAATCTAATAGTCAGTACAGAAATCTAATATTCAGTGTAGAAATCTAATAGTCAGTAAAGAAATCTAATAGTCAGTACAGAAATCTAATAGTCAGTGTAGAAATCTAAAAGTCAGTACAGAAATCTAATAGTCAGTGTAGAAATCTAATAGTCAGTACAGAAATCTAATAGTTAGTGTAGAAATATAATAGTCAGTACATATATCTAATAGTCAGTGTAGAAATCTAATAGTCAGTACAGAAATCTAATAGTCAGTGTAGAAATCTAAAAGTCAGTGTAGAAATCTAACAGTCAGTACAGAAATCTAATAGTCAGTGTAGAAATCTAACAGCCAGTGTAGAAATCTAACAGTCGGTACAGAAATCTAACAGTCAGTGTAGAAATCTAACAGACGGTACAGAAATCTAACAGTCAGTGTAGAAGTCTAACAGTCGGTACAGAAAACTAACAGTCAGTGTAGAAATCTAACAGACGGTACAGAAATCTAACAGTCAGTGTAGAAATCTAACAGACGGTACAGAAATCTAAAAGTCAGTGTAGAAATCTAACAGACGTTACAGAAATCTAAAAGTCAGTGTAGAAATCTAACAGACGGTACAGAAATCTAAATGTCAGTGTAGAAATATAATAGACGGTACAGAAATCTAAAAGTTAGTGTAGAAATCTAACAGACGGTACAGAAATCTAAAAGTCAGTGTAGAAATCTAACAGACGGTACAGAAATCTAAAAGTCAGTGTAGAAATCTAAAAGTCAGTGTAGAAATCTAACAGACGGTACAGAAATCTAAAAGTCAGTGTAGAAATCTAAAAGTCAGTTTAGAAATCTACAAGTCAGTGTAGAAATCTAATAGTCAGTGTAGAAATCTACAAGTCAGTGTAGAAATCTAAAAGTCAGTGTAGAAATCTAAAAGTCAGTGTAGAAATCTAATAGTCAGTGTAGAAATCTAAAAATCAGTGTTGGAATCTAACAGTCAGTTCATAAATCTAACAGTCAGTAAATAAATCTAACAGTCAGTACATAAATCTAACAGTCAGTACAGAAATCTAACAGTCAGTACAGAAATCTAACAGTCAGTACAGAAATCTAACAGTCAGTACAGAAATCTAACAGTCAGTACAGAAATCTAGTAGCCAGTGTAGAAATCTAACAGTCAGTATAGAAATCTAACAGTCAGTGTAGAAATCTGTTAGCCAGTGCATAAATCTAACAGTCAGTACAGACATCTAACAGTCAGTACAGAAATCTAACAGTCAGTGTAGAAATCTAACAGTCAGTACAGAAATCTATTAGCCAGTGCAGAAATCTAACAGTCAGTACAGACATCTAACAGTCAGTACAGAAATCTAACAGTCAGTACAGAAATCTAACAGTCAGTACAGAAATCTAACAGTCAGTGCAGAAATCTAACAGTCAGTACAGACATCTAACAGTCAGTACAGAAATCTAACAGTCAGTGTAGAAATCTAACAGTCAGTACAGAAATCTAACAGTCAGTACAGAAATCTAACAGTCAGTACATAAATCTAACAGTTAGTACAGAAATCTAACAGTTAGTACATAAATCTAACAGTCAGTACAGAAATCTAACAGTCAGTACAGAAATCTAACAGTCAGTGTAGAAATCTATTAGTCAGTGCAGAAATCTAATAGTCAGTACAGACATCTAACAGTCAGTACAGAAATCTAACAGTTAGTGTAGAAATCTAACAGTCAGTGTAGAAATCTAATAGTCAGTACAGAAATCTAACAGTCAGTGTAGAAATCTAACAGTCAGTGTAGAAATCTAACAGTCAGTACAGAAATCTAACAGTCAATACAGAAATCTAACAGTCAGTGTAGAAATCTAATAGTCATTACAGAAATCTAACAGTCAGTGTAGAAATCTAACAGTCAATACAGAAATCTAACAGACGTTACAGAAATCTAACAGACGGTGCAGAAATCTAACAGACGTTACAGAAATCTAACAGACGGTGCAGAAATCTAACAGACGTTACAGAAATCTAACAGACGGTGCAGAAATCTAACAGACGTTACAGAAATGTAACAGACGGTGCAGAAATCTAACAGACGTTACAGAAATCTAACAGAAAGTGTAGAAATCTAATAGTCAGTACAGAAATCCAACAGTCAGTGTAGAAATCTAACAGACAGTGTAGAAATCTAACAGTCAGTGTAGATTTCTAATAGTCAGTGTAGAAATCTAATAGTCAGTACAGAAATCCAACAGTAAGTACAAAAATCAAACAGACGGTTCAGAAATATAACAGACAGTGTAGAAATCTAACAGACGGTACAGAAATACAGATCTAATAGTCAGTACAGAAATCTAATATTCAGTGTAGAAATCTAATAGTCAGTAAAGAAATCTAATAGTCAGTACAGAAATCTAATAGTCAGTGTAGAAATCTAAAAGTCAGTACAGAAATCTAATAGTCAGTGTAGAAATCTAATAGTCAGTACAGAAATCTAATAGTTAGTGTAGAAATATAATAGTCAGTACATATATCTAATAGTCAGTGTAGAAATCTAATAGTCAGTACAGAAATCTAATAGTCAGTGTAGAAATCTAAAAGTCAGTGTAGAAATCTAACAGTCAGTACAGAAATCTAATAGTCAGTGTAGAAATCTAACAGCCAGTGTAGAAATCTAACAGTCGGTACAGAAATCTAACAGTCAGTGTAGAAATCTAACAGACGGTACAGAAATCTAACAGTCAGTGTAGAAGTCTAACAGTCGGTACAGAAAACTAACAGTCAGTGTAGAAATCTAACAGACGGTACAGAAATCTAACAGTCAGTGTAGAAATCTAACAGACGGTACAGAAATCTAAAAGTCAGTGTAGAAATCTAACAGACGTTACAGAAATCTAAAAGTCAGTGTAGAAATCTAACAGACGGTACAGAAATCTAAATGTCAGTGTAGAAATATAATAGACGGTACAGAAATCTAAAAGTTAGTGTAGAAATCTAACAGACGGTACAGAAATCTAAAAGTCAGTGTAGAAATCTAACAGACGGTACAGAAATCTAAAAGTCAGTGTAGAAATCTAAAAGTCAGTGTAGAAATCTAACAGACGGTACAGAAATCTAAAAGTCAGTGTAGAAATCTAAAAGTCAGTTTAGAAATCTACAAGTCAGTGTAGAAATCTAATAGTCAGTGTAGAAATCTACAAGTCAGTGTAGAAATCTAAAAGTCAGTGTAGAAATCTAAAAGTCAGTGTAGAAATCTAATAGTCAGTGTAGAAATCTAAAAATCAGTGTTGGAATCTAACAGTCAGTTCATAAATCTAACAGTCAGTAAATAAATCTAACAGTCAGTACATAAATCTAACAGTCAGTACAGAAATCTAACAGTCAGTACAGAAATCTAACAGTCAGTACAGAAATCTAACAGTCAGTACAGAAATCTAACAGTCAGTACAGAAATCTAGTAGCCAGTGTAGAAATCTAACAGTCAGTATAGAAATCTAACAGTCAGTGTAGAAATCTGTTAGCCAGTGCATAAATCTAACAGTCAGTACAGACATCTAACAGTCAGTACAGAAATCTAACAGTCAGTGTAGAAATCTAACAGTCAGTACAGAAATCTATTAGCCAGTGCAGAAATCTAACAGTCAGTACAGACATCTAACAGTCAGTACAGAAATCTAACAGTCAGTACAGAAATCTAACAGTCAGTACAGAAATCTAACAGTCAGTGCAGAAATCTAACAGTCAGTACAGACATCTAACAGTCAGTACAGAAATCTAACAGTCAGTGTAGAAATCTAACAGTCAGTACAGAAATCTAACAGTCAGTACAGAAATCTAACAGTCAGTACATAAATCTAACAGTTAGTACAGAAATCTAACAGTTAGTACATAAATCTAACAGTCAGTACAGAAATCTAACAGTCAGTACAGAAATCTAACAGTCAGTGTAGAAATCTATTAGTCAGTGCAGAAATCTAATAGTCAGTACAGACATCTAACAGTCAGTACAGAAATCTAACAGTTAGTGTAGAAATCTAACAGTCAGTGTAGAAATCTAATAGTCAGTACAGAAATCTAACAGTCAGTGTAGAAATCTAACAGTCAGTGTAGAAATCTAACAGTCAGTACAGAAATCTAACAGTCAATACAGAAATCTAACAGTCAGTGTAGAAATCTAATAGTCATTACAGAAATCTAACAGTCAGTGTAGAAATCTAACAGTCAATACAGAAATCTAACAGACGTTACAGAAATCTAACAGACGGTGCAGAAATCTAACAGACGTTACAGAAATCTAACAGACGGTGCAGAAATCTAACAGACGTTACAGAAATCTAACAGACGGTGCAGAAATCTAACAGACGTTACAGAAATGTAACAGACGGTGCAGAAATCTAACAGACGTTACAGAAATCTAACAGAAAGTGTAGAAATCTAATAGTCAGTACAGAAATCCAACAGTCAGTGTAGAAATCTAACAGACAGTGTAGAAATCTAACAGTCAGTGTAGATTTCTAATAGTCAGTGTAGAAATCTAATAGTCAGTACAGAAATCCAACAGTAAGTACAAAAATCAAACAGACGGTTCAGAAATATAACAGACAGTGTAGAAATCTAACAGACGGTACAGAAATCTAACAGACAGTGTTTGAAATCTAATAGTCAGTACAGAAATTCTAGTAGTCAGTGTAGAAATCTAACAGTCAGTGCAAAAATCTAACAGACAGTACAGAAATCTAACAGACAGTACAGAAATCTAACAGACAGTACAGAAATCTAACAGACAGTACATAAATCTAACAGTCGGTACAGAAATCTAACAGACAGTACAAAAATCTAACAGACAGTACAGACATCTAACAGACAGTACAGACATCTAACAAACAGTACAGAAATCTAAAATTCAGTGTAGAAATCTAACAGACAGTACAGAAATCTAATAGTCAGTGCAGAAATCCAATATTCAGTGCAGAAATCCAAGATTCAGTGTAGAAATCTAACAGATAGTACATAAATCTAACATTCAGTGTAGAAATCCAAGATTCAGTACAGAAATCTAGCAGTCATTGTAGAAATCTAAGTCAGTGCAGAAATCTAACAGTCAGTGCAGAAACCTATAGCTTGGAGGCCGCTCGGTTTACAGTCAATATCCAGACTTTGTTATCATCTGTTTAAGATATTTCGCCATGTTAACCGCTCAACTAACAAAAAAATATCTAAACTTACATAGCAAATACCTTCAGTCGAGAATGAAGAGAAAATATACAAACACCCAGTTACCTACTACATCCATTTACCTACTACACCAGTTACCTACTACACCAGTGACCTACTACACCAGTTACCTACTATACCCAGTGACCTACTACATTTATTTATTATTTAAGTTCCTGGTGCAGCCACCGCGTCACACTTTGTGAGGTAATCCTACTACACACCCTTGAAGAATGACGGTTCGTATCCTGGTAAGGTCAAACGGTTTTTTTTTTAAAAATCAGGGGTGAATTAAAAACTTAGACCCAAACACCTCTCGGTGACTGCACAAGACAAGCGGCCTTCGATCCTAAAATTCACCAGGGCAGACCCCAGTAATGGGGAAATCCCGTAGTGATAGTTTTTGAGCTTGTTTGTGTTTATAACCCGTTTTCTTCGGAATGTATATAATATTGCTAATGCTGTGTTAGGATAAGTCATCCCTGCTGAGCGGACACATGCTGAAGTATTGTTTATTTTGTTGTAGTCATCAAACAAAAGTATGTACCTGCACGAACATTGAATCCTCGCTTATCAAACATTCGAAACGCGACCTCGGTTGCCCGAGGTGTCCACTAACAATAACCGCCGGAGGTTATTTCCGTTTGTACTCCTGATGTCGTGATTTCGTACAGACACCGTCAACCTGTGATTCCATACAGACACCTCTAACTTGTGATTCCATACAGACCCCTCAAACCTGTGATTTCATACAGACACCCCCAAACTGTGATTCCATACAGAAACCTGCAACCTGTGATTCCATACAGACACCTCCAACTTGTGATTCCATACAGACATCTCCAACCTGTGATTCCATACAGACACCTCCAACACCTGCAATCTGTGATTCCATACAGACACCTCCAACCTGTTATTCCATACAGACATATTTAACCTGTGATCCATACAGACATCTCCAACCTGTGATTCCATACAGACATTTCCAACCTGTGATCCATACAGTCACCTGCAACATGTGATTCCATACAGACATCTCCAACCTGTGATTCCATACAGACATTTCCAACCTCTGATTCTATACAGACACCTCCAACCTGTGATCCATACAGACACCTCCAACCTGTGATTCCATACAGACACCTCCAACACCTGCAACCTGTGATTACATACAGACACCTTTAACCTGTGATTCCATACAGACACCTCCAACACCTGCAATCTGTGATTCCATACAGACACCTCTAACCTGTGATTCCATACAGACACCTCCAACCTGTGATTCCATACAGACATCTCCAACCTGCGATTCCATACAGACACCTCCAACCTGTGATTCAATACAAACATCTCCAACCTGTGATTCAATACATACATCTCCAACCTGTGATTCCATACAGACACCTCCAACCTGTGATTCAATACAGACATCTCCAACCTGTGATTCCATACAGACATCTCCAACCTGTGATTCCATACAGACATCTCCAACCTGTGATTCAATACAGACATCTCCAACCTGTGATTCCATACAGACATCTCCAACCTGTGATTCCATACAGACACCTCCAACCTGTGATTCCATACAGACACCTCCAACCTGTGATTCCATAGAGGCATATCTAACCTGTGATTCCATACAAACACCTCCAACCTGTCTCTCCATACAGGCATATCTAAACTGTGTTTCCATACAAGCCACTCTAAATTGTGATTAAATACAGACAACTCTAACCTGCGATTCCATACATATACCTCTAACCTGTGAATCCATACAGACACCTCTAACCTGTGATTCCATACAGACACCTATAACATGTGTGTGATTTCATACTGACACCTCTAACTTGTGATTCCATACTGACACCTCTAACTTGTGAATCCATACTGACACCTCTAACTTGTGAATCCATACAGACACCTCTAACTTATGATTCCATACAGACACCTCTAACCTGTGAATCCATACAGGCACCTCTAAACTGTGAATCCATACAGACACCTCTAACCTGTGATTCCATACAGACACCTATAACCTGTGATTCCATACAGACACCTATAACCTGTAATTCCATACAGACACCTCTAACCTGTGATTCCATACAGACACCTCTAACCTGTGATTCCATACAGACACCTCTAACCTGTAATTCCATACAGACACCTCTAACCTGTAATTCCATACAGACACCTCTAACCTGTGAATCCATACAGACACCTTTAACCTGTGAATCCATACAGACACCTCTAACCTGTGACTCCATACAGACACCTCTAACCTGTGATTCCATACAGACACCTCTAACCTGTGAATCCATACAGACACCTCTAACCTGTGATTCCATACAGACACCTCTAACCTGTGATTCCATACAGACACCTCTAACCTGTGATTCCATACAGACACCTCTAACCTGTGATTCCATACAGACACCTCTAACCTGTGAATCCATACAGACACCTCTAACCTGTGATTCCATACAGACACCTCTAACCTGTGAATCCATACAGACACCTCTAACCTGTGATTCCATACAGACATCTCTAACCTGTGAATCCATACAGACACCTCTAACCTGTGAATCCATACAGACACCTCTAACCTGTGAATCCATACAGACACCTCTAACCTGTAATTCCATACAGACACCTCTAACCTGTGATTCCATACAGACAACTCTAACCTGTGATTCCATACAGACACCTCTAACCTGTGATTCCATACAGACACCTCTAACCTGTGATTCCATACAGACACCTCTAACCTGTGATTCCATACAAACAACTCTAACTTTTGATTCCCAAACAAACACGTTTCAGTCTAGGGAGATGATGAAAATGGTGCTGATTGTGACACTCAATTAATTTTGGTAGCAGAGACAAGAGGACATCTGGACTGTCAGTTTTGGGAAAGGAACAGATCTGCTCATGCTTCGACGCCTAGTATCATTACGTCGTTTACTACAATACGACTAACTTTGCCATTATTTTAAAATAACTTTCATAGAATTGCTTTTCTTTATTTCTTCTGAGATGTCTGAGAAAAGTGCGTGGAGTGACCAGAAAAGACAGAGCCAGAAATGATATTATAAGAGAAAGAGTAGGGACTAAAGCAATCTTGATCTGCATACAGAAACAACAAATAAACTAGGTTGCCCATCTGGAAAGAATGTCACGTGATTCCTTACCACACATCTGTTTATTAAAGTGGAGAAGAAAGAAAACATCATTTGACAATGATTGAAGCCGCCAAAATGGCGAGAACCGGAGATTTGTATCTCCTTCGACATCCGAAGGGTACTAGACGAAATGAAGAAAGAGAAATTGCTGACATGCCAAAATCTTTCACTTGAACAACTTTCTGAGCGTAGAGATTCACTAATTATTCTTTTGCTAAATGATTTCGTAGAAAAGATGAATAGGCTGTGATATGTGGGGGTGGACCACAGGTCAGTGACCACAGAAAATGTCAATGAGATTAGAGATGAGATGGAATTGTGGGATTGCTAGTCTGTGACGTGAAGCCTCGTCGCATCTATGCCCGACTGCTGGACAAGCACACTTACACCACAATATTAGAACGTGTTTTTCCTTGATTTATTCGTACTATTCTCCACGAACTATCATTAGGCACACGTCCAACTTCTCATGTCAAATCAGAATTTATTCAACTTTCATGTAGAAACTACAATCACCAACTCAAGTGTCATAATCACCTTCACTCCCAGATAGTTGAACTGATCATTGAAGGACCGTAACTGTTCAACCCTTATTCCATATTCAAGTGATATGGAAGGTTATATATATATATATATATATATATATATACGTGCAGGTCGTAAGAGGCGAGTAAGAAAGTTCAGAATCGTCGTCCGTGCAGTCAGGTAGGACGTACACGGAGCGACCTTGTCAACACTACTTTACTGATGCCTTGTGGGAAATGATGTGACTAGTGGTGGAGCGAATATAATGAATTCCTGACTGCAATGAAACTGGTTCCTTGGATAGGATAGGGTAGGATATACATCCGAGTATAACAACTACTAAAGAGGTAGGGTTCGATCTCAACCGACGGCTTCTGGTTTCATCCAGCCTTTAATGGGTACCGAATTTTTTTTCTGGGAAATTAAAGCGGCACGAGCGTAATACCGACCATATTACCCCGAAAATCATGTGCTGAAGGTCTGTAAAATTTATGGTCACTAACACCATATTCCCTAGACGCCACTTGGCGTGACGGGGTACTTTACTTTTTTTTGTAACAACTACTATAGTCCGTTCAGAATCGTTTGCCGAGATGTTATGATTTATAATTCAAAAAGTTCTTGATGATTTCACATGATTTTTGGCATACGGTGTTAAAATGTCCATGTCACGAGAACATATGTGTTACTCGATGTCTAGCTATAACGGTTTTCTTAAAGCGGCGAATTCCTTTGATCTTTGCCCATGTAACTATTATTTTGACCCTAATCAAAATGTTTTACAGTAATCTAGTGCAACGATGACCCATAGGCGTGTCCATAAAATTTTACTTGGTGGCAAGTATACAAATTTTAAATTATATATAGAACTTTTGTTCGTAGAGTCAATTTGATATAGTTCCATGCTCTTGGTGTGAGTTTCCCAAATGTTGTCGCTGCCTTTCAAATACGTACATTTAGTTCCTCATCTAAGGAAAGTGTGGCTGTAATAGTGGATCCAAGATAGCTGAACTTCTGTACTGACTCAAGCAGGCTTCCATTCAAAGTAATGGTTGTTGGTTTGCTTATAACATATTTTTGATTGCTTGGGTGGTCTTGAACAATAAACTGTTTAACAAATCAACTAGGAAATTTTGCAAATCAAACTATTTATCTGTAGACTTAATCAGAGTAATGATCATTCAGAATCAGACGAGTCAAATAGGTCGATTACTGCTTTCGGCTGAACAAACAACAAACCATCCTTTTTCCAATATTCCTCTTCTTGTCGTAACACATGATCCTCACATTTTACCCAGTAGTCTTTATTTATATTTGATAGAGCCTGTTTTGTAAGTGTCTCAACATCGCATAATTTGAAAGTTTTATTTGTATATGCTACGTGTCCTTTAACTTTTGCCCAAACTAGTTCTATAGGATTTAAGTGTGCATGATATGGAGGTAGTCTCAAACATCTATGGCCATGTTCTTGAATTAACTTGTCTATTTTAAATATCTTTGTACGTTGTGTCTGTTTTACAAGGCTAAGCAATTCGGGTTTCAAGTAGCTGTCGTTAACTTGTATGTGTTCTTTTATGAGCCACGTTTTGATTGCATCTTTTGTACTTGATGATGTTGGGATTCTATCTTCTACGTTAACTACGTTATGGTATGAAGCATTGTCCATTATCAGACAAGAAGGTCGATCTAATATTGGAAGGATACTTTTCTCGATCCAGTCTTTAAATATGTGCCCATTCATTTCGGAGTGGTAGTCTCTATTGTCTATGGATTTTGAAATGAAAACGAGATGAGCATTCTGCAACAACCCATTATGTCTGCTACCTGCATGTGCAACTATCAAACGTTGCCCTTTACTGCTTGGTACTGATCTTTTAATACTTCCATCTGCTAACTGCCATTCCTTTTCATTTGTATGATGAGCGTTGATCCAAGTTTCATCTAAATAAACAATATCATAATCATTTTCGCGCATTTCCTTCACTTCACGTAAATACTTGCTTCTAAGAGCAACTAGATGTCGCTTCTCACAAATATGTTTTTATAGCGACATTAGTATTCTAAACTTAACTTCAAAAGATCAATGCAAATGAACAAGAAGTTTTTGAAAAAAATAAATTAATGTCTAGGCAAACGATTCTGAACGGACTATAGATATAAATGTTGGTATTTAAAGTCAACAAATTGTCTACTGAGTCTTCACAAAATTAATAAAGATTCGCCTTCCCTTCGGTAATTAAACCCAAGGCCGTGGTGCGTCATGTCGTTCAATATTCAGTTTTGTGCACGGGATCTTACTGAAGTTAGTGTTCCTGCAATAGCCAAACTATTTTACGTGAACGACCGCAACAAATTAATGTATATATCCTAAAATGGTGTCAAATTCGAACAGGGTGAATTTAATATAGCCTAAAGAAGAAAACTTTTAAACTAGATCAAATTTCTCAGAGCAAAAAATATTTCTATAACGTCATCAATATTCTAAGATTACATGCAAATTTTGAAAAGAAAATAACAAACGGTTATCACGCAAAGCTAATTCAGGTGTTATTATGAATTTCTGAACGGACTATAACATCGTTGAGTTGTTCCCTAACGTGTTCTGTATTCTATAACTGGTGTGATATTTCATGGACCTTTCTTCTGTAAACAAAATAATTCTTACTCGCTAAACGGAAGAAGTGGCGCAGTAGATGAAGCTGGTGGTTTGACAGTGAGATGGGCATCGGTTTTATTCTCGGTTTGTTCAAGCGTTTTGTTCTGGCTTTGAAAAAGAAACCCTAACATGTACACGACGGGGCGACTGCACAGAAGGTAGATTTCTTTTACCAGACCATTATTAATCACCCAACGGTGAAACAATTGAAGCCCAATTTACTGAATTTCTATACATTTGTAGACATTAACGTTCTGTAATGTGTAAGAGACAAGTTAATTCTCTCTCTCTCTCTCTCTCTGCGATCAGGACTCAATCAGAGTAAGGATTCCAGACTCTCATATGAAGTCAGCTGTCAGGCTAAGTGTGTTGATCGCCCCCACAGACAGAACATCATTATTAGAGTCTGTCATATCCACACTGACTGAACACCCGTTAATACGTTGCACTGTGTTCTGCGCCAGTGGCCCAGTGCATCCGATTTCAGCCAGCATTTTATTCTGGTTTGCTTTCCTAGCCTTTGATTGTCCCCAATCTTCCTGCAAGGCAGCAGATGATCTTTTCTGTAGGGGGGATTCTGCCCTTAGATGGTTGGCCCTCCCAGGTTTACGAGCACCATCTGCCCGAGTCACTAGAGGTGACTAACACAGACATGCACACACAAAGATATGAGATGTGACTAATACAGACATGCACACAGCGATACGAGGCATGACTAACACTGACACACATCAAGATATATGACACATGACTAACATAAACATGCACATAAAGATATGAGATATAACGGACATTGACATGCACACACAAAGATATGACACATGCCTAACATAGACATTCACACAAAGATAAGAGATATGACTAACATAGATATGCACACACAAAGGTATGAGATGGGACTAACATATCCATGCACGCACAAGGATATGAGATGTGACAAACACAGACATGCACACACAAAGATATGAGATATGACTAACATAAACATGCACACAAAGATTTGAGATATCACTAACCCAGACATGCACACACAAAGATATGACATATGACTAACACTGGTACACACTAAGATATGAGATATGACTAAACACAGACACACATAAAGATATGAGACATGATTAACACGGACACACCGAGATATGAGATATGACTAACATGACACACACCAAGATATGAGCCATGGCCAGCACACACAAGCTAAGATATGAGCCATGGCTAGGACAGAAACACAGCAAGATATGAGCCATGGCTTCACTAAAAACACCAAAAAATGAACCATGTCTAGCACAGAAACACATTAAAGTGTCCATATGCTTGGGCCTGTTGTAGTCGGCAGACTCTTCTGAACGTGGGAATCACAGGTTTCGTTAAACAGTTGTCCGGAGATTTGAGAGTGCAGTCTGACCCATAGAACGTTCTCTTGCATGTACAGATTCCCGATCGACTGTTGACAGGTGTCGTTGAAACAGTTGTCCAGACATTTGAGAGTACATATGATGTCACAGCCATCAGAACACATCTGTTCGCACTGTAGCCCACAATTACCATCTGGACAAGTGTCATTACAGGTATAGCCAAGATGTTTACATTGTAGGCATTTTCCAGAGTTTTCCTCAAATAAAGGACAGACACTGAGACAAGACCCGGAACAGTCATGTCATAGATCCCATGTGAACAGTAGCCGTGACAAGTACCGATGATGACATTGCAGCCTTTACTACACCAACTACACACTGCACAAAACGACAAGAATGCTCGTCCAGACAATAGGTGTCTGTAAATGTTTGCACCTCACATACCGTCAGTGCACTGTCGGTCTGCGAAATGGTCGGTGAGAACTCAATCTTAATGTGTGCCATTGACGTTTGTATTTTGACTACAATAGTGTTCATAGATAAATTAGGGTAGGATATATCATTATACTGGAACACTACTCCGCCACTGTCAGAGAAAGCCTTTAGAGTGGCATTCTTTATCCGAATCATAGTGCTAGGTCGATGATAGATTCGAATGATGTGAGTCTTCTGGGGCGTTGCAAAAGTTCAGATACCAGTAAACAGAATTGGTTCCACTTCTCCATTGTGTGTGTGTGCAGTTATTGTCATAGAGATTGTCTTTGTTTTGCTATTAACTGCGGCCTCTGGTCCACATCCGTCTCCTGTATAACAAGCATCAAATGTTTTGTGCATTAAATCGGTCTGGTTTGTGTTCTGTTTGAGAGCCAGTTTCCGACCCCCGCCATGTAGTTGGAGCAGACACCTGCAACTATCGCCCTTTCAATCCGTAATTTGTTGATCAGACCAGCCCCAGGGCAGAAGACATCAATCTCGTACGGGCTAACAACAAACCTTGATACATTGTTTACATGAGGCAGAACCATTCAGTTTTACCGTGAAACTGTCCGGATATTTTAAGTCATCCGCACAAATCCCAAACCAGGAGCACGGCAAAGACCGATTGAGAGTTGCCCCAACCGATGCAGAATCCGTATCCGGACCACATGAGGTGTCGCTGCCATCAAACAGGAAAGTAGGTTCAGACTTTTGGGCATACCTGCAAATAAAATCCAAGTACTGACACTGGGGTCCGAAAACCCCGTGCTGACAACTGTCATTGTCTGGGCATGTCCCTGTAGTCCTGTCACAAACTAAGCCATTATAGCAGTGACACTGTAACGTACAATTCGTCCAAAACAAACCGGCTGCACAAGTAAGGTCATTAGCTTCCATTGTTGCTAACGAAGCCAGCGAACAAGGACTTGATCCACAGCGATGGCCAACGAACTGTGCACACACATCTATCACCAAACCCGTGTCCACATTTCAAAAAAAAATCCGCCATCTCACTGTGGCAACAGACAGCGTGAAATTCTCCAATAGAATGAGATAAACCGTTGGAGACAAGGAAAGTCAACATTGTTTACATGGCTTGGACGCAAGAAGCGTCCATTTTTCAGATAAGTTAATTAATGTGTGTCAATATATACGTTCTCTAGATCTGACAGGAGAGTCAGTGCGTTACGCCTCTACAAGCAGCGCCGAGCACACAGCAAAAAGACTGCTGCTAGTGACACCGTAACATATCAGCGAGAAACACAAACTGCCTTTGAATGATATCTACCTGTTGTGTGTGGTAACAAGATAAATATTCTGTGGAGAAATTGGTGAAAAAATATACGAAAGATAAGAAATAATACAGGAAAACATGATAAAACGATATCAGAAAATGAACAGACCATGCCAGTCCTGTAGGACTAGTCACAGGAAGTAGAAGATGCTGACTGATCTTAGGATCTCTCTTTTTATGTTGGCCTTTTTGATAATTTTTTAGTTGCTCTTTTTACCTGTCCAGGGAACTTTCAACATTTTTCTGATAAATCCCATCTCTGTGGCCTCAAACTGTCTTTTTCATTTGTTTTTCTACTGTCCATGATTCGCTTCCATAGGTCAGAATTGGTTCTATAACACCAGTGAACTTTCATTCTCACTTCTTTTGACATTGATTTGTTGCGCAAGACGTTTTTCATTTTCTGAAATACTATTTTGGCCTGAGCTATTCTGCTTTTTATTTCTGTGCTGCATCTTCCATCTGATGTTATTATTGTGCCCAAGTACTTGACTCGTTGCACTTGTTTCAGATTTGTCCTGTTTATTTTTATATTACAAGATGGTGATGATTGTTGACAATACAATTATGCCACATCTTGAATTTGTTGAGCAGAACAAATACGTTTCCAGCCCAGAAATAGAATTCCAAGTAGAAAATTCTTTGTTTTCAGTTGTCACCACGATGTGACACAATCAGTTCCTAATTTACAGCACCGAAAAAAGGGATTACAACTAATCATCAGAAATGTGTTAATGTAAAAACTAACATAAATTGAGAACACAATTCACACTCTTACAAATTACATAACTTCTAAACATGTGCAGTAACAAACATGCCAGTCACAAACATGTCCAGTCACAAACATGTCCAATCACAAACATGTCCAGTCACAAACATACCCAGTAACAAACATGCCCTGTCGCAAACATGCCCAGTCACAAACATGCCCAATCACAAAAATGTCCAGTCATAAACATGTACAGTCACAAATATGTCCAGTAACAAACATGTACAGTCACAAACATGCTCAGTCATAACCATGTTCAGTAACAAACACTAGTCATAAACACTAGTTCACAAACATGTCCAGTAACAAACACTAGTCACAAAAATGCCCAGTAACAAACATTAGTCACAAACGTGTCCAGTCACAAACAGTGCCAGTAACAAACACTAATCACAAACATATCCAGTAACAAACACTAGTCACAAACATGTCCAGTAACAAACACTAGTCACAAACATGTCCAGTAACAAACACTAGTCACAAACGTGTGCAGGCACAAACAGTTTCAGGTGCCCTTGACCACTCATTCCCCTGACTAACAAAACTCACGTGGACACTCTATGAGCAACCAGGAGGACCTCCCATAGCAAATGTCTAAGATGGAAGGATGGTGGTCAGTTGTGTATCTGTTCGAGCACATTATTGAAGAGTGACGTCACATTGTGCTTGAAGAATTTGTTGACAAACAAACATTGAAACAGAATGAAAGAGTTTAGTGAAAGGGTCGAGCTTGATTGAACTGTCCGTCAGGTTAACTTCGCTCGTTGTTCGTTGATTGATGTAAGGTAATTAGCGTGAATTAGAGAAGAGAAATCTGGACACGAGAGGCAGGTAAGGGCTAATACATTCGTGTCAACAATATCAAGAGATAGAACTCAAATGTCAACACGTGTAACTCATGAAAAACAAGATCACTTATTGACACTATTCTAATTTTCATTTCAGATTCTACAGCAGAAGACACGTATCGCTAACACGGAAGCGAATCTCATGAAGACAAAAAAGAATAAAATAAAAATGAAACTAAATGACAACTTATCATACCCCAGTTCCAAGTCTGAGAATGTTCTAGACGAGCCTGGACCTCTCCAGGACTTCATCTCTGACGAAGCAGATCTTATTTTTCGAATGCTCAACTACGTCATCCTCAGTCCACTGATTGCTCTGTTTGGGATCTTCGCCAACGCCATCAACATGGTCGTGTTCTACAGACAAGGATTTAACACCACCACCAACATCTGTTTCTTCGCCCTCGCCATATCAGACATGCTCTGTCTTGTCTCATGCAATGGTTCGCTATTTGCCTGAATCCTTACCTTGAGAAGGCTGACATCGACTTCGTTCCTGAAGAGATCCAGTATTGTGTGTAGACTGGCTCCACATCGCTTGTGGTCGCATCACAGCTGGATCACCGTGTTCATCACGGCCGAGAGGTGTCTGGGTATAACCTTGCCTCTCAAGGTCAAACAAATTGTTACTCTCAGAAGAACGACCGTCGTAATGTGCGTCATTTTTGTTCTGAACATCGCTTCACTTCTTCCTGAGTACGTCATCACGTACTGGGACTGGAAGTTTGTTCCCGCCAAGAACCGAACTCTCTTTGGACTTGTTTACAGAAGTTATAAGGATCAAGCCTACGGTCTAGTCTATACTTTGACCTCAGTCTCTGGGTTTCTCTCCTTCATCTGTGTCATATTTTTGACGATTTTCTTGGTGACAAAGTTGTCTCAAAAATCTAAATGGAGAAAGAAGGTCACAGGAGGGTCAGACAACTCGGAGACCGTCTCATCGCGAGACAAGAAACAATGAAGATGATTGTCATGATAGCAAGTATCCTCATTGTCTGCTACATTCCTTGGAACAGCTCTTGGACTGGTTTCACCATTTGTACCAGAGTTTATGGTCAATGACGACTATGACAATAGTTTCTACTACTCCTTCTGGTCGATAGCCTTCGTCTGTGACGCCATCAACTCCAGCGTCAACGTGTTTCTCTATTACCGGATGAGCACCAAGTACAGACAGGCCTTCAATGAGCTCTTTAGCAAGTGGATTAAATCGGGACGAACAATTCTCGTGCGGGGGTTCAACAAGGAAATGAAATGTCTACACATGTGAACAATCGTGACGGAGACATGATTGACAGAAGGAAATAAAGCAAGCGTCTTCTATAATATAGAGACAATATTTCTGTTTTATTTTATTGTACAACAATGTCAGTGTATCCCGCTTTATCGTGCGTATTCATCAGACGTTTGATAGAATGACATTGATTTCAAAGAGCCAAGAAGTCTTGTGGCCGCTACTTTAGAACGGCGCTAAAACATTGGTGTCAAGTCGTTAACTGAAAGAGGCAGTGAGTTCATTCAACAGTTCTTTTTATTAACGGAACGGAAATCACACATTGTGACATCGCCAGCTTTCAAGAAAACTTTGCTAATTTTATTTGTGCATGGACAAAAATAAACATTGTTATCGGCATTAACATAAACTCTTAGTGCTTGTCTTCGAGAAAAGAACCTTTACGAATGTATTTCATAGTTTGTTAATGCTTGTTTTGCTTGTTTTTTCCATTTAAAAAGACATCTACACGTCCAGCCCACAGAGTTGATTATTGGAACAGACATATACACGTCCAGCCCACAGAGTTGATTATTGGAACAGACATCTACACGTTCAGCGAATAAAAGCGGACGTAGATTTCTATTTATAGAAAGTAGCGATACTAAATAGAAAGTAGCTCTAATAAATACACAACTGCAGATTCAGGAGAGCCAGACTAATTTTGTGCAAGTGCTATAGTCCGTTCAGAAATTCATAATCACACCTGAATTAGCTTTGCGTGATGCTGCGTTTTTGTTTATTTGGTTTCAAATTTTGCATGCAATCTTAGAATATTGATGACGCAAAGATTTTGTATTTTTTATTCACAAACACAACAGATTTTGCACATCAGCGAATTCCTTTGATCTTTTATGACGATATCACACAAGTTGATTCGAATTTTAGAATTTACAGTTTACGTGTACGTGTTAAATTGTCCAGTTTACTGCAATTCTTGTCAGAGGCGTATCTACATAGTGCTTAATTGTGGGTGTTGTTCGTTATGTGTATTTGCAAACATGAATTCAATTGGTTACAATTAGTCTTGTCCTTCGGTCACCATTAGACCCCAGGACGTCCTAACTGCAGCTGGAATTGAATTCATCTTAATTTTAATCATTCCGAATCTGACGATTCCAAGACGTTGATAATCATTACTGGCTGGACAAATAGTAATCCATCTCGTTTCCAGTACTCATCTTCCACCCGCAGCACATGTTCACACACTTCTTCCAGAACGGAATGTCTATTTTTGAGAGAGACTCGCGTGTCAGAACTTCAACATCACACATTTTAAACGTCCTGTTCTGTTCTGCAACTTGTCCTTTGACGTGAGCCCAGACAAGTTCGATTGGATTAAGGTGCGCATGATATGCAGGGAGTCGAAGAGAGGTGTGGCCGTATTTCTCAATGATTTTGTCAAAATTGTACACCTTTTTCTTATTCGTATTCTTCACAAGTTGTAACAATTCGGGTTTTAAATATGTGTCGTCAAATTTGACATTTTCATTCGCAAGCTATGTCCTAATTTGCTCTTTTGTATTTGATGAAGTAGGCACTTTGTCTTCCTCTGATACGACATTGTGGTATGATGCATTATCCATGACTATGCATGAAGGTCTCTCCAGAATTGGTAAAAAATCGTTCTCCAACCAGTGCTTGAAAATGTTTCCATTCATTTCAGTATGGTAGTCCCTACCGTCGGTACTTTTTGATTGGAAAATCAAAAGCTATCGACTTTCCTTTTCCTTCCTTGATTGACATGAGTGCACTCTGAGTCTTGTTTAATCCAAGGAGAAAATGACGATTTATTAAGACCAAGCGCAAGTTCGTTCGTCTCTCTGGGTCATGAATATCACAATATAAATGCCCCATCTTGGATTCCATAAGGAAGTGCTGATATAGTAAAACAGTAACCTTTTGCATAGTTATAAATTTGCATTTCAAACTCATTGTAATTTAGATATAAATGTTGGTATTTAAAGTCAACAAATTGTCTACTGAGTCTTCACAAAATTAATAAAGATACGCCTTCCCTTCGGTAATTAATGCCAAGGCTGTGGTGCGTCATGTCGTTCAATCACAATTCAGTTTTGTGCACGGGACTTTCCTGAAGTTAGTGTTTCTGCAATAGCCAAACTATTTTACGTGAACGACCGCATCAAATTTATGTATATATCCTAAAATGGTGTCAAATTCGAACAGGGTGAATTTAATATAGCCTAAAGAACACAACTTTTAAACTACATCAAATTTCTCAGAGCAAAAAATACTTCTATAACGTCATCAATATTCTAAGATTGCATGCAAAATTTGAAACCAAAATAACAAGCGGTTATGACGCAAAGCTAATTCAGGTGTGATTATTAATTTCTGAACGGACTATAGTAACTCACACTCTTGCCTGCTATTGTGGCTTGTAACCCCCACTATTGACTTGTACACTTGGCTTATAACTCCCACTATTGATTTTACACGTGACTTGTAACCCCCACTATTGGCTTGTACACTTGGCTTGTCACCCCCACTATCGGCTTGTACACTTGCTTGGGACTTGTAACCTCCACTATCGACTTGTACACTTGGCTTGTCACCCCCTATTGGTTTGTACACTTGGCTTGTAACCCCAATATCGTCTTGTACTTGGGACTTGTAATCCCACTATTGGCTTGTACACTTGGCTGGTCACCCCCACTATTGGCTTGTACACTTGGCTGGTCACCCCCACTATTGGCTTGTACACCTAGCTTGTCACCCCCACTATCGGCTTGTACACTTGGCTTGTCACCCCCACTATTGGCTTGTACACCTGGCTTGTCACCCCCACTATTGGCTTGTACACTTGGCTTGTCACCCCCACTATCGGCTTGTTTTGGTACTTGTAACCCCTACTATTGCCTTTTTTAAAATCTTATCTCTTATTTGGAATCGTAATTCATCCGTTTATTTATGAGATACTTACTCGTCACATTTTGAGACCTTATCTCTTCATTCTCATCTTGAAATATTAACTTTTTTATAAACTCAATTTCCAGATTTCAACTCAAGTCTCGTTATGAGATATTTACTTTTCACTCTTTCTTTTGGGTTAACTTTTGAACTTAGTGAAGGTAACTATTTACTAGAAATGTACAAACACTTTTACCAAACTCTTTCAAATGTAAGGGAAGAGGACGTCTAGTCATTGACTACAACTGGCTACTTAACTAATCATTGACTACAACTGTCTACTTAGCTAGCCATTGACTACACTGTCTACTTTAACTTGTCATTGACTAGAACTGCCTACTTTAACTAGCCATTGACTACAACTGTCTACTTTAACTAGTCATTGACTACAACTGGCTACTTTAACTTGTCATTGACTAGAACTGCCTACTTTAACTAGCCATTGACTACAACTGTCTTCTTTAACTAGTCATTGACTACAACTGGCTACTTTAACTTGTCATTGACTAGAACTGCCTACTTTAACTAGCCATTGACTACAACTGTCTACTTTAACTTGTCATTGACTAGAATTGCCTACTTTAACTAGCCATTGACTACAACTGTCTACTTTAACTAGTCATTGACTACAACTGGCTACTTTAACTTGTCATTGACTAGAACTGCCTACTTTAACTTGTCATTGACTACAACTGTCTACTTTTAGCTAGCCATTGACTACAACTGCCTACTTTAGCTAGCCATTGACTACAACTGTCTACTTTAGCTAGCCATTGACTACAACTGTCTACTTTAGCTAGCCATTGACTACAACTGCCTACTTTAGGCTAGTCATTGACTACAACTGCTACTTTAGCTAGCCATTGACTACAACTGCCTACTTTAGCTAGCCATTGACTACAACTGCCTACTTTACTAGCCATTGACTACAACTGTCTACTTAGCTAGCCATTGACTACAACTGTCTACTTTAGCTAGCCATTGACTACAACTGCCTACTTTAGCTAGCCATTGACTACAACTGCCTACTTTAGCTAGCCATTGACTACAACTGCCTACTTTAGCTAGCCATTGACTACAACTGCCTACTTTAGCTAGCCATTGACTACAACTGCCTACTTTAGCTAGCCATTGACTACAACTGCCTACTTTAGCTAGCCATTGACTACAACTGCCTACTTTAGCTAGCCATTGACTACACTGCCTACTTTAGCTAGCCATTGACTA